>JAUPFV010000004.1:268779333-269379333 GCA_036936605.1 Limnanthes douglasii subsp. nivea
ATTCAATAACATTATGTTTGATTTTTTTTTGAAGTTCCTGGATTTACAGGATCTCCTTTCACTTGGACCAATAAAAGGAATTTGAGAAGACTTGATCGAGTTTTAATTAAAGGAAAAATAACAACTTACTTTGATTAAATACAAATAAAACATTTAACTAAAACCTACTATGATCATTCCCCATTGCTGAGAACCTTAGCCAATAATTCTTGGAAACCAAAAGCTTCATTCAAATTTCTTAACATGTGGATTCAACATCCTAAAATCTAAAACACTATTGAAGAATCCTGGAACACTCAGGGTTCGTGCCCTCCATAACATGCTTTTTGGAAAAAAAATTAAAAGACTTAAACTTGCTCTTAAGTCTTGGAATTATGAAGTCTTTGACAACATCTTTACTGTTTTTTCCAAAGCAGATGAGGAAGTTAATTTCTATGAAAACAAAGACTAAAATTCTATAAACATGGAGGATAAAGTGAAGTTAAATTAAGCCAAAGCCAATAAACTTCTTCTTTTGGCAAGGGAAGAAGTCTCTATTGGGAGCAGCAAAGCTGCATTAACTGGTTTAAACAAGGTGATAAAAATACAGCTTTATTCTATAATTTTTTAAAGAAAAGACAAATAAATAATAGAGTTAATGATATCAAACAAGATAATGTTTGGATTGAAGACCAAAAGAAAATGAGTGACCTAGCTGTAGATTATTTCAAAAATCTTCTTAGTAGTAATACCTTTATTAATCAATATGGTAATTCTCTTGAAAGTATTCCTAATACCATTACAAAATATAATAATATTAACCTTTTAGCCATCCCATAAATTGATGAAAATCACAAAGCTCTTAAAACTTTATAAACCAATGTTGTGACTCGGCATGATGACTTTAACACAATTTTTTACCAAACTTGCTGGAGCATAAGTAAAAATGACCTATGTTCTTCCATCATTAAATACTTTAAGGGAAGTATTTCCAATAAATTAATTTTTTCTACAACCTTATGTTTGATCCCCAAAATCCTTTTCCAAAGTAGTGGAAAAACTTTAGACCTATAAGTCTTTGGACTGTTTTTAACAAAATCTTGTCTATAGTTATAAATGACATAATTAATCTAATCATCCAAAAAATTATCTCCCATGAAGAAGGTGGATTTGTTCATGGGAGAAACATTCATGACCAAATCCTACTAGCTAATAAGATCATCCACGATATTAACAATAAACTAGATGTAATAATATAGCTCTTAAAAGAGACATGAATAGCTTTCGATAATATTTCCTACAGATTTATTATGGATATCATGAAACCATTTGGTGTTGGGAATATTGTTTAGAGATTTCGGGATAAACTCTGAAGTTTTATTTTAACAATTTCATATTGAAATTATTTTGGTGGTTCTCCAAAATTTTCAACCGGATAAAATCAGAGCCTTTCTTTTGAACAATGAGAATGAATCATATTGTTGTGTTCTCCTCTGTTACAGAACCATACTTATTTATTCAACAAAAATAATCAAACTGTAAAACAGTTTTATGTCCAAAAACAGTTAAATGTTCAAATGATAAACTAACTAAAAATTCAAATCAAATTCGAATTATTTTTTTCGAATTCAAATTTCCATGAATTTTCATAATAGCCTTATCATTCAAAATAAATCTAACCCGAACAAGGATCCGTCCATTGGACCCACTAATCATAATATATTCTAACAAGCGTGTACTCTACACTCTCCGACTTGCTAGATAATATATTATGACTACATTGGTCGGCTAGTTAATCCAATTACACGAAAATATCCAACAATCTTCCCCCATTTTAGTGCAATTCATGATTAACTAAAATCACAAAAAATAACAAATTTATGCATAAATGAAATATCGTGACAATTGAATTTCATATTAGTATATTACACATTCAAAATATTCGAATATCAAGGTATCACTAAGGATTGAACCTTTACTATCCATAATGAATACTCGAAGATAATATACACATAAATTTGCATTCTCAAATGTTCTTACTTGACACTATATTTACTAGCCTCGTGTCCTTATCCTTCTTAAGCATATCAAAGCCAAGTCCTAGCTTCTTGAAGCGGCTAAACTTCATGCTTAAATAAGTAGATTTTTTACTTTTGCACATGCATATGCAATTTTTCAAAAAAGCTATTAAGAAGATAAACTTCAACCTCCAAAACTTGAATGTCTGAACACATATTTTGGGATAATACTACGAATGTATTTGAATCTCTAGATGTTAAGCTTTCCACATTGAATTCAACACCTAATGTCAAATTAGATGGGAATTGGGTATCTTAACAAGTGAGATTTCAAATGGACTTTAATCACATCCCAATAACCGATTGTGCACAAAATTTTTACTCAACCCTTTGGTTAAATAATCGGCTAAGTTATATTAAGTTCTCACAAACTCTACTAAAATAACATCATGCGTGATGTGCTCACGAATCATACTCTATCTAATACCTAAGTGTCTAGACCTGCTTTTGTAAACTTGAATATATACATTAGCCAAGGCAGCTTCACTATCACATCCGATAGATTTAGGTGATATCTTTTGGGCCACAACGGAATTTCATACATTAAATTTCTTAGCCACTCGGCTTCTTTACTAGCTGTTGCTAATGCCACATACTTTAATTCCATTGTTGAATCAGTAATACAAGTTTATTTCTTAGATGGCCAAGATACAACACGTCCCCCAAGTAGAAGTCTTAGATGGCCAAGATACAACACGTTCCCCGAGTAGAACTACTCATCCACTTGTGGAAGAGTGGTCTTCGATATTGGAAATATAACTCGCATCCGAATATCCTTCAAGTACCGAAGGAAATCCAGTATAAGTCAAACCACAATCAAAGGTTCCTTTCAAATACTTAAATACTCGATTTAAAGCTTGCCGATGATGTGAACTGGGATTGCTAGTATACCTACTAAGCTTTCCAAAAGCAAATGCAATATCCAGCCTAGTGCTAGTCCTCACATACATATACCAAGAAGCCTTTCAGCTTCCTCCAAATCTTTCATCTCAAAACTACATGATAAGAATGTATTGATTTCATCAACTTGATTTGGTCAATACCAAAAATCAATATGTCATCTACGTATCAACAAATCATAATTCATCTACGATTAACATCAAAATTTATTAAAATCGTAAATTACATTAAGTTTCTATTATTATTATATATCCACTACAAATTAAGATATAAATTTTACAGTTGCAAACCAATAATACTTAACATGTATAAAACTTTTATTTAATATACATACAAATAACCTTCAGCATTTAATTGGATGCAAAATTCTAACAATTAAAGTAAAAGCCAGCAGGTCGATTTTCCATGCAGAATTCATACGAACTTCATATGATGCATTATGTAAATCCCAAATGTCACGTGCTCATTAATATAAATTGTACTTAATTTCTATTTGCATGCCAAATAGCAAATCATAGATGCAACGTTTCATTTACATAATATATTAAACTAACAGTTGATAAATATATAAACAATCTTATCTGCATATACCTTCGTCTACATGCAAATTAAATAATCTACACAAACTGCATGTGCAGTACCATGAATTAAATTAAATGATTTAAGTGAATAATTATTTGCTGATATGTGAACGTATAATTCCAAATTGCATGGCCACATGCATGAATTAAAAAGGATATCGATGAAAATTATATACAGCCATAACAACTCCATCCTTAGATTTACATAAACATATAATAGTCTATGTAAAACATTGCATTAATGAATCGAAAATGCATGACATACATGGTGACGAATTATAATGGTTTTGAATGACCAACAAAAACTACTGCTTCTTTCATATATATACATGATTTCCTAGCCGAGATCAACACCGAGGTTGACGAGACCCATATATTTCAACAAAAAATAACTTTATGAAAATCACTTTCATTTTCGAAATTAATAAACAATGTTGTTTCGTGCAGTTTAAACACAAAAGCAAAAAGTTACCGAAACCACTAAAGCAGTTTCAATGGCATTAACTGTCGTGTTAAAAGCATACATATGCCTTCACTTACTGCATTAATCATTAACTAACAATTGCATATTAAATTTAAAAAAAACACAATTTTATTCCTTGATAATTAGTCAAGCATGCAACATCTATAATTTTGCATCCTTTTAAATCATTAGGATAAATCTTTCAAATGCCTCTTCTGCACATATATTAATACACAGTAGCAACCACTGAATCATTATGATTACCATGGTAATAACAAGTTATATGCTTATGATCTTTATGTAATTTTACCTTAACAACAAGGACATGCAGGTAATACTATATCCAAACAATTAATGCATGTTTTCAGCATTTATTCGTTTAAGTATTTTTTTAGAATTTCTGACAAGACGAAACTTACATGATGCAGACATGATTTTCAGATTCTGAATTTGTTCGAAATGATCATTGATCTTTTCAGGGCCTTGTACAACTTTGCAAACTTGTTTCTGATTTTCCGTTTTATTTCAATCCTTATAAAACAAAACCATATAATTACAATCTTTTGTTGGGAATATTGTTTAGAGATTTCTGGATAAACTCTGAAGTCTTGTTGTAACAATTTTAGATTCAAATTATTTTGGTGGTTCTCCAAAAATTTCAACCGGATAAAATTAGAGCCTTTCTTTTGAACAACGAGAATGAATCATATTGTTGTGTTCTCCTCTGTTACACAACCATACTTATTTATTCAACCAAAATACTCCAACTGTAAAACAGTTTTATGTCCGGTTAAAATTTTAAATGATAAACTCACTAAAAATTCAAATTCGAATTATTTTTCCAAATTCAAATTTCCATGAATTTTCATAATAGCCTTATCATTCAAAATAAATCTAACCCGAACAAGGATCTGTCTATTGGACCCACTAATCATAATATATTCTAACAAGCGTGTACTCCACCCTCTCCGACTCGGTCAATAATATATTATGACTACATTGGTCGACTAGTTAATCCAATTACAAATATACAACATTTGGCTTTTATAATAGCTTCATTAATCTAATCAACAATAACATTTATAATATGTTCTTCTCTATACTAATTAATGGAGAGTTGCAAGGATACTTTAATGGATTGAATGACATTCGGTAGGGGGACCCAATGTACCATAAACGTTTTCTAATTGCAGAAGAATTTCTTATAAGAGGAACCAACAACATATTCAATAGTAATCTTCAAATATTGTACAAAACTAGAAGCCAAATGAGAGGCAATTGTTTAGCTTATGGTGATGACTTTGTCATTTTGGTTAATGGATCTAAAAATAATATTATCAGACTGAATCGATTCTTAAAGTTCTATCAAGATTAATCTGGATAAAGTATCAACGAAGGCAAATCTAGCTTAATTACTACTCAAAAGTTAAAGCCCTGCAGAATTAGATCCCTTGAAGAAATCATTCGATTTAAGTATAAAATCTTACCTATAAAATATATTGGTAGAAATACGAGATCTAGGCAAGCCGCTACATGTTCTTCCCTTGCCCTTGAACCATAGAAGAACTACTTATTTTCTCTTAGATAGCAGTCGAGTCGATCGGTTCGCATCTATATCTATGATCAATCAATAGGCCCGCTCTTCTTCTATATGAGAAATCGCCATCTCGTTGCACCACCACGACGCCGATTCTCGTTCTTTTTCTGAGCCTCCCATGCTGTGACTTTATAGAAGTCCCTGTCCGATCCAACCAAAAAGTTAGTTTCTATAAAGATCTATTTTTTTAGATAAAGAATCAATAAATATGATGAGTTAGTCCATAAGATTAGACACGAAATCTATGAATGAGTCTTAATTTTTCTTTCATTTTGGGGCAGATTAGTATTGATTCAATCAATCCTAATGGATTACCTTCTAAACTATTATCTTCAATGTTGTACCCTTCCTCAAAATGAGATTAAGAGAATTAATCTATTGAATATATTTATTTGGGGCCCGAAAGAGAAAACTAACACCATCCACTGGTCTAATTTGGATTCTACGTGCTTACAATATAAAGAGGGTAACTTAATTTAAATAAATTAGATATTTACACGATACTTATGCGTGTAAACTCTTGTTTAAATTTAGAGAAAATATCTCTGAATGGGTTAAAATATACGAACTCAATTTACTGTAAAACCAGACATTTTTTGCAGCTCATTAGCACGACTAAAGGTTCCTCAACCAGGATAAGATTCATTAGTACAAAAACTATTGCCAAACATAACATACTTTGGATTTTAGAGAATGAAAAAGTTGACTTTTGGTTGGATATGGGGATTAAAAAGACCCCTCTAATTCAATTAACTGATTGTGAAATTAATTATTGGTAGAACTTTGTTAGTGTTAACGGTTTTTGGAAAATAATTCCTGGAATAGTAATAAGCTGAAAGCCAACATTATCAGTTTAGATATAAACATGATTATAACCCTAAACGTTAATAGTGACAGAGATGATAAAATACCTCGGGCTTTAGGAAATTTTGGAAAATTTGAAACCAAAGCAACTTGGAACCAAATTAGGAAAAAATCCTCAACATTTGTTCTTTATACAAGGCTCTAACACAATTTCATCCCCACTAAACTTTATTTTATAATCTGGAAACAAGAAACACTTCACCTTAGCTTCCAAATGTTTATCCCGTAACAATATGGAATTTGTCAATCATCTTTTTTTAAATTGTTCTTTATCATGGGATACATGATGTTCTTTTTATGCTTTGTTTGTCATTCAAATCAGTAGATACGTGACATTAAATCATATAGTTGGGTGTTGGAATTGGTCCATCACAAAAAATATCCATATTAGAACAATCATCTAAACTCTAATTGTCTTGAAAATATGGTTTTATAGAAAAGTATAATGATATTAAGATTTTACCTAAAAAATATTTTTATAAAATAATTTATATCTTTTTTTTTGTTTTAACAACATCAACTTCAAAAAATTAGGGTATGGTGATATTAACATTGCTTGTAAGCTTGGTATTTTGTTTCACCTCATAACTCTAATATAATTCACATTTTAAAATGGATTGCCCCTAATGAAAACATAATCAAGCTTAATTGAGATGGTTATAGTTTAAAGAATGGTGAATCTAGTGGTGCTGGATTTCTTAGAGATAACAGCAGTAATATTATTTATTCCTATAGTAGGATTTATGGCAAAATTAATCCCTAGATTGTTGAAGTTTTAGCTCTGTTAGATGGTCTCATTATCTGTAATAGTAAAAGTTATAAATATGTGAAAGTTGAGTTTGATTCTATGTTGATAATTGATATGTTCGCTAAGGGTTTAGCCCCATAGTACATACAAATCAATATTTGGTATTGCGGAAACCTTATATTCCCCACTATAACAATCAAGCATATTTTAAGAGTCCAAAAACAGGTAGCTGATTGGCTGGCCCAATGGACTCTTAGATGCAAGATGAAAATCGACCATGAAATTATTTAAACCTTGAACGCTATAAGAGCCATTGTGTTATTAAAAAGTTTAGGTTTAGGTTACTTCAATCCAAATGGATGAGCATAATTTCAATTTTTAATCTCGTTTATTTCTCAATTGGTGGGTAGCTAACTTTAAAGAATTTTCTTCAATTGAATACTCCTTCAAGCAAGATTCATATTAGTTTTTAACTTGATATTATCCCTGGTTGATGTGTGCTGGTGTAGGAAAATGAAGATGCATTTGTTGCTATTGTAATTTCTCAATTTTTAGATTTTGGTTTTCCAAGTTTCTATAATCATGTAGCTTTGAGTATCAAACAATGGTACTCTTATTGATTGAATAAAGTTTATTATTTTGGAAAAAAAGTTATAGAATAAAATTTAAATAATACTTTTCTTTAGACTATATCAAAATATCTTCGTTTGTTATTTAGTTTATATTTAAATTGAAAATTGATGTATCATAGTTTGAAGGAAACTTTAAAATAAAACTTTTTGGATTTATTTCTTAATGTGAATTACTTAAATTTCAGTATTAATCCAAATATAAATTACCATCAAACATATAACGTATAATATAGATAAGAAAAAATTATATATTAAATTAAAAATGTAATAGTTGTTGGTCTAAATAAAGAGAAACTTTGTCGAAAGGTATAGTACAATATTTAATAGGTCTGAATTGATCGTATGTTTATTTTCCGTACATCCGATATTCATCAATCTGTTAAGGAGGTTTCATAGTTTTTGGTTATCTATATTGTTTACAAGATTTTTGGGTGTAATTTATTTTAAACTACCGAGGCTACATCAACATATTTAATATTTTACATAACATTCGTTTTTATGAAAGCAAAATATTGGCCAACTGGATTTGTGTATTGGATCGACTCAGGATTCTAATGATAGAAATCGAGTGCATATTATAAGATGTTATGATGACGTATAAGGAATTAGTGTTGATGTACGTAATCAAGAATGTATTCTCGAGTCAGAAAAATATGAAGAAATTATTCTCTAAAAGAAATATATCGGACGAGTTTCAAGATTCTTGGGAATAAGATCATGTATTCGACAACCGGTTTGAAGTTGTAAAAAAAAACGTAATGATTATGAATAACATGCTATATGTAAGCCTTGAAATAAGCTGAAACATTGTGGATCAAACTATATGGTGAAAAATTATTATATGGACAACTAACCGTGTCAAGGACTTACAAAAATATGATAACTAATCGATACACTCATAAATCTTGATCTATTATAGTTAGAGTAATTTGTAGTGTAATAAAATAAATTATTTTTTTACTTATATCAAAACTGAAGACGAGCATTCATCAATAGAATAATTTGTGAGGAATAGTCCATTCAAATTTTAACTATTTTGGACGAAACTTGATAATTTGTTTGTTAGTTAACACACAAAGATAAAAAAACATCTTTTGAGGAGTATAAGGTACAATCTAAATTCACAAACAACAGTTGGATATTCAAACAGTTGAGGGATTCACTTGAAATATGTTCTTTGTTAAAGTAGGTTAAAAATTGCATGACCTCTTCCTGGTTTATTTTTTATTTTGAACCACAACCTCCTTCTTATTCCCCTATTCTCATAAAGGTTTTGATACTACTATCTCTAACATAGACTCGGGCTCTAGAGCTGGCTTTGGAGGTGGAGATGGAAAAAGATCCTACCATCCTATTTTCATCATTTTTGCGGGTACGGTAGCTCCGTCCTATTACTATGTTGGTAAGGTTCAATAATTTCGAGTGCTTTGAGATAAAACACTCGCGAAGATGACACTCATAAGAATAACTTCTTCAAAACAAATTAGGTTCCACCATGTTACATTCATTAGGAAGAATATTTAAAGTATAGTAACTAGAAGATATTCATATCAAAATTACATTAATTTGACCCGGAGGGTCAAAACTAACTCTAGTTGTAGATGTAGATTTCAACTCTCTAAGTAAAAAAGAACTTAATCTCTAATTTCTCTAAATTAAGTCAGAAATCTCAAATCTAATTATTTGAACGTAGATCAAAGTAAAAGAAATAGTAAATAAAATCTAAATTAAATTAAAACTACTAAAAACTAAGGAAAAATATTTTTTCATAAAATTTGGATATAAACCTATATTAAATTAAAGTCTTAATATGAAGTATTAAACTACATAATTCAAGAAAATAAAATATATTTATAGGTAGATGATGATGTAACAAACAATTTAATACCTTTGATTTGTAACAATAGTTTGAAATCAATTTTGTGTTCTTAAAGCTTTGGAGGTTTTAGCGTTTGAGATTTTCGAGGTGAGAAATGATGAGTTTTTTTAACAAAATTTTTATATAGGTATTTTTTATATTCAGATATAATTTGATAATTTTCAGTGATGTTTTAAAAGATTTTGAGATGTTTAAAAATATGACGCTTTCAATATAAAATGGTATTCTTATACCCACAATCTATAAAAAGAAATTATCAAACTTTAAAACTTAAAAAAATTATCCATATTTTTTATTCGTCTTTGACAAACAAATGCATAGATGTTAAAATAAAAACAACATTTTAATTTTTTTAGTTTTTGTAAAGTTAATTTATTAAAATGAGGAAATGCAATTTAAAAATGCAATTTAAAAATGCAATAAAAATAAATGTTAGTTTGATTTAAACTAAAAATGATGCAGTTAAATCCCTTTAGAAAAATACGATACGAGTAGAATCAAGAACTAGATCCCTACCATAAATATGTAAAGAACGTACGCGAGAAAGAGAAAAAAACTAATATTAAAGAATACTAAGTAAAAAATGAATTTTTTTATTATTCGGGTTTATCTTTTATTTATAGTCAGTACATTTAACTTATAAATATCAAACCGAATTGGTTATATATAGTGTTTAAATATAAAGGACCGATTATAATTTAAGTTTTAAGGTTTTGATATTAATTTAGATACACATGGAATAAATCTCATACACTATCTATCATCATTAATAGGCCATTCACCTTTGCAAGCAGAATAATGAAGCAAATATTCTTTAAACTTGGCTAGACCAAAACAGACGACTATTCCCAAATTTGATTATCTAAAAAATTAAGGATTGTAAACATAATTACAGTTATTCTGATGCATTGATGATGGGTGCCACTGAAGGACTTGTTAATATTTTGGAACCGCCAATAAGGTCTCTCGATTGAGCCGATGTAAGAGACCCCATAAAGTTGATGATTCATAAATTGTTAGGGAGGAATTTTTTGTTCGTTAATATTCATTGACGGTTGATTTGAAAGGTAATATGTGAATGTTATTATATATTTTAGTGGATTGATATAATAACTTGATTGTAGAGTCGGTGGCATGGTTGGAGTGATCAGAAGAATTCAAGGAAAGTTTAATTAAGACAGTTGTTGTGATGTCAAAGCTTGCTCCAATTTTGTTTGTGTGATTTGTGTCAATAAATTATATACCTGGACACTTTTTTGGGGAGAGATGTAGCGATGTTAATTAGTGATAAAGTGTTGTCTGATAACTCATGTGAACAATATAATGAATTAGTTAGTGAAATCGGCTTTGCGGAGGCTAACCGAGACTTGGATATGCCGACTGAAGCTTAGAATAAGATAAAGGAGTGAGATAAAGGTCTAGAGAAGAATAGTAAGTTCATAATGATTTTTGAAGAGAAAATAAAGAGGTTTTTAGCGCATAAAATATTTTGGATTAAAAAAATGTGTAAAATTGAAGTAAGATTATTAGCTAAAACCGGCAATGATTTGCTAGATCTAAGATCTTATTTTATTTATAGATTATTAGCTAAAACTGGCAATGATTTGCTAGATCTAAGATCTTATTTTATTTCTAGGAAGAAACTTTATTAAAAACCTTAGTTAGGTTTTTGGCTTAAGTCTCTTAGAGTTAAATTTTGGGTGTTATGTGTTTACATATACATTCATAAGTTTCAACCCAAGCTATAAATTTGATGTAGCATATTTACAATGGATTTTGGTTTAAGAAAAATCTACCGTTATCAACCGAAACAAGTATATCAAACAAAAAAGTACAACATAATTGAAACAGTTATGTATTGATTTAATCTTCAGATTCAATATTAATCAAATATGACTTGAAGGATATAAGTATAATTTTTATATAAGGTTATAGTTATCAATAAAGATGATGAATTTATTAATTTGCATATAGTCTTTATCATAATTATATTAAAAAGTATTATAAAAAATATCATGTATAATCTTCATGTACAAATAACTTTGATCATGTAATTGAAGAAGATTTATAAGGCATATAATATTCCTCTTAAATCAAAACCCCTTGTATGTATTGTATAATTGATTTTTGTACTACACTAACTTAAGAAACTAATATGTTCGAGAGCAAGCTCTACAAATATCTTATATATCAGTTTTATGTAAAACTCAATCTTAATAGACTTATGAATATTTTAGTTTCCGGACCTTAGTACTCATTTTCTCAGCCCGTGTGGACGACATAAAAAAATACGTTGATAAAACTGATTGGTTATTCTATGTTCTCCGGGTTATACAATATGTTAAATGGAGTAGATAATTAAAAATGGTATTTTATTATCAAGTTAGATCATTCTTTGGTTAAAATTACTACTTTTATGTTCATGTGGATTTATAGTTAGATATTAACCATATTTTATCAAAAAAACAATAGTAGTGATTCCATCTATTTTGAATATTGTATGCTTTTTTATTTTTACGTTTTCAAAATATATAATATACTAATTAGTTGGTAACATGAAGATGCGTTCTTGTACTGAAGATATTTTTTTATTTTTTTAGTTTATAATCAGTTAAAGGATAATGAGCGGTTCAGAAATGCTCAATCATTGGGTCTTTTTGTTCAGTTTTTAAAGAATTCAAAATTATGCATTTTTTATTGTTAAGTATATTCACCTAAAATTGTAGATATTGGCATGAACATCTATTTTAATCTTATTTTTCAGGTAAATATATAAAAATAAGGTTTTGGCTAAATTAGGGCCAAGAGGGATAACCAGCCCCAAAATTTTGACAAATTTTAGGGTTTACCGAAAATATCCATTAATCCCCGCCGGTTGAGCAAGCGGGGAAGCTCCCCGCCTGGTGAACATAGGTGGCCCAGCGGGTGAGAGGGTCTCATCCGGCGGATGAGAATGTTTCACCCGTCGGGGAGTTCCCCCGCCGGTTGAGAAGGTCTCAACTGGCGTGTGAGCAAACGGGTTCGAGGACAAAATGGTAAAAGTCCAAAAACGCTCAAATTTTGGGAATGGTTAACATTTTTTGGCCCTATTTTAACCAAAACCTATAAATAATTACATGACATTATTAATATTTCTAGTTAAATAACACTTCGACTTTTATTATCCACGTCGCTTTTATAAAATTATTCGATTTCCAGCAACTCATATTATTTGAGTTATTGGGTTGGGTTCTTCCGATATATAATAGCTATTTAAACTACTGATTTTTTTAGTTGTATTCTTCCTTTCATTTTGTTTTATTATTTTTGTGTTAGTTTTTCTACCTACAATTAACCAATATTTAATTTCATTCATAATTATTTTAGATCAATTAATTAAAATATATTGGTGATCAATTTAGATATATTCTCAAAATAGGGTTTCAAAGTCCTTAGTTCTCTTTGTCAAAATTAGCGCACTCTTTCGTCCAAAATTACAAAAAGCAGACAGACTAAGGACTCGCAGACAGACTAAAGACCCGCAAAGAAGCAAATAGCTCCAAATTAATTCTCAACTATTAAATGACTTAGTGAAATAGTGAGAGTTATGTTAGGAAGTCTGAAAGTCTCAAATTACTAAGAGACGTTTAAATCATATTTTCTACAAGTAGTGAACTCTTTGGTTTTCATTCTTCAAGTAATAAAATCAACTCTTGTGTACTTATTGTTTCAGTTCCCATGTGTGTTCAATTTGTTTCATGGTATCAGAGCAAGGTCTCTGCATATCAAATGTTTGATTTTATTACCCATTAAAATCCTGTCAACTATTATTAATTTTAAATCAATATGAATGGAAGTAATCTAGCTTCTCCTATGTCTAAAGATAAGCTTGTTGGAACCAATTACCAATATTGGCGGTTGTGTATGGAGGCCTTCCTGCAAGGACAAGATTTATGGGATCCTGTTTCCGGTACCGAGATATTTCCTAGTATTACTCCGGAAAACGCTGAGTTAAGGAGGAAATGGAAAGTAAGGTGCAGAAAGGCTTTATTCGCGTTGAGAACTTCGATCGGTAAGGAATTCATTGATCATGTTCGTGCAATGGATTCTCCAAAGGATATCTGGGATACTCTTGACAGGTTATTTACCCAGAAAAATACAATGCGACTTCAATACCTTGAGAATGAGCTTGCTTCATTAACCCAAGGTAATATGTCAATCTTTGATTACTTTCTTAAGGATAAGAATGTTTGTTTAGAAATTTCAGGTTTGGACAGTGATGAACCTATCAGTGATGCAAGGCTAAGACGTTATTTGATTCGTGGATTACGATTTGACTTCATGCCGTTTATATCATCAATACAAGGATGGGTCAACCAACCATCAATTGTTGAGTTAGAGAACCTACTCTCTAACCAGGAAATATTGATTAAATAAATGCTTGGTAAGTACTCTCCTGATGTTGAAGATACATTATTTACTAAAGACAGGTCAAGGTGGAAAAGCACAGCAAATTTTGGTAAGTAGACAAGGATTGAGGGAGAGTCAACAAACCACTCTAAACTGACGTGTTTTAGATGTGGAAGGACTGGACACATAAAGTCGGATTGTCGTGCAAAGATGATTTGCAAGAGGTGTGGCAAACCAGGCCACATTAAACCAAATTATTATTCAGAAATCGTCGAATCAGATGCAAATATTGCACATGATGTTGAAGAGAGCAATGAGCGATAGTGGGAAAGTTTTTTATCGATTAAGGTTGTTAATGAACCGGACAACATGACTTCGGTTATTAATTAACCAGTTGCCCTTGGTGCCCCTTCTGTCCATAGTACTACCACTCCAAGTGACCGGGAGATTTCTAATTGTACAAACAACCCACCTACTGTTACGGGAGTTTGTAGCCGCAAGTGTACAGTAACAAATCGATCCTCATCCCCACTTGTTGCTCAATGGACAGGTCAAAGACCACAGAAGATCTCACGTATTGCAAGGAGAACAAATTTTGTTCCATTGGGCTCTAATAATGATGAAAGCCTTTATGTGGATACTACTTCTGATGTTGCTGGTACTGAAACTGGATTGGGATTTTATAAACGAACACCAAGGAATTCTCCTCAACAAGTAAAACTAGAAAGTGACAATATGCCATCAACAATATTATCTGAAAGTGAAGAGTCCGGCACTGGTGAGGTTATATCTAAATATAAGGGCAAAGAGTCTGATGAGGTGGATGAGAAAAACATACATGTCCAAAAGGTGCCCGCTGTCGGTGTACTATCAAGAAAGAGTAAGTTGGGGACTGGAGAAGAGGTTGGAGATGGAGTCCGGCGGCAAGGGAGGATAGGTCGTAATTTTATTTCGTCAAGATATATGATGCCCATAGCTGAAAAGCTTAGCAATATTAGAATAGCAAAACAACTCCGAAGTGCCAGACTTGGTTTTGAAAAGACCGAAACAATAAAGGTCGTCCTCCAACTAGGAAACTTTATGGCCGTAAGGCATATAAACGATAGAAGCGTACAACAGCAGCGAGTGCACAAGTTGGTTTTCATGTTGGTTCAGATGATAGACATGAGGAGCTATTAGCTGTTGTAACTGCTGTTATCAATTACGGTCGTGTCTTTTCGAGCGCATTTTGGAGGGAGATGGAGATCTTTTTTGTGCTATGAATGATGCTGATATAAATTTCTTAAAGCAATAGGGAGATCTTGAGTGCACTACTCCAACAACAATTCTAATTCCTTAAAAAATAAATGGTTGCTCAAGGTTAAATAACGACTGTAATGGGTTCAGGCTTGGTGGTGCTGGTGGGTCTATTGGATTAGGAAAATCAGATAACATCTTGCAACAGAAAAAACTAACTATACGTTCCTCTGTTTCTCAGGTTGAAATGGAGCACAATGCCCATCTTGGTGAGAGAAGAGATTGACCTTTTGGTTTTGAAAAAGAAAGAGTGAATCTCAGAGCTGTAAACAAGGTAAACTCCCATGATGAGTTTAATTCTTCTAGTGCTAATTTAAACCCAAAAGGGAATGCTTCTATACATGGGACAAGGTTAGGATCATGGGTGGCGCGCAAGGTGTCTCATGCAGTCATATTCTACTTGAAATTATGGTATTTCACAGCATTGACATTTATTGCTGGATATCTAGAGGATGCAAAAGTTTATGTTGCAGCTCTCTCTATATGCATGAACATAATGAGTTGGACTGCCCATATTTCTATTGGAACAAATGCACCTGTCAGTGTTCGAGTATCAAACGAGCTAGGCACACGACATCTAAGAATGGCGAAAGTTTCTCTAATAGTGTCGGTTATATCATTGACATTTATTAGACTTCTGTTTTTTATGGTTCTTATTGTATACAAAGATGTGTACCCAGGGTTGTTCTCAGACAATGAAAGAGTTCAATATTTAGTTATAGAGTTAACACAGTTGACATCTCTATGTATGGTCATTAGCAATCTTCAACATGTTCTATCAAGATTCGCTGTTAGAGCTGGATGGAAAGTTGTTGTAGCCTATGTGAATATTGCGTGTTACTACGACCTAAGAATTTTTGTCTACTCAAAATTGTTTCATGCTCTTCCCAAATCAAAGTTCGAAGAGTTCAAATGAGCTATCGCTCTAGCTAATCGAAAGAATACACGAAAGGGGAGTGTCAAAATTAGTTCACTCTTTAATCCAAGATTACAAGAAGCAAACGGACTAAGGATCCACAAAGGACCTGCAGACACACTAAAGACCTGCAAAAGACTCGCAAAGGAGCATAAAGCTCCAAATAAATTCTCCACTATTAAATGACCTAGTGAAGTAGTGAGAGTTATATTATGAAGTCTGAAAGTCTCAAATTAGTAAGAGACGTTTGAATCATATTTTCTATAAGTATTGAACTCTTTTGTTTTCATTCTTCAAGTAATAAAATCAACTTTTGTGTGCTTATTGGTTCAGTTCATGTGTTTGTTCAATTTGTTTCACTCTTTTTTATTCTTGGTATAAGAAATTAGGGAAGATCTTATTTGTGTTGTGCATGTTGATTGAGTTGAGGCAAATGTCATCACAAACACGCATTATCTTGTTTTTTTCTGATGTTTCTCATCATTTAGTGAGAGATGAGGAGCTTATAAAGCATCCATCTGTACATGGATGATGACAAAGATGAATGAAGATGAGGTTTAGCGAAAATATGATAATGATGAAATAAGAATCGACTACAACTAATCGTTCATAAAAAGAACCAAATTTTCAAGTTTTGGTAGTGCTTGTGTTAGGTATAATGGCCAGACCAGTGACCGTGATGAGGCTAAGATTGTTGGTCAATGATCTAATCATGTTAGTGGTCATAACGTTTAAGCTGATTGTGATGTTGCCGATAATTATTTAGAGGATGTATTTTTAGGTGTGCATATGGGTGTTATCGGTCCGGGTATTGAAGGAACCGGACTGCACCGCTAAGCTTATTGGTTCGGACCGGACCAGACTGCTAAGCTTTCGGTTCTATTTTTTGGAACCGAATCAGACCGCTAAGTTTTCGGTTCAGTTCGGATCGGTCCGATTCAGTTCGATTCTCGTTCCGATTCGGTCTGAATTCAGTTTATTTTGAGTTCGGTTCGGTGTTATTTCGGTCTGTATCGGTTCAATCCGTTTTCGGTCCGGTCCAATTCACTTAGAAAATTATAATTTAATTATAATTTCAATTTCAATTTTTTACTTAAATAAATAATATAAAAGTTAAAATTTAGAATTTAATGTTTTGATTTTTATTAATAATCAGTAACTAACCACTAATCTTGGTAATATAATGTATAATAATAAATAATAATAATAATAATAATAATAAAATAATCGGTTCTAACGGTTTTATTGGTTCGATTCCTTATCATATCTACCCATTTATCAATTTTATCAGTTAGGTTATGTATCAGTTATAACGGTTTACTAATTTTATGGGTTTGGTTCCTAATCGATTCTACCAATTTATCAGTTCGGTTTCAAACCAGTTGTATTGTTTCGATTCCTTATCGGTCTTGGTTTTTAAGATGGAACCACGAATCGGATCGTTAATATTCGGTCAAATTCTCGATCCGGTTTTTATCGGTTGAGTTTCGGTCCAATTCTCTTTAATCGTTGTCAGGTCGAGATGTACATGATATATCGCATACTGATGAATAAGAAAGATTGAAAAATACAAAGTATACATCAAATTAAAGAGGATACTGATAAAATAAGAGTTGTAAATTGTTAGTAAGATTGTATAATGGTAGGTCTTCTCACCTTTTCTAACCGCTGGAGTTATAGATTTTTCCAAATGCAACTATATGTTTGACGACAAGGAAGGTCACGAAATTAATTGCAATAACTATGGTTGGGAATTAACAAATTATTGTATTTTATTTTATTAGAATGATTGATGATCGGAAATACAATTGATTTTCGTGTTGTTTTTGGAATAAAAGTGTTATTTTTTAGGTTTATTATTAGAACCAGTAAGTCTCTGGATGGTAAGAGTATCGTGAAAACTATTGCATGTGTATTTGATTTGAACTTTTACTTATATATAACTTCCCTCGTTGGTAAATATTTTTTGAGTTTGAAGATTGAAACTATCTTGAATATTCAATTTCTATGATTAACCATGCTATATATATTATATGAGTTTGGCTAACAGGTGTCCATGGCGCCGGTTAATGAACATTTAATAACGTACTTTTTAGTGAAATCAACTTACTTTTTAAATTTAGAATAAAGAGTAAAATTTATAGACAGAATTATTCTTCACCTTAATAAAGCATACTCAGTTTTTGATTTAGATAAAAGATATACTGTTGTTTTAGAAAAAGAATTATTTTTATCTGAGAATTCAAAATAATAAATATATATATACATATATTTTAAATTCAAAAATAAAAGTAATTTTAGAAACTTCATTTTTGAACTTTAGGAAACACTATTTTATTTCTTTATATAAAATCAGTTTCTTTTTTTCAATTAAAAAATATAAGTGATTTAAAAACAACCGTTTTGTTTTTTTTAAACAAGTTATTTATAAAGAATATATAAAAATAAATATTTATTTTTAAAAATATTATATAGAACTGATTTCTGAAAATAATTTGGAAACTGATTTTTTGAATTTGTATTTAGAAATTTCAAAATAAAACTAACTTAAAACTAATTCAATAATTTGGAAACTGATTTTTTGAATTTGTATTATAAAATACTATAAATATATTAATTAGATAAAACATTACAGGGATTTACGGAAAAATACTCTTCAAAAATAAAAAGAACTTAAATTTAATAAATAATATATTAGTACTTAATTAAATAAAAGATTACAGTATTTAGATAGATAATACATTTACTACTATTTAAGTATATTAATATTCTAAAAGGATAGTCATGTCCATATAGAAAAGGTATAAAATTAGGCTATTTGAAAATAGCCTACTAACCAATCAAAAGTTGATATTAAATGTCCACTAACCCCACTAACCGGTGCCATGGACACCTGTTAGCAAAACCCATATTATATAGGATTGTCTCGTTGTTAAAATTTTAAAAAAATATTTAATCACCAGTATTGAGATGTTTTTTTTATAAGCTGCACTTTTCATTTGTCTTTGGAAAAGTGGTGGTCAAAGTGGTGGTCGGAGAGGATAAATGTCCAAAATCTATACGTTGTCGGCTCGTTCTAGACTTTTAATGATTTTTTACCATTTTTAAAAATAAAATTCTAATTATATTGAGGAAGTTTGTACTAACTTGAGTAGCGCGATGAGTTGTTGTTACAAATTGGGAGATGCCACATTCAAAGGAGCTGAAAAGCATATTAAAATCACTTTTACTCATTTTTATGGTCTGGCTTTGTTGCAAAGCACGATATATTTAACTTGATCGCTGCTGTCTTGGTTTTTGTTCATCATTCCTTCGATTACTATATTTATGAGAGATTTTGAATATTCTCTAGTGTTTTTTCATATATGATTGGATAACCAAATAAATAGACTAATTTTTTATATATTCGAAAAGAGTCCAAGGTTTTACTACTGATTGTTTTGCTTACACCAAAAAGTATAGATGTTACTCCCTCAATTCCACAATAAACGTCGTTTAAGGTTTAAACGTAGAAACCAATAAATGTCATCATGATTTCTCTTTCATCTAAAACACAACAAGCAATCCAATTTAATTGGTCAAAAGTTATTGATTTAATAAAAACAAATAAACATTAATATATCATTGGTCAAGAGTAATTAATTGCTACATTGATATTAACAAACGACATCTAAAATGGAATTTTTAAGAATTTTTAAAACGACTATTATTGTGGAACAGAGGGAGTAATAAGGATGAGAAAGTGAGAGCCAATACCTATATCTAAACTAGGAGATCAGTAGTTGTAGCCAGGAATACTCTTACGTAATGAAGAGAATAGAATCTTCCTACGCGGATCAATGGTGAGAGTAACCGAAGATATACCCATTGAATACACCAACAGAAAAACGTCTTCCTAAAATGTTTATGAACTCATTCCTAAAATGTTTACCAACTCAGCCCTATAAAGAAGCTGTGGCCATAGTTTATCTTACGACACTAAAATGTCTTCTTCAATCATGCAACACGCTTGAAGGGAAAGAAACCACCACAAACAAGTTCGCGACCCATGAATCTAAAGGAAATAGAGAAGAAGCTACCTCCGAGGAAATGAGAAAAAATAGAGAAGATAGGGTTCATGTGTCCAAACATAGATAACCCATAATAGATGGCCTCATGATCCCGTAATTTTAAGCAAAGATTCTCAGATCCGACACTTATCAATAATGGGCAACATGCTAGGATTCGAAACCAAAGAATAAAAGAAAACATTTCGCTTACCAAATCTAACGAGGATACAACAGATCTGTCCATTACCACCAAAGTCACCTTGTTCGAAAAATGTAATGGAGTAAAAGGGAATCGGCACGACCGGAGCAGAGAAAGTACATATGAGGGACGCCAAATAACAATACTGCAAAATACATAGACAATAGTGGCATCGTCGCTAGAAGGAGAAGGGAACGCACGAGAAATGTTGCATAACACATGGACAATAGTGGAAGTCTTTGTATTTTCGCAAAATATAATATTGAATATTTTATTACGCAAAAAAATCATGATTTATTATAGAAATAATATGTATAAATATAACATATATTATTTTTTCTCTATATGTGTAGACCTTTCGAAGGATATCTTTTCAACTTTTTATTGCCCAATTAATTGATAAATTTGATTATGTTGTGCTTGAATAATTTCGAACATTGATTCTCCTAAAGAGTCGAACATTGATTTCGAGAGACATTAATTCAACATAAATCTAATTTTACTAAAACAAAATATTAAACATAATTTCATCCAAATTCAACGTCTTTATTATCGAGACTCATATTAGAATTCATTTATGGTACGGGATTCAACTTAATGTACGAATTTTAAAATATAAGTGCGTTATATATATAGACATTTCAAAATTTATAAATATTTTAATATCGATGGTTTCCAAAAATCAATTTAATGTATGAATTCTAATTAATATATATATATATATATATATTATATTATATAAGCCGATCATGATGTTGTCAACTAAATTTACTTACTCTCTGTGTTCTTTCTTTACACTATGATAATATCTTACATAGTTATTCGTCTACCAAGTTACTTCTAAAATTGAAAATCATGATGTATGAATTTGTATTTAAATGATATTAATTGTCTATGAATATTTGAAGGTGTTTAAAAGAATTATCTTCAAAATATTTTTCCAAATTTGGTTAAAAGAATTATTGTTTTGTTAAAAAAAAATTATTTTTAAAATATTCATTTGTGACGTTAAGTTACGACATTGCTTTACTTGTTTCGTCTTTTCTACGGTCGTCACTTCCTTTTTTCTATAAAAAAATGTACGTTTCTCAATTATTTGCTTACTTATTTGTATTCTAGTGCATGGTTGATGGTAAGAGTTTTAAACCACTAAAAACATTTTGAGACTCAATATATAATTTCAAAAATTATTTACAAATTTAATTCTTATAATAATTGTCAAAGTGAATCCTTTGGCGGTTTAATATCTAGTATTATTAAATCTTATGATCAAAATTCTACCTCTATTAAACACAAAAAAACTCGTGAAACACGAACCACAAACTTCTAGAAAAATAATATACTCATTCAGTAGTTTAAAAGATATATTAGCATTTGAGAAAGAAATTGTTGACGATGTTCCACTTGTAGTTTTTAACGCAGCTACCATTTTATGTTCTGACCAACTTGAGATGCTAAACTACCGATCCCGACGATGTAGTAAAATTTTGAAGTTTAGATAATGTTTTTCCCTTCAACGACCACAACAATTATATATCTTTATGATTCTGAAGAAGAATTCAAAGAAATACATTATTATTGGCGAACTCATGAGTCCATTTTCGTTAGAACTTTCAAAATTAAGGAGTTTCATCACCAAGTTAAACAAGATAAGGTTTTCTCATTTCAAAATCATTTTAATAGGGTCGACAACTTCCTCTTCAACCTTGATAACCGGATTTTCAAAATTTATTAGGATTTGTCCATCACAACTTGCACAAAACAGGTGGAGAAACATAGTTAGTATTACACTAGTCTTAAACCTCATAAATTTCCTAATAAACATTAAAAACATTTTTACCAATAGAATTTTAAAAACTAAGTAGAAGCTCTTTTTATTCTTTTGTTATTGGATTATATAAATGCATCATCAACCTTCTAGACTCAAATCATGATTAGTAGAAAAACATTTTGGTTTTATATGTGATCGTTGTCAGAACATGAAAATGGCTAGTATAAAATACGTTGTATCAAACTATGTAAGATATGCAGCAATGTTATAAGATATTATACTAAAATTTTGTTCATCTTTTTTCCTTCAGTATTTAACAAGTCATATCTATATTTATAACTATAGTTGCTTCCTGTCTCAAAAATAAGTTTTCCTTTATCAATAAGTATTTGAAATTTTCTTAAAATAACTATCACAAGCTTTCTACAATTGATGGAAATACAAACAAAATCCCATGTTTAGTAAAATTAACTACATCGTATTCGGGTTTTTGTTTTTATATTTAAAGGATTTATTATGATAACAAAGACGATGTTAGTGAAACTCTTTTTTCCCAAGTGGATGGTGGTGACTTAACTGGGTTAGCTCTACATGTTTCTCATAAATAGAAAACTAATATACACCGTTAACTAAAAATGAATACTTCACACCATTATAAACTCAAAGTCTACTCGATGAACATCAACTGTCAAACTCTTTGGATGATAATTAACATGCATTAAGGGCTACAAATATAAATTATGAGTTGGCGAATCCCCTCGAAGAAGACCCGTAAGGCTAGGTGGGGAATCCCCAACCGATGACCTTATTAATTTCATACCATTTCAGCTCTTTGAAACGGATTCTCATACTCTCTCTCTTCATATCTTTTTGCTCTAATATTTATACTTAAAAGGAAGACAAAGAACTGACAGAAACTCTATCTAAAGAGAAAAATCTAAATTTGAAACTCAAATAATCTAACGTAAGCCTTATACAAAGTTACAAAAAGCTTTAACAGTCTATCTAGTGTTAGAAATTGCTCTCCAACATAGCAAAAAATTAGAATAGCTCTGCTCAAATACAGCCCAAAGAACCAAAATTGGCTCATTATATAGAGCTTGTTCAGTTTAACTCTTTGATTCTAAAAAGGGTTGCGAAATATGCTCTTCACATGGATGTTTTTTTAGAACCATTCAAAATAAATAATCCGGTCGAAACTCCTAGGTTGAAGAATATATGTAGATACTTTGTTCAAACCTTCCTGCGCCACCAAGGTAGGAAACAACATACCACCGGTCATTCACTCTAAGTACAATTTAAAATGCTCGATATTCTAAGGGTGCCAAAGTTGTTATTCGTCGTGATCTTCCAATCGGTAAGCTCATGGCTTTACTCTATCAGTTACCAGGTAAGGTTTTTGTTAATTTGGGCCCAGATTTTTGAGGCTATCATCTTTGATATGTACGAACACCTTTCTAATTTCCTTACCAATCACTTTAATTTTCCTTCTTCGAATTTTAGATGCGTATCCACTATGCATTGGCGTTTGATAGTGAAGGGTTCTTTAGTTTGCTTGTACCCTTTTTTCTTTGACCATATCAAGTTCGACCCTTCGTTTATTATCGTTATTTCCTTCAGAATAATTTGTCAGTTTGAAATATGGGAAAGTGCTTTCATCATGATTTACTATGTCCATTCCATAAGTTAGAGAAAACGGTGATTCTTGGGTCGCAACTCGAGATAATATTTGGTAAGCCCAGAATACTTTTTGAAGATAATTTGGCCTGATGGTGGAATGCACTTAGTGGATACCTCTAAAGGATAAAAACTCCTTCATATCTTTGTTGTAAAGTGAGGATCATTATCCATAGTGATTACTCTTGACATTCTAAAATTGCATCATATATTGGACAAAATAAATTTGATGATATTTTTTGCTGTAGTTCCTGACATTGCTTCGACTTCTATCAATACATAAAAATAATCAATGGGTACTATAATAATATGTCTTCTCCCAGTAGCCATTGATAATGGCCTAATAAAATATATCCCCCATCAGTCAAATGACAATGCTTCGTAAATAGATTCGAGGAGTACTACTAGTACATATATGACATTGGCGAATTGCTCGCAAGTGTCACATCTTTTGATTAATTCTTTAGCATGGGACATGATAGTGGGCCAATAATACATTGCAATAATAATCATTTTGTTAAAGATTTGGAACCACATATGTGATTCATCTACTTCCATTTATCACAACAAAGGTCGACTTAAAGACCTTTTATAGAGTATATCTCTGAAGATCGCATAACCGTGCGTCTTTGGGAATATGTAAGTACCTTATCCACCGATTAAAATCCCCCTAACCAGAAACCTCGTAAGATTGTATATCCAATCCTTGTAAACGCTCGTCAAAATATGTAAAACCATATCAAATTTTGTTCGAAATTCACTGTTATTAAAGAACTCTCATGTTCAATTATCCATACTACCACTCAGAATAGACTATGGTAGCCATACAATCAATAACTGAATTTTAATCCTTGGGAATATGTTCATACTAAATACTTTTGAATAAATTGGTCACTTTTTTTTCCATGATTTTCAGTATTTCAACATATGGTATTTTCATGGTTCAGATTGCCTCAATGCATGATTAATCATGAGTTAATAATAACTTATCAAGCAAACCTTTTTAGCACTACAAATTTACACAGTTTTTAATCCTTCTAACGCAGCCACATACTCCAGTGTGTTATTATATACTTTAAAAGTGAAACGTATCGCTAGATACATATCTTCCCGAGTCAGATCTATCAGCCGAACCCCTGCTCCAGACCCTGTAATGCTTGAACCCTAATCAGTCCAAATGTCCCATTCATATTTAAGTTGTTCCTAATTTAGTTCAGGATCTTAAATTCTACTATAAAATCTTCCAAGGTTCGAGCTTTTATCGTTGACTAGGATTCGAAATCAATGTCATAATCTTCTAACTCTATTGACCATTTTTTTATCTGCCCAAAAATATCAGGCCTTTGAAGGATATTTTTAGTGGAAAGAAATGCGAACCACAATTGAGTATGCCTCGAAATATGGTCTCCTTTTTGGGCTTTTTCAACCAAGGCTAATGTTAGCTTCTCTAGCTTTAATTTTTTTTTCTTGGTGTCAAACAGGCTCTCGCTCAGATAGTATACCGGTTGAGGATAATTTTCATGCTCTCTGACTAGTACTGTTCTTACCACGTAACCCGATATTGTGATATAAATAAATAACTTTTCTCTCAAAATTGGCTTAGTTAAAATCGATGGATAAGAAAGACGAGTTTTTTATCGTTACGAAGGCTTCATTACATTGTGGTTCATTTTTACTTATATCTCTTTGATGGATCTTAGTGTTTCCATGACCGTTAATGCTTTTAATTATGTTCGGTCAACTTCAATCTATTCTCTGATCCCCTACTTGCATCTTAATAAAATTTGTTAATTTGTCATCATCAATTAGCGTTTGAATTTCTTATTTTACACTATGCAATCCTTTGAATCGTGATCAATATCGCTGTGATACTTGCAAAACCTATTGCTCATCTATTCTCTAGTTCTCAAGATGGGTAGGGTTTTTTTTAAAATTGATATGGTTTCGAGTTCCTTCAAAGATAGTTGAGTATTCCCCGTCATACTGGAAAAATAATCGGGTCAGACCCATTGATTTTCCGTTAGTGTTTACTACTTTTCTTGCAATGATTGAGCCACTCTTGGCTTTATGACACTTGATTCGGACCTTTCGATCGACTAGAAACTTGTGGCTATTGAGAAACTTGAACTTGCTAGGAAACTGGAGCGGTAACTGTTTTTGAGTTTGTATGGGCAAGGGATTAATTTTAATATAGTGGAATCTTTCACTTTAATTTCTCCTCGATCTGAACTAACAATGCACCAAAAGTTAGAGATTTATTCATGGGAATTTTGTAACACAAAGTTCTAGGGAGTAATCTTTGCCTAAAAGTGGTGTAATCTTTTAAACTCTCTCAAACTATATCTTAATTCGATGATGGTATCACCATTGGCTCGCATTTATTTTCTTTATATATTCTAAAAGCACCCCGGAACATATAAAAAATTTGATAGTTACTTGAGGAAGCCAATTATACCATTTTAAATCCATGCCTCTAAAGGTTTGAGAGAAATCACAACGTAACAGTTTGTCGTCATCCCCGAAATTCATCATAAAACTCTTGAATTATTCAATGTCATCATCTGGATCATGGTTCCCATCGAAAGTTTCAAGTTTCAAAATATCAAAATGCTTCGAAAGATACTTGACCAGGATTTTGTAGATAAAGAAGATTGCCTTCAGTTATGTCCTTGGCTATACTGGTGACCGACAGACCTTCGTAAACTGTGGTATTCATAGTGTTCCTCAAACAATTGTTGCTCATCGTATTGTCGTTGTTCTTCGAATTTATACCCTTTGATCACTATATTTTATGTTGCTACCGCAGAGTGTGCATACGCTTCGGCATACATCATTCAAAGATTCAAAATCAAGCTTAGTAATTATTTGGGTTTAGATGATGTATCCAAGTACTAGTCTAAGCTCACACTATGGTCTCCACTGATGACCCCTTAAATAACCAAATTGTAAAACAATCGAAGAATATTTCAAAAGTCTCACACATGTTTAGATAGAGAAACATGAGAGTTCTAAAGAGAAATTTCCAAAAATAGTTATATAATATTGATTTTTCACCATTTCCTAACAAGGATACAAAGTTTTATGCTATAATTGTGGTGGATCAATAGAACTATATTTTTTTTTCGGAGGGAACCCGCAGCCGCTACTCAGAGTGCAATGAGTGCGCAGAGGGTAAACCCTCAGTCTGTCGCGATAGCCTGCAAACCAACGCCAGAAGGTAAACAACACAAGGTGACAGGCTCAGCGGAGAAAGCGTATGTAGAGGGACTCGAACTCATGACCTTTTGGTCATAAGAATGCCATACTCAACGAGCTCGGCTACCCCCTTGGGGGCATCAATAGAACTATGTAATTAGTCCATTATTTGTTATTCCATTATATTATTTTACTAAGTTAAATACATTTACTCCTAATTACACAAAATAAACCTAATGTTACATATTTGTTACGTCTACTTTATAAAAAAAATGATCCAAATTAAACGAATATTTCACTTGTTCGAACCACGGTTCGGAAAAACAAACCCTTATAAAAAACATTACATTTTTTATTCGAAAAGAAAAAAAAAGAAAAAAATATTTTGTTTGGTAAAAATATTTATATAATCAATAAGAGTATTTGGAGTATAAAAAGGTGGATAGTAAGTAATAAATAACACAATTAAATGGGTAATAATGAATAATAATTAACGTAATAAATGTATAATATATTTGTTATTGGATAGTTCTTGATATTTATCGCTAGAAGATTTTGTTATAGAATAAACTAAACTATTACTAGTCTCCCTATGAGTTAGTTGATTATGAGAGGGTTCTCCCAAACTTATCAAGTAAATTTACTAAGATTAAAGAATTTGTCTCAATATCGATGTTTGTTTATCCTTTGTTTGTGTTGAGAATGAGACCGTCAAACAAAACTCTGGATTCAGACATAATTGGTGATAATTTTCCATATAAATTGCTGGAATCAAGGACAATGTCACCAGAGTTATCCCGAAAGATAACTAATATTCATTATAGATAATAGATCCAACAACATTCATCTTCATTCTACTAGGATTTAGAGTAGATAATTTTAGGTATATATGCTTCTTTTTTTATTTGATGGAAGATAAACATCCAATTTTAATTGTGACATTAGAGTTATTAAATCAGTTCTTAGGTTTGAAAATATTAGCAACATCAAGACCACAAAGCATGTATTTAATATTGTTAACAGGCACCATAGAAGAGAACGACTTTCCTTTAATTTTTTCTTTATTCCTATTATGCCGAATGACCTAGTAGATAATAGTAGGAATAACACATCTAGCATGAACCAGTTTGTCTGTAGACCAAAATAAGTTATGTGTCATATGAGCCACCGTCATGAAACTGTTGATATTAACCTTAAACGAGTCTCCAAAGTAAGACCAGATATTCCACGAGTAGCTGTATGATATAAATAAGTGATTAATGATTTATTGAGAGTTACGGGAATGATATTTAGAAGCTATATTGAAGTGTTACTTTTGTAAGATAGAGTTAGTAGGTATGTAATTATGAAGAATTTTCCATAAGAGAAAAGAGCATTTCCCGTGTGTTATTGTATTCCAAATTTTTGTGAATAATTTGGATTGATTATGTTGCTGTCTCATCATGTTCCATACATCTATTACATTGAATTTGATGTAATTTGAGGGCTTCCACCCAATAGATTCTTTAATATCATTGTTGATTTTTGTTGTGTTAATAAGATTGATTATGTTTGCAAATATTAAAAGATCAAATTTGGAAAGGTCTTAAGTATTATTAAGCCATAAAAAACTCATTTTAGTAGTCTGAAATCAACTATTGTCTTCTTTTTTATTTAGGATAATGAAATGAGAGTGGTTTTGTAAATTGTCAAGAAAGAATCCCTTTCTCCATTTCCTAGATTCCACTTTATATTAGGCTCAACAATAACCTTAATATTAACTAACCTTTTCCATGTTAGTTAACCAGCTTTGTACAAATTAGCTTTGAGAGGGTAAGAGTTTCTGTAGTAAATATTATGCATCAAATTGGCCCAGGAACTCTGATTTTCCCTAAATTAAATCATAGTTTACAAGATAGAATGTCTTGAATATCAGGGAGTTTTCTGATATTCAATCTACCCTCAATAAAGGGTTTTCAAATCAAAGACCATTATGACCAGTGAATGGTGTTCTCATTTGAAATTTATTAAAAAAATTATATTATGTTAATTATACTTTTGGGGATACAATAGCTCTGCATCCAGTATAATACAATAGACACGAGGATAAAATTGATTAGAATTAAGCTACCACCATAGGATAGATATTTGGTTTTCTAGTCTTGAATCCTACTGCTAATCTTGTTTAGAAGAGAAATATAGTTGCAGGACTTGTTATTTGTACTTAGAGTGACGTCCAGGTAGTTAGTTGTTAGATTCCCATACCTAAAGCCTATTTGATCAATAAGAGTAGATCACCTAGCTTCTTGAAATCTGTTCGAAACAATAGTCATAGTCTTGTCTTTGTTAATAGTTTGACCTAAAACTTCTGGTAGTTTTGAAGAAATCTACTAAGGTTTTGCAATAGTGGAATGAAGACTGTTTAAAAGATAAGAATATCATATGCAAAAGCTAAATAGGGAATGATAAAATCAGTTTTGGAAGTAAAATTCATATATTTGTTAGAAGTGAATAAGCCGTCTAAGCCTCTAATATTCTTCTCAAATAATAAAGAGACTAGGAGATATGAGATCTCCTTGTCTCAGGCCTCTCTCTGTATTAAAATAACCGATAACATTTGCATTTATCAACATAGACATATTAACTTATGTAATGAGCTTATTAGTTAGGTAAACAAATTTGTTAGAAAAACCAAAACATAACTGCACTTTGATAATAATTGAGTGAGACACGTTGTCAAATGCTTTAGTCATGTCTAGAGAAATCATAATGTTTCGTGATTTAGTCTTTATATTTAGGTCATACACCATATATTTTTCTATAAGAATGTTTTCATAGCTTGATTTGTTTTTTACATAACCTAGTTCAACCTTAGAGATGATTTTGGGCAGGCTGTTAATAAGCCTATTAATGATAACTTTAGACATAATCCTATTAAGTAAAGTATATAGACTGTAACTGTAAACAAAATATAGGTTATAAGATTATTAGTCTTAGGAATTAAACCCAAACATGTGGCCATTAATACCTTAAAAAAATTATTTCCAAGAATGAAGGATAACATGACTTGGCAAATTTCTTCTTGATGTTGCTCCAATAGGTTTTGAAGAAACAGTTGTTGAAGCCAAGAATTTCAACTGCACTAGAAGGATTCATGTTGATGATTTCAAGGATATCTTCTTTAGTGGGAGGCAATAATAGCGGGGTATTATCCTCATTCGTAATCAGCTTAGGAATAATATTGAAAATGTTATCTTCCATTCTATTTTATTCTTCATTAGAGTTGTTAGAATGCTGATTGGTTAGAAGATTCTTAAAATAAGTTTCTTTAGAAATACCAATAGAGTAAGAATGAAGCAGCCAATCTTCACAAACTTTGATGCTTTTGATAATGTTTTTCTTTATTTGTTTTACAGACATAAGCATAAAACACTTTAGTATTCCTGTCACTGTCCTTGAGCCAATTACAGTAGGACTTTGTTGCCAAAATGATTCTTGCATTCTAAGAGCTTGAAGATAGAGATCATTAGCTTTTTCTAGGTTAGCTTTAGTAATAGCATTGTTAGCATAGGTAATTTTGATCTCCAGATCCTTGACACTTGCTTTAGTAACTTGTACTTTATCAAAGATATTTCCAAAATAATTAGTACTCCTGGTCTTTAAACCATCCTTAAGTCTTCTTAACTTACCCCATAATTGGTAGAGAGAGTACCATTAATGTCTTGGTTCCAATTGTTATCAACAAAATAAATAAAATCACTATCTAATGTCTACATGTTTATTAATTTGAAGCCTTTTTAATTTTATGACTTTCTTTAGCAATAGATACACAAATAAGAGTATGGTCTGAACAAATCTGGCCCTGTAAAGAACCTTTTTTTTATTAAAGTAGGTGGACCAAACAGAGTTATAGAGAGCTTTATCCAACCTCTTTCATTTGGAGTTGTTAGACCTGGTGAATTTATATCCTCGATAACCATTATCCTTTAGATGAAACTCTCTGATCATATTATTAAAATCCTCTGCATTGTTAAGATAGAAAGTATAACAACCCAATTGTTCATCAGCAGAGAAGATAGTATTAAAATCTCCAATGATAAGCCATTCATTAAGAGAAGTTGATAGGTTTGTTAAATTATTCCAAAGTTATCTTCTATTATACATGTGGCATTTATCATAAACTATAGTTAGAAGAAAACTTTTATCTGAACCTTCATAGATAATTTCCAAATGTGAGCATTGAGCATGATTTAAGATAGTCTTGATAGAAAAATCTTCTTTAAAAAAAAAACCAAATTTTGTGAGAAGAATTAAAAGTATAATTTTTAAAATCATTCTTAGAAGCAATAATATTCAGATGATCAGAGCTGAATAAAGGTTCTTGAATAGCAATTTGATTGATAATATCGTTACGAATGATAGACTTGAGCATTTTGAGAGAGGCCTTGTTCTTGATGCCTCTCATGCTCTAATTAAACATCTTTATCATGATTAGGAGGAGAGGTAGGTTGTTTGGTGTTCCCAGAGAACTTCAAGAACTTAATTACCAGATTTTTAGGCTTTTTCTTTTTATTACCTTCTTTAAGTTTCTTGTTGAGAACTTATTGGAATCCTTTGATAGTTTCTTTATATCCGAGGGTAGGAGAGATAGGAAGACTACCATTATTACTCTCATTATGACTAATATTACCCCATATCAATTTTTTATAGTCTTGAGTTTTTAATAAGATATATATTTGCTCTAAAGTTTAAATATCTTATGTGATATCCTCTTATTCAGGAAATTTGGAATCTTCTTGTTTAGTAGCATGATTTCTTAGAGCATTACGAGTATCATCTTGAACATTACTTGTATCTAGTTGATTTCCTTTTATCTGATCTTCAATAAAATTGTTGTTTGGTTGATTCTTTTGCAGGCTCTGATCCAGAAGGATCAATACAGACTTGATTCTAGGCGTGTAATATTTGTGTTGGATTGTGGCTCTATTGAAGTTGTTTATTTGACTGTATTTGTTGTTAATAGCAATATCAACTTTATGAAGACAATCTTTAATATGCATTTTATCGTACAGATGGAAGCGTTTAGTGCAGTACTTTGGCAGATTTTTATAGCTAATATTCAGCCAACAACGGTGGTTGTCTCTAAAGGCAACCCGTATGTGGTGTTGAAGCTTTTGAAAGACATCTATCTCTATCAATGCATAACATGCATTAAAATATGCTCTGTTTTTTATTTGGGATTATCAGCTTTAGGGGGTTACCTATAGTTGTTGCTATGTCTTGTATTATACACTTGTTGAAAAGATATTCTGGAACATGTTCTATCTTCATCCATACAGGGGTAGAAGGGCATTCATATCTAGGATTGAATTTTTATTTCCACTTTAGAAGCCCCAATAAAGAATCCCTATTAGAACAGACTGTTCTATTCTATATTTTGTAGACATCTTCTTTATTTTTAAATTCCAACAATATATGCCTTGAATTCCAAACAACAATGTTATACTCTCCATTGAATTCCAAACAAAAATGTTATACTCTCCTTTTAGGTAACCCTTTATAAAATTTACCTATAAGTATTTGGTTACAAGTATTAGTTAGGCAATCTTTGACATTTTGGGAGTATTGTAAAAAATATGATTTGATTTCACCATTATGCTGATTGGCTTGAAATCTTTTTGGGCATTTCTATATTCCACTGTATATGCGTAGGATATGCTAACTTTGATTGGGGAGCATGATTTGCAGCTATCTAGTTCTCTTTTGTATGGTGTTTTGAGTCTAGAGAAGGTCAAGAAAATTTTCTTTCTCGAAGATATTCATATTATTAAGATCTATTATAGGAATGAACAAAATAGAAAATAACTGGGAAGAGGAATTAGATGATGTAGAGCAACATTCCAATTAACTGACAAGATAAATAACAAAGGAGAGATTGAAGGTCGAGTTCAAGCTTCTTGGAGCTTTCTTAATTTAATGAGTTGATTTAGTTTAACATAAAAAAAAAAAAAAAAATTTTTAATGTTGGGAATATGGGTACCACAGATTTTGTCTCCGTATATAAGTAAGGACAGTCAATCTCTACACTAGTATGATATTATCCACTTTGACACTCGAAGGCTCGCACAACTTTGCTTTTTGTCCACTTCCAAAAGGCCTCATACTAATGGAGATATATTTTTAACTTATATACTGATCAGATATAGCTTATGTTATTTGTGTGGTTATTCAGTTTGTTACTGCTCCTACATCCGTCCATTGGAGAGTTGTTCTTCGAATAATGAGATATCTTTGCGGCACTCAGTTCTAGATTATTTTGTTTCATTCAACCTTTTTACTTGAATCACGTGCCTATAGCGATGGTGATTGGGATAGTGATCATCATGACCGACAATCTACTACTAGTTTTTGAATTTTTCTTGGAGATTCATCAATCTCATGGAAAATCTAGAAATAAGATGTTGTCTCTAAATCGTCTACTGAAGCCGAGTACCGTGTTATGGCCTTGACCACATGTTAGATTGTTTAGCTATGATGACTTCTTCTTGATATGGGGGTTAACATTACTAAACCCACTTATTTACGTTGTGATAACAAAAATGCCATGCAGATAGAAAAAAATTATATTTTCATAAAATGATGAAGCACATTGAAATACATTGTCACTTCACTTGGCATCATCTTCAGATTGGCACCATCTCGCTTCCATATGTTCCATCAACTTTGCAGGTTGCTCATATTTTCACAAAGGCTCAGTCAACAACGCAATTTCATTTTCTTCATCACAAACTTTCAATGCTTATTACTATTGTATTGTGAGTTTGAAAAAGGGTGTTAGAGATATAAAGCCCAACCCCACTAACTCTTTATTTTATGTGTAAAATATGAACATATGCTCTATGTAATTCTTAAGCCTCCTAAATAACAAAATTCTAACCACTTCTATATTTTTTGTTCTTTAGTTAATAGTCACAACTCCACCCATACAATACAAACCAATCATTTTGGTGTTTTCGTTTTTCAGCCCTTCTATAATTTTATTCAAAGCTGTTTTGGAAGAGCTAGAATGCACAAAGTCATTGGATGAATGTATTGTTAGATACTTTAGTGTAATTGGATCGACTAGTCGACCAATTTAATCATGATATATTATCGAATAAGTCATAGAGTGCGGAGTGCACGCTTGTTAGATTATATCATGATTAATAATAGGGTCAGAGGACGGAGCCCCTGGCGAGGTCCAACGGGCAGAGTCAACTGAATTTCAAACTTTGAAAATTATTGTCGTTTTATTCAAAATTTAAAAATTTCTTTTTTATTTCAGGGACCCTAACTACGCTAACTACAAACCTAATCTATTGGTCGAAATACTTACAACATTGGGTTATGTTTGTAAATGAAGAACACAAGAAACGATATCCATTTTCTCTGTTCAAAAGATAAACATTTCTGATTTTATTCAATAGGTTATTTTTGGAGAACCCCAAAAATATTTTCAATTAGAAATTTTTTACAAGACTATAGAGAATTATCCGGAAATTAAACACTATTTTATAAAAATAATTGAAATAATCAGTTCTTGTTTATGAATATAGAGATGACGAACGGAGGAGAATCAACGAAGGAAATGACAAACGAATTCGTCCATTCTTGACAAGTTCAAAGGACATGATTTCAGACGATGGCAGAAAAAGATGCATTTGTTGTTGACTACCCTTAATGTTGTGTATGTCGTGAGTATCCTAACAGTACTTTCAATTCTGATAACGAATTCAACTCTGAAAGAGGATCTTTACCACTACTGCCTAAATCCTCCCCTCTAACTTCCCATAAAGTTCTTTTTAAACCAGTAACATATACATCATCAAGATGTGAAGCTTTTGTATCAAGCCAGCTGAAATCCTTTCCAAATCACGACAACGTGACAGATCCAACACATTCAACTCTTTATTTCACCAATTTTATTAGGCAATTCCTGGATATCAGAAAGGCGAAACCTAGAAATCTCAACTTTCTTGAGGTTTCCAAAGAACAATTCCTTATTGTTAAAACCTGTAGAGCTTGTATTTGTTTAAAAAAGATATCTGAAACATTCGTTCCGCCCTCCCCCCATAGTAGCAAAAGCTTCAAGCTTCCACATAATAATCTACATGTAAGGTCTTCGATGTCTTTTATAATTAGTGAGATTGCCCTGTCAGTCTCAAGGAATTTGCTTATGACTGCCTTTCCCGAGATATATCCTACAGTGAAGTCTTCATCCACATTGAATGCTATCCATAGTGCAAAATATCGAACCACATCGTGCATTTTCACTTTGTTTCTATAGCAATAGTCTTTCAGATGATAAATAAATCACTGCACTTTGATTCTTGAAACAAAGAACACATCGAGAAACAGTACTTGTCCTCCTCTCTATTCAATTTATCATAGCTCAATTTCATACATTTATAAGCATTTTTATCTTGATGTTGTTAATATCCGGAAGGTTATATTTCCGAAGACACTGTAGTGCATCTTTCCACTGGTTTGGAGTGTTATCTACTAAAGACCTGGCTAGTGGAACAATTGCTATAGGAAACCCTCCCCACTCTTTTGCAACTTTCTTAGCCATATCAATTATAGGAGATGCATTATTTAGAGCGGCTCCGCTTTTTAATAAATCCCATGCCTCGGTTTTGTAGAATATAAAAAATATATAGGAAGAGATACAGAAGAAGAAGAAATTTTATTAAAGTCTTTTGTGATGTTGTTGATGATAGTATATTATTGTGTTTTAATGACAACATAATATATATTTGATTAATATAATATATTTTTCAAAATACAAAATCAAATTTTTAAAACAATACAAATGATATTTTTACATTAAAAATATATTATCCAAATTTTTGAGAAATGTTAGTTAATTAATTAATATATTTTAAGCTTATTTTAATTTGGTTTCAACAATGCCTCCCTTTAATTAAACTTGATAACTTTCGTTTGACATTTCTTTTGAAGATATTCTTTTTTTAAAACTTGTGTAGTGGATGAGTTTGTGAATATAAGGTCCATTTGATCAAATATTTTTTTCTCTTTGTTCCGGTCGCTTTTGATCCTCTACGGTCTTTTCCAGCATGTTCCAGTCACCTCCAATCATTTGCGGTCTTTTCCGGTCACATTCAATCTTCTACGATATTTTCCGGTATTTTCTGGTCACTTCCTGTCATCTATAGTTTTTTCTTTCCGGACACTTCCGATCTTTTACGTTCTATTATGGTCGGTTCTGGTCACCTCCAATCTTTTACGTTCTATTCTGGTCGGTTCCGGTCACCTCCAATCATCTATGGTCTTTTCAGGTAATTTCTGATCGTCGATGGCTATTTTCATATTCTTCTTTCACCCATATTTTGTTTTATTTTCTCTTTGTTTTTCTTTATTTTCTTCTTTATTTTCTTATGTCTTTTTTTATCTTCTTCTTTCATCTTCACATGTTAAAATTATAGCACCAACAGATTTCATGTATATTTTGACTGGTATTGACGATCTTTTTGTTCTCGTTTTCCTTATTTTCTTGATTTTCTTCTTCTATTTTATTTTTCTTCTTCTTATGCTTCTCCTTTTTTCATCTTATTCTTTTAACTCTTTTTTATGGCGTACAACGTTATTCTTGTTTTTTCTCCGGTAGATAGTGTTTTGTTTCCGATTCTTTTGCATTTTTTTCATCTTATTTAAAGGAACACTCTTCTTGGCTCTGATACAAATTATAGAATATAAAAATATATATGAAGGGATACAAAAGAAGAAGAAATTTTTATTAGAGCCATTATAGAATATAAAAATATATATGAAGGGATACAAAAGAAGAAGAAATTTTTATTAGAGCCTTTGTGATGTTGTTCATGATACATTTTATATACTATATTTATATTAGTATATTATTTTGTTTTAATGACACAATAATGTCTTTGACTACCATACTATTTTCTCTAATATACAAAATTATTTCTCTAAAAGAATATGAATAATATTTTTACATCAAAAATATATTATGTAAATCGTTGAGCTACATATTAATTAATTAACTTAATTAATTAATATATTTTAAGCTTAATTTAATTTGGTTGCAACAAGTTTCGCACGTGACATCAACATGAATTTGTTGTTACAGTTCATCTGAGAGCACACACAATGAAAACGGACTGTAATAAGAATTTTGTAGCCTTTCTCATCTACAGTCAATGTCGTTCCAATATTTAGCAAGTCAATTTCATCCTAAATATCATCTAATATAATCAGAAATGTTTTATATTTTTCCAAACACAAGCTTAATAGGCCAGCTTTCCTTCTTTGGTCCTTCTCATCCTCAAAATTGAGACCTAAATCAGTTGCAACCTTCTCTTGAATGGCCATGAGATCTTGAGTTTCAGACACAACAACCATCAAAACTTTGTCAAATTATTTTAAAACTTTGAAGGATTCGATCACTTGCTCGGCCAAAGTAGTGTTCCCAACTCCACCCATGCCATACAAACCAATAACTTTGGATCTTTCATCCTTTAGACCTTCCATGATTTCATCAAGAGCTGCTTTGAATAGTTGGAAAGCACGAAGTCATTGGATGAAAGATATGAAACAAATTGAACAAAATTATATATATATATATAGAAGATATAAGTGATACAAAAACTTGATTTTTATTATATTGAAGAATGAAAACAAGATTTTAATATTTATAGAAAAATTTGACTACCACTACTCCACTAACATCATTAGTAAGATAAAAACTATCTGACTTCCTATTCTTATTCCACTATAATCATTCCAACTAGTGGATAAACAATTATTCAAAACACACGTTGATAATATCATTGTGTCTTATTGCTTGCTGCACCAAGAGATAGCTGCTGAACAAGTATTGAAACAATAGCCTAAAGTGGACCGTCTATCATTCACATTTCCTGCCCAATCAACATCAAGAAAACCACATAAACAGAATTTTGTATTCTTTTGATACATAGAAGATAGCCCACAAGTTATTGTTAAGTATAGAAGATAGCCCACAAGTTTGCGATACTCAGTCACATCATCTAATAATTTACCCTCATCCTTTTGTAATTTGAGACCTGGATCCATTGGAGTGGTTGTATAGTTTGTATTTTCCATACCAAACTGTGCTAAAACTGTAGTAGCATAACTTCTTTATGAGAAATAATAACCATATGATTCTTCAACTTTCAAACCAAGGAAATAGTGAGAAAACTCCTTCTTCAATCGTCTGATTTTAGTTGAATTATTTTGTAATAATCACATCATCAACTTGAAGAAGAATCATAGTATTTAAAATTCCATCAATTTTCAAAAAAAGGCTTGGATCTGAATCAGAAGGATACCAACCATAAAATAAAAAGTATTCAGCAATTTTACCATACCACGCACGAGGTGTTTGTTTGAGACCGTAAAGTGCTTTTTAAGTTTGCAAACATATTCTGGAAATTATAAAGAAATAAAACCAAGTGGTTGTTCCATATATATATATATATATATATATATATCCCGATCAAATTCGTCGTAGAGAAAAACATTCTTTACATCGAATTACCAAAGATTTCATCCTTTGTTTGCTGCCAAAGAAATAATAGTACAAATTATTACCATCTTTGCGACGAGGCTATAGGTTTCTTCATAATCAAAACCATGTTGCTGAGAGAAACCATGATAAACTGGACGAGCTTTGTGTCTAGAAACACTTCCATTAGCTGCCTTTTTTTAACTTCTAAACCATTTTCATGTAACAAATTCAACATCTTTTGGTCTCAATACAAGAACCCAAGTCGAATTTCTGTCCAAAGCTGCAATTTTATCTTTCATTGCATTCTCTCATTTTGATTTCCCTTGATCTTTAGTATAGGATAGAGACTCATTTTCCAACGTATCTTCTAACATAAAGTAAGAAGTAATGGTACATTGGTTAGCTTGTACTTCATAATATTTTAAATGAATAGGTGGCTTCCTAAGTCTTGTAGTAGTTCGCAGTATGATTTCACTTTATGGTGAATTATTATGACAAGAAAATCATAAACTCCCCCTCTCGCTGAGATCGTCTTGAGTAAAGATCGGCTCATGAATAGTTTCAACTACTGGCATAAATACAGAAGTTTCTTCCGGACTAATAGTTGGGTAAATATTAGAAACCTCGTCGAAAACAACATCACGAGAAGTCACAATCTTCTTATTGATAGGATCTATACATCTCTATCCTTTCATGTTTGCGTCATAACCAACAAACACACACTTCCTTGATTTCGGGTCAAGCTTAGTTCGATTATGCTTAGGTACATGAACATAGCAAAAAGACCCAAAAACTCTAAAGTAACTCACTTTAGGTTTGATAGTATATATCAGCTCCAAAGGAGATTTTGATGTACCTGGCCATGAAGGCAATCAGTTTATCACATTGCAAGCACACTGCATAGTTGCTTCCACAACTCTCGAGGAAGGTTCTTATCAGGCAGCCAAGAAAAATCCATTGTTTTAAGATGTGTTAACTTACGTTCATGCAACTGTTACTGAATCAAAGAGTTTGAAGACTTAAGCCGACAAGAACAAGTATGAGAGAAAGATAGAAAAACAGGCCAAATAAGTAAGTATGAAATGGAGCCTTAAATAATCGCTATAATCATCACTTAATATGTTTATAAAATGTCTGCTATTATTTTTTCAGCTGGAAGAATTGAAACGGAAGATAGAGGAGCTGGAAGCACAACAACTCCACAATGCCATCTCTCAGCCAATTTGCTAGATTGGAAGCCGAGAAGCTGAGAAGGTACCACCATTGCCAGATAGAGCAGCGTCCACTGAACTGCAGGCATCTGTGCCTGATGCTGATCAGCATGATGCTGAAGGAGTGCTGCCATAAGAGATGGATGATGATGGGAACCATTCACCCATACCGGTACCATCTGGAAGGATGCAAGAAGAGTTGTTGATATCCACAGAGACGGACACCACGGACACACAGACGGAGAAAGAAAGACACGAGTCTCCTCCGAATGACTAACAACTCGTACTTCACGTGGCAAAAGACATTGAAGATCGTGAGAAAGAAGTGGCAGACCCAGAGACCGTCTAAGATGTAAGTGGATCAAAAGTTCACTAAGATTCAAATATCTTATTTTTTGTTGTGATGAAATTGTTTCTATAATAATATTTATTGTTGTATACATATTCAAACAAAGTGAGTGTATGTATTTAAAACAGTCAGCGGGTTTTTCTAGTTGAATACATATTCCAACAATCCATCACATGATATGATGGTATCAAACAAATATCAGGATTGTTGTGTAGTCCTGTCCAAACAATTCGCATCGTATATTGCGAATTGTGTTTTACTCTAGTTGGTTGGTTATTTTACAATTCGCAGCTCAGCGTGCGAATTGTTTGAGATGGACCAAACAAATATCAGGTTAGCATGCGAATCGTTCGCAACTATGATTGTAGTATGGTTAACTCTTCCACCTTTTTATTTTGGAATTTGTATGAAACAGGAGGCCGAAAGACAACAACACCAACAATAGCAACAACAACAACTTCAACACCACCACCACCAACAACAACAAGTTCAACACCAACAACAACAAGTTCAACACCACCACCAACAACAACAACAAGTTCAACACCACCAAAAACAACAACAACAAGAAAAACAACAACAACAAGAAAAACAACAACAACAAGAACAACACCAACACCAACAACAACAACAGTAGCAACAACAAGTTCAACACCAACAACAACAACAACAGTAACAACAACAGCAACAGAAACAGCAACAACAACAACAACAACAACAATAGAAACAACAAAAAACTCAACAACCTCAGCAACAAGAACAACAAGCACAACAAGAACAACAACAAGAACAACAACAAATAGCCTCGGCAAAGAGAGAAAGGCTAACACAAGAGATAGCACCGGAAGAGTCGGAACATGTCAATCCCTGTAAAAAATGGAACTAATCAGCCAGGAAGGACCATCCTTAGAAGACAATACCAAATATGAAGATGCACCTCAAAGACCAACGGTGGTGTGCGCAAAGTCAGAATTGCTAAGCCAACCTGAAATTCTAGTACCAGTACCAAATCAACTACAAGCTCCAGAGTCAAATGATAATATAGTAGGTTTACCCGATGCTTCTGTTGATGATATTTACACACAAATTTCACAAACCCTTTTAAATGAAATTGATAATGTATATTATGATTTTATAATACAACGGTCTTTGGAGAACATGTCGGAGGATGACATTAATGATTTCTGCTGACACGATACAGATCCTATGCCGAACAAGTAAACGACATTGGTTGTCGCTGACCTTGTGGTAAGGGCTATTTGTAGTGTGGATGTATTTCAAGTTTTACAAACAAATACCAGGGTAGCATGCGAACTGTTCAGTGGAACCTCAATCAATTCGCATGCTATCCTGATAGATAACCTTAAATGTATTCAGCTAGAACCAAACAATCCACATGTTAGCATGTGAAATGTTTGGGGTCGTTAACATTATAATGACTAACACACTCTTTTGATTTTTGTTATTTAATAAGCTCGAGTCAAGTAAAGAGACAGAGGAGCCTAATTTTAATCTACTGACACCAACACAGCCTCGAGTGGCAGAGGAAGAGGAAGAGATAATTATAACAGTACGGGAACCGCCAAAAGTAAAATTCAGCGGTTGGCCAAAGAAAACAAAAATAACTGACCGTATCGATATCGGAGAATACCACAAAATACAGTTACTTAAAGCCTAAGAGAGTGACACCCCTGATCCATTAGTATGGCAATTACCAACGTCCAAATTTACATACAGAATTAGAGTGCAACCGAGTGATGCAATGGCGCTACCTTTAGAACTGGAGTTGGACGTAAAGGTATCCAATTGTCAACCAATTATCTTTTTAATGTTTCAAACATGTCTTGTATATTTAACATAAATAATTAACTCCTTTCTTAGGTTTTGGACACTTGGATTCGAAAGATGCTTGCAGAAGCAGACTTCAAAGTTCTATGCAAAAAAATTGAAGGAGTGTTACATGACACCGTAATGATTTCGGGCATGACTACGGTAAGTTTAGCTAAGGTAAATTGCAAAGTTTCAGAAAATGTTCTCATTGTAATGTACCGAGACAAAGGACCAGATAAACCATTGGACGTTGCTCGTCATTGATGTTGACGGAAGGTCAATAACAAACTACAACCCACTATTGCCTAAACTGAAAGCGATAGACCACACCACAAGGACACCTATCAAGCTGGTAATATTCCCAGCTATTCAATTACTTTTAAACACATTTTAAATTATGCTTGATCAAGATATGCTGCGAACTGTGATCAAGATATGATGCAAAATGTGAGCAAATCAGTTGCAAATTGCAGCCTATACATAAAAGAATCTGCAGTCTAGGATGCGAATTGTTTTGGATGATTAACATTTCGCAGCATAGGATGCAAAATATTTGCAGACAAAATGGAATGTATACAAAACAATCCGCAACCTAAGCTGCAAAATGTTTAACATGTACATGTTGGATTGGTTGTCAAACAATTCGCAGCCTATGATGCGAAATGTTTGACAACCACTGTTTAAGTTTTTGTGCTAATTCCTAACACTAATTATTATAACCAGATCAAATATTTAATGGACAAAGGATTCATACCTCCTTCAAAGCCAGGGTGGAAGGTGAAAAATGAAAGAAAAATTCCACAATAAAAACGTGGCACCCTGGATTGTGGTATTTTTGTCTGCAAATACGTCAGAGATATTATCCACCATGGATATATGCAGACAAAATACGATGAAGATATGGTCACTGCCTTCAAAGCATAAATGTTTAATTTCTTCTTAAACGACGGAGACACCATCGTGTACTGGTGATTCTCTGTAAGATATTATTGTTTTTTGGTGTACATACATTGATTGTAATTTTTTGGTGTACATACATTCACAGTATGTTTTGCTGTACATACATTGATTGTAATTTTTTGGTGTACATACATTCACAGTATGTTTTGCTGTACATAGACTTTTTAAAATTTCAGACATGTTCAATTCCCGGATATATGTAGGACATGTTTCTTATCAAACAGTTAGCATGCTAACCTGATATATAAGGGTTAGTTAGTATTCGAACAATTCCCACCAGTCCCTGGTATATATTAAAAAAATGATCCTCATCAAATAATCTGCATCCTAACCTGATAGATACTTAATTGTCACTAAACAGTTCGCATAAACTCTTGGTATACCACATTAACAAATAGTTCGCATCAATTCCTGGTATAAACTGTTAACAAACTACAGGCTGTGAAATTATTACTAAACAGTTCGCAGCAACTCTTGGTATAAAATAAATAATTCAAAATCTATCGTTCAAAGAATACGAACAGGCTATGGCGTATGCCTTGGTAAACGTTAACTGCATTGAGCACGCAAAAATGAATTTAATCACCACAGGTCCAGAGCCAATTAATTGCTGATTGGATATGGAGGCTATGTAATGATTAATATAGACACACCACCTCATAAGCTTAGACTCCCTCCTTTCCCTATAAATAACACTAATTTTAAAACAAACTCTATATTTTTTTTAAAACACCTCTTGTTCTCTTCAAATTCCAACAGTCATGTCATTTTCCACCACGACATACTCATACTTTGGTTCACTTAGTTCTCTGGGTGACTCCTGGTCATCCTTAACCACCAACTGGAGCGATGATTTGATCATGCCAGCAACACCACCAAACAGCCCAATCTTTGTCCTTGATTTAAGCATAGAAGACTACTTCTCTGCTGACTCTCAACCAATGGAAGTTGTTCCAATGGTTGTTGCTGAACCTCAGCCATAAGAGGTTCTAATGGTTGCTGCTGAACCTCAACCAGCAGAGTTTCCACCTCAGACGGTAGAGGTTCCAAACAACAAAAGGAAGAGGGACGACGAAGCCGGACCGTCAAGGACCAAATTTTTATGCATGATTGACGTAGATGACGAAGAGGAAGAGGAAAATGAAAAAGCTGATCATCAGCACAAAGAGGAGAAAGCTGGTGAAGAATCCTCTACTAATGACTGATAGAGTTGGTTTTTTTTGTTTGCTTTTTTGGAATACAACTAACAAACACTAATAGGTTGTAGTGATTTGTTTGAAAATTTGTTAGTGCATGAAAACTGTAATCCTATTTTTGGAATTCAACTTTTGTACAAACTTTTAATCATATATACGATTCGCATCCAATTACCAATTGTAAACAATTCGCATCGTAACCTGAGATATTACTTGTTTATAAATATTACTAATTTCCATTCAATTCGCAGCATATCATGCGATTTGTAACCCACTGAAAGTCCTGATATATGTATGAAACCACGATTCGCAGCTTAGCATGTGATGTGTAAGAAAATATCAGGACTTCTGGTTGTTCTCAATTCGCATCATATCGTGCGATATACAAGCAACCAGAAGTCCTGATATTTGTTTCACTCATAATTCGCAGCATATCATGTGATCCGTAATATTAAAAAGTCCATGTATATGTTTGAAAACGTAATTCGCAGCATATCATGCGCTTTTTGATATTTTATTTGAAATCAATTTGCATCGTATCATGCGAAACGTAAGCAAATAAAAGTCCTGATATTTGTTTGAAAAAGCATAACGATTGAGCTTAACACAATTCGCAACATAAATACTGATAGTTTTTTTACATGATTTTACTAACGATTCGCATACTGGTGAAATTTCACACAACTCGTATAGAAACCTGAAAGATGTTTGCAACATGATATCAAGATATTGTTCACAATTCGCAATACTGGATGCGAATTTCATGCAACTCAAAACATTTAGCATTCCTTTACTATAATAAAAACAAAACACACAAAATGTGTAGATGAACAAACAAACTGTAAAACAATTGTGCTTGAACAGTGCTTAAACTGGAACATCACAAGTCCTCCTGTTATGGTCTGATTTCAAACAACGGCAACACCTCAACTGCTTGGTTGATATTTCTCCTCTAGATGGGATTCGTTTTTTCTTAGGCCTTCCCGAGCGTCTCTTAACGTTCGGAGGGAGAATTTCAACAAATGAAGGATCGTTAGTGCTGGACCCTTCCCCGAAATCCGTTATAGTTGGTATGCTGAAAGAGTAACTTTCCCTGTAATTCTTAACCGTAAAGAAGGGCTCTATTATGGTAAAGGGATCTTAGTCTATATACTATATTGCGGCTAAAGCATGAGGACATGGAAAAGACTCTTGTTGCCATGATCGGCTAAAAAGCACTTGTGGTCCCCCTATGTTTACCTCTTGTATCAACTTGGTCCCCTTCCTTCAATCATGCATAGAACGCATCCTCATCCTTTTTTTAATTTGCATTTTTAGTCCCCCCGCACATTTGAAGCTTGTGAGCTTGACACGTGGCATCAGTTATTGTTGCAAGAATGGTCCTCCAATTTTGCTTCCAAAATTGCTCCTTCTCGTTCCATCTCATCTGCCATGTCAGCTGCCCCCTCAGCTTTACCATTTACCTTAAGTTTTTACCGTTTAATAAAACAAATTACCATTTACCCTAACTTAACCCAAACCCCGAAACCCAATATAACCTAGTCCAGCCCGTAATAATATAACCCGACCCGTTTCTCTTTACCCAAATCAATCCGACCCGTCGTCGTTCTCCTTCTCTCTTCTCTCGGCTAAAAACCATGACTTGTCAATGGTGTTTGACACTTGTTGCGTTCGTGCCACTAAGGTTTCTTCGTCCCCAAAACGGGTCATTTTTGTTTTAAAATATGGTATATATGGTCACTGTCGCATATGAAATAACCATACGGAGACATATGGAACCTGAAGTTATAATGTTTTTGTTACAAATATGGTCATTGAACATTTCACACTCAAAATACCACTTTTTGATTATTAACAGAGTGTAGATCAACACTAGCATGACTACAAATATGATTATTGAACATTTTAAATTCAAAGATACAAATTGGTTTTAGGGGTATTTTGGATGTGAAATATCTAATAAATGTATTTGTAACAAAAATATTATTGCTTTGGGTTCTAAATGTCTTTGTATGGTTAATTAACACGCAACAGTGACCATATATGCAACATTTTTAAATAATAATGACCCATTTTGGGGATGAAGGAACCTTAGTGGTAATAATGCAACAAGTGCCAAACACCGGTGACCAGCCATGGTTTTTAGCCCTCTTCTCTCTATTTCCTATCTTTTCTCTCTCCATGGTTTCTATCATCTTCTGTACTGCCCTCCAAAACAGTAACTTTAAACCCAAGCCTCATCAACTGCCTTGCTGCTGACAACCCAGAAAGCCCAGCTCCTACTATAATCACACTAGGCTTGCTGGGTTCAGCTGTCACCTTCTCCTTAATAGCAGGTGACACCCCAAAGTTAATATATCCATAAGAAACTAAATAAGAGTACGATGAATCCAAAAGCCTGGTACAATGTTTAAGTATTGAATTAACAAACATCTCCTTTGTAATCCAACTAGAGACATTTTCACGCCATTTGGAAATAATATGATTCCTAATTAATATATAGTTAGCATGTTCTATCCCACCCACAACAGGACCACCCCGAAATCAATTTCCTCTTCAGTTAGTGTATCAGCGGGGAAACCGGTCGTGAGCTCAAGCAATGCCTCCGTCGTAGCGTCTTTATTGATCGTGATGATCTCATCGCCAATACTAGGCACGGCTTTTGCCGCCGTAGCTTTATTATAGTTGGTATTTTCCGAATTCGATTTATTCGATAAAACAGCAACTGAGGACGACGAAGATGCGAAATTACTCTTACCTATAAGCGTATCACCATTGGAGACATTAGGGAAGTTTAAAAACATTGAGCTATATTGACGCCGTCCTCTTCTTGGCTTCTTGAGGACTGAGAAAGAGAGGAGCTGCTCGAAGTTAGGGTTAGCAATAGAAGCATATGGAACTGAATCGAGATTATTGATAAGGTTTGGGGTAGGGTTTGTAACCGATATTGGAGGAAGAGTTGATGATAATTGATTTAGGGTTTGGTCCTGTTGTTTCATTGTTTAGCTTGATACAATGAGAGAGGGAGATCAGTACAGAAGATGATAGAAACCATGGAGAGAGAAAAGAGAGGAAAGAGGGAGAAGAGAGATGGAGAACGACGACGGGTCGGATTGATTGGGGTAAAGGGAAACAGGTCAGGTTATATTGTTACGGGCTGGGCTGGGTTATATTGGGTTTCGGGGTTTGGGTTAAGTTAGGGTAAATGGTAAGTTTTTTAGTCAACCGGTAAAAACTTAAGGTAAATGGTAAAGCTGAGGGGGAAGCTGACATGGCAGATGAGATGGAACAAGAAGGGACAATTTTGGAAGAAACATTGGAGGACCATCTTGCAACAAAAACTGATGCCACGTGTCAAGATCACAAGCTTCACATGTGCGGAGGGTCTAAAAATGCAAATAAAAAAAAGGATGAGGATGCGTTCTATGCATGATTGAAGGAAGGGGACCAAGTTGATACAAGTGGTAAACATGGGGGACCACGGGTGATTTTTAGCCGTCATGATCCGCAAGAATATTTGAAATTTAACATATTAACAACAACCACATGATTTGAAAAGAATTCGAACATGGCGGAAGACGACTTGCTTACTACCCAAGTTCGGCACATGTCAACATTCTGCTTTAGCGTCTTCTCATACTCGTGGACCAAATTAGTACTCTAGCTTAGACCCTCTTCGTATCTTCGTGAAACTTGAGTCATAAACAAGACTCTAATCCAGTCAATAAACTCAACAATCGGTAGGTCGCGCATACTTTTATGGGGGTAAATTAACAAGAAAATCACTCATTATGTCACCACCTTCACATAGAAAAACTGTTAGTATATCTTTAAAAAGCTCTCGACTGGGAGCATAAGCAAGACGATGGAAGAAACACAACATCTTTTTTTATAATATCTATTGGTATCTTCCAGTTTTGCTTTCAAATTCTGCATGAGATGGAAATAACAGTACGCATGATAACAGTTTGGATACAAGACATAAACATCATTAACGATACGAGAATGACGGTCTTAATTAAATTTGATTTGGCGATCCAACAAATGTGGTTTCAAACACCCCAAAAACCACATCCAATTGTCCCAATCTTCAATGTTGACTATACCAAGAGCAACAATGAATAGTCCTGGAAAAAGGCAGCTCAAATGAACAATACAACAACACTCAAACATTTAAAAAATGTAAACGATTCGCATCCTATTCTGAGAGTTGTTCTCAAAATATATGCTGCGAAATGTGTACAATCATAAGCTGCGAAGTGTTCACAGTTTTATGGTTACATCGACTATTTTTCATTCTCTCTTGCAAACTGTCATCAGATAAAAAACACTACTTAGTTCGCAGCCTCTAATGCGAATCGTTCTGAAATATTAGGATTCAATGACAAATGGTGTGCAACTATAGTATGCGAAGTGTTGCGCAAAATTTCATTGACTAATTCGCATCATCTCTTGCGAAATATCATCAACTAAAAACACTGCCTAATTCACAGCCTCTGATGCGAATCGTTCTCAAATATCAGGATTCCATGACAATGGTGTGCAACTATACGATGCAAAATGTTGCACAAAATTTCAAACAAAACATCATAAACATTCAGATTAACTAGTTAAATGTAACTAACCGTTGTTGCTGTCCTTTGCTACGACAGTAAGCAAGGTACCCTTATACTTGCCATATAAGTGGGTTCCATCGACAAACAACATTTGACGGCATGAATGAAAACCCCGAAGGGACAAACCGAATGCTACAAAACAACGTTTGAATCGGTTTACAGCTGATAACTCCAACTGCAGTCTAAAGTAATATCACGGCTCTTCAATCGTTTAAAGTATCCGCTTAGTAAACTAAAAGAACTTGAACTATCTCCAAAAACTCCCCTCCTTGCCTTCTCCAAAGCATTCCATGACAAACGGTACGAGACGTCAAGACCGTAATTTTGTTTGACAATCGATTGTATGGTTTTGGCTGTCAACGAATGGCAGGTCCGGAGAGAATCCTGAATCTCCTCTGCAATCAAATCTGATGTCAAATGCATGTGGGGTTATGCTTCTGGGAGAAAATGGGACTGCAAGTATGGTACGGAACATACTTTTTGATCGTCATCAAGCCGATGCTGGAATCAATAGATGCATAAAGCCTCTATTTCCATCCGCTTGTGAACTTATTTTTACATTAAGCAGTGATCTTGGTTGTTGTGTTGTGCAGGTATTTGAAAGCAAAACCATGCTCTAAAGCAAACGTGCACAAAGATAACCTGAGACCTGCAACACCTTCTTCAAAAGCTTGACTCACTTCTGTAATAGCATCAGCCCAACCAGTAGTAGCGAGTTGTTTTTTTCTCTGATCAGAATTAACTAAACTGTTACTACTCTCCTTGCTAACTAGTTCATCAAGAGATGGTTCTCCCAAACTCAAGCTACGCTCTTTACACTTTACACCACAATCCTTACCACCAGAACCCTTATCACCAGAACACTTATCATCAGAACCCTTATCGAAGACGTGTTGTTCTATGCAAAAACTAACCTGTTTTAAACGCTCCAAATCAAGATACAACACCAAACCAACAAAATACTTCTGGTTATTAAAGAAACAATTATTGTGATCCGCGCAAGAGTAGGTAATTAGGTAGTCACCTGTGACAAGCTCTCCCATGTGTTCTCCACATAAGCTTGGATACTTTGAAAGCTTTCAAAGTCCGTGAAAGGCACAATTGCGGTTTGGTGACCATGTTTAAAAATACAAACTCGTGATTTGGACATACCTTACCTGCACCGAACAAGCTATTAGTTATTAATCCCAAAAATAAAGTGCAAGTTATTACGACATTAAACAACTCGCATCCTGTCATGAGAATTGTTTGTAAATCTATAAGCTGCGAACGATGTATAAGTTGTGTATATTTATAAGCTGCGAATGGTGTATAATTTTAGTCTATTAATTAACGAAATCGCATCCTGTCTTGAGAGTTGTTTGTAAATCTATAAGTTGCGAACGGTGTATAAGTTATGTATATCTATAAGCTGCGAACGGTGTATAATTTTAGTCTATTAATTGACAAATTTGCATCCTGTCCCGAGAGTTGTTTGTAAATCAACTGGTACACTCACACTAACCAGAAATGTAAACAATTCGCAATTGTACCTGAGATTTGCTCTAAACTATTAATTCCTTAAGATTTGTCTGAAAGATGATAAGGTATGATATATCACACAATTTGCAGCATCTCATGCGATTCGTAAAGCAACTAAAAAAAGTCCTGATATTTCTTTTAAAATTAGATACTTAAAAGTTCCACATAGTTTGCAACATATCATGTGAATTGTCAAGTAACTAAAAGTCCTGATATTTGTTTGAGATTGCAATACTTTATAGTACAACACAGTTCGCAACCCATCCTGAGTTTTATATGTTTGAACATGCATTACATTTTGAAATTTTTTCATCTAATTCGCATGTAACCATGCGAATTGGTAACACAATTAGCATCTTCCTCATTAAATACATCAAATAATTCGCATCCTGTGTCGAATGCCTAGACAACCAAAACTCATAGTCCACACATGTTTCATGTCCGAAATAAAAATATAATACACTACAGAATTAGTATATAACATCGGAAACAAGGACATGAGTATATAACGACAAATATTAACAAAACAAGCACAGATCACTGGAACAAAAAACAAAACAAAACAGAGAAAATCTATAAATCAGGCTATGGCGTCTGAAAACAGTAGAATAAAACCTATTCCAACTAAGAAAACCAACAAAGAACTTTGAAATCGGTAGGTAATTACGATTACCTGAAAGCAGCAACACCATTACTTGTAAAACAGCAGATTCCAAAAAAGCACGATCACTTCCTGTACGTAAAAATAGTGGTTAGACAGGTTTAACACCACAACCTACATAAATAAACAAACCTTCAACAGCTTCCGATCACCGGAATTGTGCTTTCAACCGTGCTTCGTGGTGGTTCGTAGGGTTAGGTGGTTAGAGCGGCTAACAAATTCAAATCTTCCAAAAGATAGAAAAAATAGAAAGAAAACTGAAAATTATGCTTATATATTGGGTTAAAGGTAGTTAGGGTATTAACATAATATTAGGTATTAAGTGACAATTAGGTAGTTGAGTTGGTTATTAAGTGACAATTGTGCAAACCTTGGGTACTATATGACAATTGAATAGTTGAGAGGGTACTTTAGGTTCAATTTCCCTTATAATTATACTATCTCATGTGTTTTTATATTTAAGAGATTATGGTTAATAGAAAACCCATAACTTTTCCGATAAATAAAAACATGAACTGATCAATAGATCTAGGTTGAGACCGATGGTGACCACCCTCTAGATCTCATCGCCAATCAATTCAATTACTTCAGGATTCAATTGATTGGTGATACAAAAAGTTCATCTTTTGGGTTCAATATCTTGAGTCTTTAAAAACTCATATAACTACAAGAAAAATGTAGACTTGGCGTTGTTGCGAGGGAAGCAATCTAAATTTGTTTATTTATTTATTCATATTTTTATTTTTTCTTAATTTATTCATATTGATTTTTTTTTTACATAATAGGTGACAAAAGCCTTCTCCCTTTGGATCCAAAAATAGAAAGAACTTTTCACCGGCAAATAAGAGAGTTGCAAAAAAAATGGTCAATACATGAGAGAATGAAAAACAATTAGCAGTACAACAAGCTCCTGTTATGAGAAAAATGAGTGACTATCCTAATTCATCACTTACCGGATTCACTCCAAGCATAGTGAGAGTAGAGGCATTGATCAAACCGCCATTGATCAATATGATTCTAAACAACATGTTCTCCAAAGAATTTGAACAGTGCACAAACATACATCTAGCCAGTTTCCTAGGGCTATGCGATACATATAAGTATACAAATGTTCCAGCTGATGCAATTTGTTTGAAACTTTTCCCATTTTTGCTTGAGGGAAAAGCAAAGGCTTGGTTCTAATCCCTACCATCCAGCTTCATCACGATTTGGGAGCAACTAGCTCAACTATTCCTATCAAAGTACTTTCCACCACTGAAGTCGGCGAAACTCTGAAACGATATCACCAATTACGCTCAACGAAATGATAAGTAATTGTATGACTCATGGGAACGATATAAGGAATTGTTGTGCAAATATCCTCACCATAGTATTTTTATATGGATGATTGTCCAAACGTTTTACAATGGACTATTAGGGAACATTAAATTGATGATTGATGCTGCAAGTAGAGGGTCTCTAATAAACAAGACGTCATAAGAAGCATATAAATTATTGGAGTTGTTGTCTAAAAACAACTACGCATCTGATGAAAAGAAAGAAGATGGAATATATGCAGTCAACAATGAAATTCTCGTGCAAGTGAAGCTAGCAGCGTTGGAGCAACATCTAAACCAATTGGCGATGAATTCAGCTGCAGTATCAGATAGAAATGCGTATCATCCATCAAACCAATTCACGGAATAAGAAGATATCAAGTATGTGAGTAACTACCAACAGTGTCCTAAACCGTATTATTCTAATAATTATCAAGCAGGTAGAAGGCAAAATCCAAACTTTTCCTGGAAGAACAACGAGAACGTTTAGAAACATGAAGACTATGAAAAGTTGGAGAAGAAAGCAACATTTAAAGAGAATGTGAACAGGTTTGTTGAATCGTCTAAAAACCGTTTTGAGAAAAAATGAGTCGAGCATGAAAAACTTAGAGGTTCAATTAGGAGAACTACTTTCAATGATGACATTAAGAGTTCAAGGAACTTGGCCTAGCAACACAGAAAATAACTAGAAGCAAGCTAATGCAATCACGTTGAGAACGGGGAGACAAATATGTGTTGGGGCTGATTCTGGAGTTGATTCTGGGGCTGATTATGGAGCTGATTGGAGCAGCAAAAATCTCGACAAAACTGTATATTTTGGTGCTGATTCTAGGGCTGTTCTGAGCAGCAATTTACTTGAAGAAATTGCAGGTTTCGGGGCTGATTCTCGAGCTGATTATGGGGCTGATCAGATCAGCATAAAGCTTGACAAAACTGTAGGTTTTGGGGCTGATTTCGGAACTATTCGGAGCAACAACTTGATGAAAGAAACTGCAGCCCAAGATGCTCCTCAAATTTCAAAATATGCACCAAAAATTCCTTACCCAAGCAGGAAGAAGAAACAAAACTCTAATGATGAATTTTGTCATTTCTTGAATTATTTCGCAGCTTAGAAATTAACATACCTTTCTCAGATTTGGTGGAGAAATTTCCAAAATATGTGAAATTCCAAAAGGACATCCTATCTCACAAAAGAAAATGCAAAGACTTAAAGACAGTTTCGTTGATAGAGTAATGCAGCGTGCTAATTCAGAATATATTACCACCTAAACTAAAATATCAAAGGAGTTTTATTATTCCTTGTAGAATTAGTAATTTAGCATTAAATGTTTGTGTGAATTAAGTGCTAGTATTATTTTGATGCCTCTATCTAACTATAGGAAACTAGGGATAAGAGGAATAAAGTCTACAACGGTTTTTCTTCAATTAGCTAATGGTTCTCTTGCATACCCGAAAGGCATAGTAGAAGATGTATTGATTAGGGTTGACAGATTTATCTTTCCGATATATTTTATTATTTTAGACATATAGGAAGATAGACTTCTTCTGTTGATATTCGGTCGATATTTTCTAGCTACTTCTCGAACGATTATTGATGTTGAGGTTGGTAAATTAAATATACGTATAGAAGATGATAAAGTGAAAGTTAACATTTTAGAGTCTTTAAAATTTCCTAATGATGCTAGTACTTATATGATTGATGTGGTAGATGAATTGGTTGATAATTGTATGAATGAATTTTTTCCTTAATCTGTTTTAGAAAATTCTTTAGTCCATGCTAGATTAGACGAAACTGAAATTTCAAGTGAAGAGGTAAGAGAATGTGTGATGGACTTAAATAAACTACTAGTTCAACTTTAAATGTTCAGATCTTAGAGTTGAAATCACAAAAAGTCGACGCACATATATTGGAATTAAAATTTTACCTTCGCATTTGCTTATATTTTTCTAGAAGAACCTAATAAATTTCCTATGATTATTAATTCCTTGTTTAGTAATAGAGATAAAGGAAAATTGTTAAGGGTGTTGAGGGAATACAAGGAAGCTATTGGATGAACGATTGGATATATCAAAGGAATTAGTCCTTCTCTATGTCAACACAAAGTACTAATGGAGGAAGTTTATAAGCCAATCATTCAACCTCAAATGAGATTAAATCCAGCAGTGCAGGAGGTAGTGATGAAAGAGGTATTGAACCTCTTGGATGCATGAATCATATATCTTATCTCATACAGTACATGGGCGAGTCTGTTACATGTAGTCCCAAAGAAATGAGGCATGACAATGATCCTGAATGATAAAGATAAGTTAATACCTACTAAAATAGTGACCGGATGGAGAGTATGTATAGAAGATTGAATGATGCGAGACGTAAAGGTCACTTTCCACTACCATTTACCAATAAAATGTCGGAACGATTAACCAGACATGCCTTCTACTGTTTCTTCGATGGTTACTCCGGATACAACCAAATTTCTATTCGACCAGAGGATCAAGCGAAGATTACTTTTACACGTCCGTATGGGACTTTCGCTTATAGCAAGATGTCATTCGGGTTGTGTAACGCTCCTGCAACTTTTGAGCGATGCATGATGTCTATTTTTTCAAGCATGATTGATAAATCCATGGAAATATTTATGGATGATTTTTTTGTTTTTGGTTATTTTTTTATAATTGTTTAACTTAATTAACTCTTGTTTTATAGTGATGTGTAGATACAAATCTTGTTCTCAAGCTAAAGTTGAAGTCATCCAAATATTACCAAATGTGTAGATACAACGATGGTATATGATGGAATTGTATTAGGACATCACATTTCAGAAGAGGGTATGGAAGTCGATCAAGCTAAAGTTGAAGTCATCTAAAAATTACCATCTCTTATTTCGGTAAAAGAAATCCAAAGCTTCCTCAACCATGCAATTTTTATAGGTGATTCATTAAGGATCTTTCAAAAAAAATTAAACCTCTTTGTCATTTATTGATGAAAGATGTTGAGTTTTTATTTTCTACCGAGTGTTTCGATGCATTTAATTTTATAAAATCGAAGTTGATTAATGCACCTATTATTGTATCTCCTGATTGGACTTTACCATTTGAATTGATGTGTGATGCTAGAAATTATGCAATAGGGGATGTACTTGGGCAGTAAAAAAAATAAAGTTTTTTATACTGTATATTATGCTAGCAGAACACTTATGAGTGCATAGCTGAATTATAAAACAACTAAAAAATAATTCCTAACTATAGTTTTTACATTGGATAAGGTTCGATCATATCCATTAGGTGCAAAAGTGATAATACATACAGATCATGTTACACTCAAGTATGTTTTTTCCTACTTTATTACGATAGGTGTTACTTTTGTAGGAATTTAATCTTGAGATCTGAGATAAAAATGATTCAGAGAATGTTATATCATACCATTTATCTCGCTTGGAGGCGAACGAATACGTTCAAGAGACTTGGCCGATAAATCAGTATCTTCATGACGAACAGTTGCTGTAAGTTAAAGTTGAATTTTGGTTTGCAGACATTGAAAATTATCTTGTTGATAAACAGATCCACCCAGATATGAATTATCAGCCACGAAAAAATTTATTTCGTGATCTTAAGTAGTACTACTGGGATGATCCATACGTATACAAGAAATGTGAAGACTAAATTATTTGACGTTGTATACCAGAGGAAAAAACATTTGACATAATGCGTCATTGTCACTCTTTCGAGACCGTAGGTTATTTTGGCGCAACAAAAACAGCAGCAAAGGTTCTACAGTTTGGTTTCTTTTTGCCTACTTTATTAAAATATGCTCATCATCTGCCTCTGCTCGGAGAATTATCATTAATTGTTTTAGAATACATGTTTCCATCTTTAATGACTTGGAATCCCCTTCCTCTACATCTTCCGCTAAAGATTGATACATTAGTATGGGTAGAAGCCTTCAAAGCTTGCTCCTATGAAGTTAAAATGGGGTTCATCTTCTGTTCATGGACAGCAAAGAGCTTTTGAGTTCATCAAGAGATGATGCATCTATGGATTTTGATTCTTCAATTAAACACACAACATAATCAAATTTTGGTGTCAGAGAGTGCAGTATTTTCTCTAAAATGGTAATATCTTCCATCTTTTCACTATGAAATCGCATTTTGTTTGTTATGGTGTGTGATATATTCCAAAGAGTGGGAAACATCTCTAGCAAAAATGAGACGTTGTTAAGAAATATTCTTGAGGTAAAGTTGTTTGACGATTTGGGTTTCGATTTTATGGGACAATTTCCATCATACTTTAACAAAAAGTATATCATAGTTGCAGTTGGTGACATCTCCAAATGGGTTGGAGCAATTGCTTTACCTAAAAATGATGCGCGGGTGGTAATAAAACTTGTCATGAAGAACATTTTCTCACGTTTTGGAACCTAAGAGTGATTATTAGTGATGGGGGATAACACTTTTGCAATCGTCAACTGAAAGCTCTGTTAGCAAAATATGCAGTTACCCACAAGGTATCTACACCATATCATCCTCAGACCATCGGAAAAGTGGAGGTCTCAAATAGAGAGTTAAAAATAATATTGGAGAAAACAATATGTCCTTATAGAAAAGATTGGTCTTCAAAAATCGATGAAGCTTTGTGGGCATATAGAACTACTTTTAAGACTACAATTGGTATTGTACTTAAAAACTTGTTTTTGGAAAAGCTTGTCATCTCGCTGTAGAGTTGGAACATCGATAATATTGGGCCATAAAACTGTTAAATTTTGATATAGAAGCCGCTGCGAAGAAACGTTTGTTGCAGCTAAATTAGGTAGATGAGTTTCATAATGAAGCATCTGAGAATCTAAGATCTACAAAGAAAAGATGAAACTGTGGTATGATAAAAAAAATTGTTCCACAAAATGTCTATATGGGGCAGATAGTATTGCTCTATAATTTACGATTGAGATTCTTTCCTGGAAAACTACGATCTAGATGGTCTGTATCCTTTGGGATAACTGAAGTCTCTTCTCTTTGAGCTATAGAAGTATCACATCCATAAAATAGGACTTTTAAGGTGAATGGTCACCGTCTCAAACCTTATTTTGAGGAGATTATTAATAAAGATCACATCTCAATACCTTTCCAAACTCCAAATTAATGATCCAAACGGTCGAGCTAGTGACTTAAAACGAAGCTTTGATTGGAAGGCAACCCAATGTAAGTTTTTCGTTCATTTTTTCCTTTCATCTGGTAATGTTATTTTCAACTAAGAAAAAAACAAAAAAAACAAAAAAATGGATGAATAATAGTTTTCAAAGAAACACTGTTCATAAAAAAAGGTATTCTTTATTTTTTGGGTGTGTTGACCATCTGTTTTTAGATTTTGTTTTGGTGTTTCTATCTTTTTTTTCTTTTTTTTGTTTTACTTGTCCTTTGGCGAAACCGACTAGCTTCCACAATTTAAACTCCAATATCGCAAATTTCAACCCCAAATACATTTGTCAGGTATCATTGTTCTGTAGTCAATTTGTTTGTTCTATAATATTAGGAAAATATTAGATTTTAAGTGTCGGCTAGTGGAAATTATGGAATAAAAATATCACAAAAAATATTAATTTATTGATCATTTAATATTGTTTATTGTATATTTTAAGACCTCAAAGATTAATTCAAACTTGGGAAGTGATTTTTTTTCTAAATTAATACATGTTTAGATTTTTATTTGATTAGGTTTTTAGATTCTTCTGTATCACGATGTTATTAAAATGAATTATATTGCAAATTTTCTTTCAGTGTTTTTCTACATAGAAAATAATTTACTAATATAATAATTATTTTCTAAAAAAACAGTTGTCATTGTTAAAACAAAATATCAAAAGAATTTTATATTAATTATCAAATAATGAGGTTGAAGCATTCTCTACTCAGTGACTCGATCTCTTTCTAATCTAGTCGAGCTTCGAGTACAGAGGGAAGAGATTTATGTTAATTCTCAAATGTCGTTTGTCTAGTTTTCTAGTTTAATTAGTCTGAGTTAGTACGTCCTTATGGGTTCTCATCACCTAATGCCCCAAACCATATGGGAGGGATGTCATTGATCTAAAGCTTGTTAAATATATTAATTAGAAAACTTAACTAGACATTGTATAAGTCACATGTAAATGTAAATATATATATATATATATAATATTTATATAACATTTATATCATTCTGTTTCTAAGTTTATATGTCATTGAGGTGCCATATCACATAATGACTTAAGCAAATTGATTTTGGATTCATTGATTGCCACATAAAAAAAAGAATTATATTTATTAGAAAAATACAATTGACAACTATTGAAAAAAAGAAAATTGGTATTATTTTAGTTTATTCAGGACTAGCTTCAATATTAGCCCAACGTTTGAGGCAATTAAGGCGTCACTAGGTACCCAATAACCATTGAAAGCCTTTTTTATAAATTCACTTCTTGTCACTAATTCAGAGATAGAGATACAAGCTCTTGAATTTTCACCGCTGTAAAACTCATAAAGTTTGGTCGGGTGCATATTCTCAAACCCCTTTGACAACGTATTTACATGTTGTGCAAAAAGATTGTTCAGGAGTGATTGTCAATATATTCCAGAAGAAGTGAAAAGAGATTAAAATACAATAGACGAAGGGCCAAAACTCATCACACAGGTGTACACCCACTCATCCAACACCTTTGTAAATAGATTAATCGAACATGTTACCCCATCATATTCTAATCCTGTGTAAACACCTCTTTTATGGGGAAAATCGGAAACGAAGATTTATATCCATGGGTCACCTCCCAAAAGTGCATCACAACAAGAACAGAAAGACAAAATTCCTCAAGCTATGGACAGAAGAAACTGAAACGTGCCAGGATGATCTTTCTAGACTACAATATTCTGCAAAATGGATCAGATAGATCCAAAGCAGAATTTCCTACAGGTTCAAGCAATTTCTTTTGCAAAACTGATGGTCCTAAGACATTTGATGGGATCCAAAATAAAACATCAACCCCTCAAATGACGCCAATACAACTAGTCAATAAGCCCGGCTTCCAATCAAACGTTCGATCTGCACTGTTATTAAAGAACTCTCATGTTCAGTTATCAATGACTACCACTCAGAATACAATGTGGCAGTCATACAATCAATAACTAATTGCGTTAGTTAAGACATACCGCTTCATATAATCTTTCAGTTTTTCTCCAACTACTTGCTTGCATTGGATGATTGTATCTCTGTTCTCCCTCATCTTCTTACTCTCTAAAAACTATCTTTGAAAGACAGTGTAAAATTATCTGAAATTTGAAGTGGTCCCCCTCAGAATTCGGTTATACCATTTCAAAGCTTTTCTCTTGAAATTTTCAGAAAATTCACGACATACCAACCTGTCATCATCCTCGAAATTCATCATATAATTCTTGAATTGTTCGATATGATCGTCTGGATCTTGCATCCCATCGAATTTTTCAACTTTCAAAATATTAATTTGTTTTGGAAGCATGATAGATCTTATCTCATTTGTCAATCAATAACTCATTGTTTTAGTTAAGACAAACCGCTTTGTAACCGTGCATCTTAAACCTTAACTTTTTTGTAAGTACCTTATCCAGCGATTAAAATTCCCTTAACGAGAAACATTGTAAGATTGTATTTACAATCCTTGTAAATGCTCGTCAAAATATGTGAAGCCTTGTCAAATCTTGTTCGAACTACACTATTATTAAATAAACCTCATGTTCAATTATCCATGACTACACTGAAAATATACAGTGGCAGTCATACAATCAATAACTACTTGCTTTAGTTAAGACAAACCGCTTTGTATAATCTTTCGGTTTTTCTCCAACTACTTGCTTGTATTGGATGATTTTATCTTTGTTTTCCCTCATCTCCTTACTCCCTAAAAACTGTCTTCGAGTGTAAAATTCTCTGAAATTTGAGGTGGTCCCCCTCAGAATTCGGTTATACCATTTCAAAGCTTTTTTTCTTGAAAGTTTGAGAAAATACACGACATACCAACCTGTCATCATCCTCGAAATTCATCATATAATTCTTGAATTGTTCGATGTGATCGTCTAGATCTTGCATCCCATCGAATTTTTCAACTTTCAAAATATTAATTTGTTTTGGAAGCATGATAGATCTTATCTCATTTTTCAATCAATAACTCATTGTTTTAGTTAAGACAAACCGCTCTGTAACCGTGCATCTTAAACCTTAACTTTTTTGTAAGTACCTTATCCAGCGATAAAAATCCCCTTAACGAGAAACATTGTAAGATTGTATTTACAATCCTTGTAAATGCTCGTCAAAATATGTGAAGCCTTGTCAAATCTTGTTCGAACTACACTATTATTAAATAAATCTCATGTTCAATTATCCATGACTACCACTGAAAATATACAGTGGCAGTCATACAATCAATAACTATTGGCTTTAGTTAAGACAAACCGCTTTGTATAATCTTTCGGTTTTTCTCCAACTACTTGCTTGTATTGGATGATTTTATCTTTGTTTTCCCTCATCCCCTTACTCCCTAAAAACTGTCTTCGAGTGTAAAATTCTCTGAAATTTAAGGTGGTCCCCCTCAGAATTCGGTTATACTATTTCAAAGCTTTTTTCTTGAAAGTTTGAGAAAATACACGACATACCAACCTGTCATCATCCTCGAAATTCATCATATAATTCTTGAACTGTTCGATGTGATCGTCTGGATCTTGCATCCCATCGAATTTTTCAAATTATGAAATATTAAATGCATAGAAGGCATGATAGATCTTATCTCATTTGTCAACGCCCATCAAAATATGTAAAGCCTTGTCAAATCTTGTTCAAACTGTACTACTATTAAAGAACTCTCATGTTCAACTATCCATGACTACCACTCGGAATACACTATGGTAGTCATACAATAAATAACTGCTTGCTTTAGTTAAGACAAATCACTCTGTAACCGTGCATCTTAAACCTTAACGTTTTTGTAAGTACCTTATCCACCGATTATAATCCCCTTAACCATAAGCATTGTAAGATTGTATTTATAATCCTTGTAAATGCTCGTCAAAATATGTGAAGGCTTGTCAAATCTTGTTCGAACTTCACTGTTATTAAAGAACTCTCATGTTCAATTATTCATGACTACCATTCAGAATATACTGTGGCAATCATACAATCAGTAACTACTTGCTTTAGTTAAGACAAACCGCTTCGTATAATTTTTTGGTTTTTCTCCAACTACTTGCTTCTATTAGATGATTTTATTTATGTTTTCCCTCATCTCCTTTCTCCCTAAATGCTGTCTTCGAAAGACAATGTAAAAGTCTCTGAAAGTATAAGTTCCCCCCCTCAGAATTCAGTTATACCATTTCAAAGCTTTTCTCATGAAATTTTGAGAAAATGCACGACATACCAACCTGTCATCATCCTCGAAATTCATCATATAATTCTTGAACTGTTCGACGTGATCGTCTAGATCTTGCATCCCATCAAATTTTTCAACTTTTGAAATACTAAATGTATCGAAGGCATGATAGATCTTATCTCATTTTTCAACGCCCATCAAATATGTAAAGCCTTGTCAAATCTTGTTCGAACTGCACTACTATTAAAGAACTCTCATGTTCAACTATCCATGACTACCACTCTGAATACACTATGGTAGTCATACAATCAATAACTGCTTGCTTTAGTTAAGACAAATCACTCCATAATCGTGTATCTTAAAGCTTAACTTTTTTGTAAGTATCTTATCCACCGATTAAAATCCCCTTAACCAAAAAAATTATAAGATTATATTAACAATCCTTGTCAAATGCTCGTAAAAATATGTAAAATATTGTCAAATCTTGTTCGAAATGCACTGTTATTAAAGAACTCTCATGTTCAATTATCCATGACTACCATTCAGAATATACAGTGGTAGTCATACAATCAATAACTACTTGCTTTAGTTAAGACAAACCGCTTTGTATAATCTTTCGGTTTTTCTCCAACTACTTGCTTGTATTGGATGATTTTATCTCTGTTTTCCCTCATCTCCTTGCTCCCTAAAAACTGTCTTCGAGTGTAAAAGTCTCTGAAATTTGAGGTGGTCCCACTCAGAATTCGGTTATACAATTTCAAAGCTTTTTTCTTGAAAGTTTGAGAAAATACACGACATACCAACCTGTCATCATCCTCGAAATTCATCATATAATTCTTGAACTGTTCGATGTAATCGTCTGGATCTTGCATCCCGTCGAATTTTTCAACTTTTAAAATATTAAATGCATAGGAGGCATGATAGATCTTATCTCATTTGTCAAAACCCATCAAAATATGTAAAGCCTTGTCAAATCTTGTTCGAACTGTACTACTATTAAAGAACTCTCATGTTCAACTATCTATGACTACCACTCGGAATACACTATGGTATTCATACAATAAATAACTGCTTGCTTTAATTAAGACAAATCGCTATGTAACCGTGCATCTTAAACCTTAACGTTTTTGTAAGTACCTTATCCACCGATTAAAATCCCCTTAACCATAAGCATTGTAAGATTGTATTTATAATCCTTGTAAATGCTCGTCAAAATACGTGAAGCCTTGTCAAATCTTGTTCGAACTTCACTGTTATTAAAGAATTCTCATGTTCAATTATTCATTACTACCATTCAGAATATATTGTGGCAATCATACAATCAATAACTACTTGCTTTAGTTAAGACAAACCGCTTCGTATAATTTTTCGGTTTTTCTCTAACTACTTGCTTGTATTAGATGATTTTATTTCTGTTTTCCCTCATCTCCTTTCTCTCTAAAAAATGTCTTCGAAAGACAGTGTAAAAGTATCTGAAAGTTGAAGAGCCCGCCCTCAGAATTCAGTTATATCATTTCAAAGCTTTTCTCATGAAATTTTGAGAAAATGCACGACATACCAACCTGTCATCATCCTCGAAATTCATCATATAATTCTTGAACTGTTCGACGTGATCTTCTGGATCTTGCATCCCATCAAATTTTTCAACTTTTGAAATACTAAATGCATCAGAGGCATGATAGATCTTATCTCATTTTTCAACGCCCATCAAATATGTAAAGCCTTGTCAAATCTTGTTCGAACTGCACTACTATTAAAGAACTCTCATGTTCAACTATCCATGACTACCACTCTGAATACACTATGGTAGTCATACAATCAATAACTACTTGCTTTAGTTAAGAGAAATCGCTCCGTAATCGTGCATCTTAAACCTTAACGTTTTTGTAAGTATCTTATACACCGATTAAAATTCCCTTAACCATAAGCATTGTAAAATTGTATTTATAATCCTTGTAAATGCTCGTCAAAATATGTGAAGACTTGTCAAATCTTGTTCGAACTTCACTGTTATTAAAGAATTCTCATGTTCAATTATTCATTACTACCATTCAGAATATACTGTGGCAATCATACAATCAATAACTACTTGCTTTAGTTAAGACAAACCGCTTCGTATAATTTTTCGGTTTTTCTCCAACTACTTGCTTGTATTAGATGATTTTATTTCTGTTTTCCCTCATCACTTTTCTCCCTAAAAACTGTCTTCGAAAGACAGTGTAAAAGTCTCTAAAAGTTGAAGTGCCCTCCCTCTGAATTCAGTTATACCATTTCAAAGCTTTTCTCATGAAATTTTGAGAAAATGCACGACATACAACCTGTCATCATCCTCGAAATTCATCATATAATTCTTGAACTGTTCGACGTGATCTTCTGGATCTTGCATCCCATCAAATTTTTCAACTTTTGAAATACTAAATGCATCGGAGGCATGATAGATCTTATCTCATTTTTCAACGCCCATCAAATATGTAAAGCCTTGTCAAATCTTGTTCGAACTGCACTACTATTAAAGAACTCTCATGTTCAACTATCCATGACTACCACTCTGAATACACTATGGTAGTCATACAATCAATAACTGCTTGCTTTAGTTAAGACAAATCACTCCATAATCGTGTATCTTAAAGCTTAACTTTTTTGTAAGTATCTTATCCACCGATTAAAATCCCCTTAACCAAAAAAATTATAAGATTATATTAACAATCCTTGTCAAATGCTCGTAAAAATATGTAAAATATTGTCAAATCTTGTTCGAAATGCACTGTTATTAAAGAACTCTCATGTTCAATTATCCATGACTACCATTCAGAATATACAGTGGTAGTCATACAATCAATAACTACTTGCTTTAGTTAAGACAAACCGCTTTGTATAATCTTTCGGTTTTTCTCCAACTACTTGCTTGTATTGGATGATTTTATCTCTGTTTTCCCTCATCTCCTTGCTCCCTAAAAACTGTCTTCGAGTGTAAAAGTCTCTGAAATTTGAGGTGGTCCCACTCAGAATTCGGTTATACAATTTCAAAGCTTTTTTCTTGAAAGTTTGAGAAAATACACGACATACCAACCTGTCATCATCCTCGAAATTCATCATATAATTCTTGAACTGTTCGATGTAATCGTCTGGATCTTGCATCCCGTCGAATTTTTCAACTTTTAAAATATTAAATGCATAGGAGGCATGATAGATCTTATCTCATTTGTCAAAACCCATCAAAATATGTAAAGCCTTGTCAAATCTTGTTCGAACTGTACTACTATTAAAGAACTCTCATGTTCAACTATCTATGACTACCACTCGGAATACACTATGGTATTCATACAATAAATAACTGCTTGCTTTAATTAAGACAAATCGCTATGTAACCGTGCATCTTAAACCTTAACGTTTTTGTAAGTACCTTATCCACCGATTAAAATCCCCTTAACCATAAGCATTGTAAGATTGTATTTATAATCCTTGTAAATGCTCGTCAAAATACGTGAAGCCTTGTCAAATCTTGTTCGAACTTCACTGTTATTAAAGAATTCTCATGTTCAATTATTCATTACTACCATTCAGAATATATTGTGGCAATCATACAATCAATAACTACTTGCTTTAGTTAAGACAAACCGCTTCGTATAATTTTTCGGTTTTTCTCTAACTACTTGCTTGTATTAGATGATTTTATTTCTGTTTTCCCTCATCTCCTTTCTCTCTAAAAAATGTCTTCGAAAGACAGTGTAAAAGTATCTGAAAGTTGAAGAGCCCGCCCTCAGAATTCAGTTATATCATTTCAAAGCTTTTCTCATGAAATTTTGAGAAAATGCACGACATACCAACCTGTCATCATCCTCGAAATTCATCATATAATTCTTGAACTGTTCGACGTGATCTTCTGGATCTTGCATCCCATCAAATTTTTCAACTTTTGAAATACTAAATGCATCAGAGGCATGATAGATCTTATCTCATTTTTCAACGCCCATCAAATATGTAAAGCCTTGTCAAATCTTGTTCGAACTGCACTACTATTAAAGAACTCTCATGTTCAACTATCCATGACTACCACTCTGAATACACTATGGTAGTCATACAATCAATAACTACTTGCTTTAGTTAAGAGAAATCGCTCCGTAATCGTGCATCTTAAACCTTAACGTTTTTGTAAGTATCTTATACACCGATTAAAATTCCCTTAACCATAAGCATTGTAAAATTGTATTTATAATCCTTGTAAATGCTCGTCAAAATATGTGAAGACTTGTCAAATCTTGTTCGAACTTCACTGTTATTAAAGAATTCTCATGTTCAATTATTCATTACTACCATTCAGAATATACTGTGGCAATCATACAATCAATAACTACTTGCTTTAGTTAAGACAAACCGCTTCGTATAATTTTTCGGTTTTTCTCCAACTACTTGCTTGTATTAGATGATTTTATTTCTGTTTTCCCTCATCACTTTTCTCCCTAAAAACTGTCTTCGAAAGACAGTGTAAAAGTCTCTAAAAGTTGAAGTGCCCTCCCTCTGAATTCAGTTATACCATTTCAAAGCTTTTCTCATGAAATTTTTGAGAAAATGCACGACATACAACCTGTCATCATCCTCGAAATTCATCATATAATTCTTGAACTGTTCGACGTGATCTTCTGGATCTTGCATCCCATCAAATTTTTCAACTTTTGAAATACTAAATGCATCGGAGGCATGATAGATCTTATCTCATTTTTCAACGCCCATCAAATATGTAAAGCCTTGTCAAATCTTGTTCGAACTGCACTACTATTAAAGAACTCTCATGTTCAACTATCCATGACTACCACTCTGAATACACTATGGTAGTCATACAATCAATAACTGCTTGCTTTAGTTAAGACAAATCGCTCCGTAATCGTGCATCTTAAACCTTAACGTTTTTGTAAGTATCTTATCCACCGATTAAAATCCCCTTAACCAAAAAAATTATAAGATTATATTAACAATCCTTGTCAAATGCTCGTAAAAATATGTAAAACATTGTCAAATCTTGTTCGAAATGCACTGTTATTAAAGAACTCTCCTGTTCAATTATCCATGACTACCACTCTGAATACATTGTGGTAGTCATACAATCAATAAATGCTTGGTTTAGTTAGACAACCCGCTTCGTATAGTCTTTCAGTTTTTCTCCAACTACTTGCTTGTATTGGATAATTGTATCTCTGTTCTCCTCATTCCTTACTCCCTAAAAACTATCTTGGAAAGACAGTGTAAAACTCTCTGAAATTTGAAATTGTCCCCTTCAAAATTCGGTTATACCATTTCAAAGCTTTTACCTTGAAAGTTTGAGAAAATGCACGACATACCAACCTGTCATCATCCTCGAAATTCATCATATAATTCTTGAACTGTTCGATGTGATCGTCTGGATCTTGCATCCCGTCAAATTTTTCAACTTTCGAAATATTAAATTGTTTCGGAAGCATGATAGATCTTATCTCATTTGTCAATCAATAACTTATTTCTTTAGTTAAGACAAACCGTTATGTAACCGTGCATCTTAAAGTTTAACGTTTTTGTAAGTACCTTATCCACCGATTAAAATCCCCTTAACTATAAATATTTTAAGATTGTATTTAAAGTCCTTGTAAATGCTCGTCAAAATATGTGAAGCCTTGTCAAATCTTGTTCGAACTGCACTGTTATTAAAGAACTCTCATGTTCAGTTATCCATGACTACCACTAAGAATATACTATGGCAGTCATACAATCAATAACTACTTGCTTTAGTTAAGACAAACCGTTTTGTATAATCTTTCGGTTTTTCTCCAACTACTTGCTTGTATTGCATGATTTTATCCTTGTTTTCCCTCATCTCCTTACTCCCTAAAAATTGTATTCGATAAAAAGTGTAAGAGTCTCTGAAATTTGAGGTGGTCCCCCTCAGAATTTGGTTATACCATTTCAAAGCTTTACTCTGGAAAGTTTGAGTAAATGCACGACATACCAACGTGTTATCATCCTCGAAATTCATTATATAATTATTGAACTGTTCGATGTGATCGTCTGGATCTTGCATCCCATCAACTTTTTCAACTTTTGAAATATTAAATGCATCGGAGGCATGATAGATCTTATCTCATTTGTCAACGCCTATCAAAACATGTAAAGCCTTATCAAATCTTGTTCGAACTGCACTACTATTAAAGAACTCTCATGTTCAATTATCTATGAGTACCACTCGGAATAGACTATGGTAGTCATACAATCACTAACTGCTTGCTTTAGTTAAGACAAATCCCTATGTAACCGTGCATCTTGAACCTTAACTTTTTTGTAAGTACCTTATCCACCGATTAAAATCCCCTTAACCTGAATAATTGTAAGATTATATTAACAATCCTTGTAAATGCTCGTCAAAATAACTAAAGCCTTGTCAAATCTTGTTCAAAATACACTGTTATTAAAGAATTCTCATATTCAATTATCCATGACTACCACTAAGAATACACTGTGGTAGTCATACAATCAATAACTGCTTGGTTTAGTTAAGACAAACCTCTTCGTATAATCTTTCAGTTTTTCTCCAATTACTTGCTTGTATTGGATGATTGTATCTCTGTTCTCCTCATCTCCTTACTCCCTAAAAACTTTCTTCGAAAGATAGTGTAAAAGTATCTGAAATTTGAAATGGTCCCCCTCATAATTCGGTTATACGATTTCAAAGCTTTTCCCTTGAAAGTTTGAGAAGATGCATGACATACCAACCTGTAATCATCCTCGAAATTCATCATATAATTCTTGAATTGTTCGATGTGATCGTCTGGATCTTGCATCCCATCGAATTTTTCAACTATTCAAATATTAATTTGTTTCGGAAGCATGATAGATCTTATCTCATTTGTCAATCAATAACTTATTGTTGTAGTTAAGACAAACCGCTTTGTAACCGTGCATCTTAAACCTTAAGTTTTTTGTAAGTACCTTATCCACCGGATTAAAATCCCCTTAACCAGAAACATTGTATGATTGTATTTACAATCGTTGTAAATGCTTGTCAAATTATGTTAAGCCTTGTGAAATCTTGTTCGAACTGCACAGTTATTAAAGAACTCTCATGTTCAATTATCCATGACTACCACTCAGAATATACTGTAGCAGTCATACAATCAATACGTACTTGCTTTAGTTAAGACAAGCCGCTTTGTATAATCTTTCAGTTCTTCTCCAGCTACTTGCTTGTATTGGATGATTGTATCTCTGTTTTCCCTCATCTCATTACTCCCTAAAAATATCTTCGAAAGACAGTGTAAAAGTCTCTGAAATTTGAAGTGGTCACCCTCAGAATTCAGTTATAGCATTTCAAAGCTTTTCTCTTGAAAGTTTGAGAAAAAGCACGACATACCAAACTGTCATCGTCCTCAAAATTCATCATATAATTCTTCAACTGTTCGATGTGATCGTCTGGATCTTGCATCCTATCGAGTTTTTCAACTTTCGAAATATTAAATACTATGGAGGGATGATAGATCTTATCTCATTTACCAACGCCCATTAAAATATTTAAAGCTTTCTCAAATCTTGTTCAAACTGCACTATTATTAAAGAACGATCATGTTCAACTATCCATGACTACCACTCGGAATACACTATGGTACTCATACAATTAATAACTACTTTCTTTAGTTAAGACAAACCGCTCTGTAACCGTGCATCTTAAACCTTAAACTTTTTTGTAAGTACCTTATCCACCGATTAGAATCCCCTTAACCATAAAAACAGTAAGATTGAATTAAGAATCCTTTTAAATACTCGTGAAAATATGTAAAGCCTTGTCAAATCTTGTTCGAAATACACTGTTATTAAAGAACTCTCATGTTCAATTATCCATGACTACCACTCAGAATACACTGTGGTAGTCATACAATCAATAACTGCTTTCTTTAGTTGAGACAAACCGCTTCGTATAATCTTTCGGTTGTTCTCCAACTATTTGCTTGTATTGGATGATTTTATCTCTGTTTCCCTCATCTCCTTAAAAAATGTCTTCAAAAGACAATGTAAAAGTCTCTTAAATTTGAAGTGGTCTCCCTCAGAATTCGGTTATACCATTTCAAAGCTTTTCTCTTGAAAGTTTGAGAAAATACCCGACATACCAACCTGTCATCATCCTCGAAATTCATCATATAATTCTTGAACTGTTCGATGTAATCGTCTCGATCTTGCATCCCATCGAATTTTTCAACTTTCAAAATATTAAAATGTTTCGGAAGCATGTTAGATCTTATCTCATTTGTCAATGGAGAATTCCTCTAATCAGCCCCTTGTACATACTGGTCCTCAGTTGCCATTACTGCATATAAGTTCTGATCATCCCCAATATACTAGTTTGATGTATTTCCTTCACACCAGTTTGACTCCCTCAAATATCGAGGTATACGTTTTCTTTTGGCTTTATATTCTTTCTTAGATTTGTGAGGTTGACTCTTTTTTTTCTTTCGAAGAGCCTCGATATCTTTTAAAATCAGATCAAGAAATTTCAAATTCTTTGTCATTAGATATGACATACTTGTGTTTATCTTTCTCCTTTCAGGAAGAATGATGCTCTTTTGGCTCTTCGAATCGTGCATTTTTCTATTCACCTCTGATTTGACGATTAGTGCAAGATCGATCAGATTGATTACCAACATTATTTTGGTCATTCACTTGTCTCACCTCGTATTTCAGCCTAGCTGACTGAATCTCCTGATCGTATTTTGTATTGAGAGCACTTATTTTCTCCAGAAGTTGATTCATTCGCAACTCTATCTCAGATTGAGTTTGATGAATTAGAGTAGATCCTTCTTGTATATCATCTGTCCTTTGTAAATATTTTTTCAATGTTTCAACAGTTGATAAAACTAACAGATCGTTTTCTTGTCAAGCTTAAAATTGTTTCCAAAATTTGTAAAGAGAAAATTTTGAAGTAATAAACTAGGCACTAGTCGATGATCAGTCCCCAGCGAAGTCGCCAATTTGGTGAGTTGAATACTTGAATTACCTAAGTAAATTGAACTAACTCAGACTGTAGAGAGAGAAAATCATATTGCAAATGTCATCTATCTCAAAAAGCCACCATCTTTATTAGATCAACCTTGGCCTTTGTATATAGGCACAAGGACTTAACTCTTAACTGAAATAGTTACATAGAAGGGATAACTACATGCTAGTCCTCGACTAAAATATAAAATATTAGTTTTCTCCTTTAATATTATAATCTGTCATAAGTAGTTCTATTATTCACATTTCAGTCCTCGAAGTTTCAGTTCCTTATCAGTCGCAATCATATTATCCTAACTATCCGGTTATGAACTCAATAGAAATAAAGCTTGTAGCTCGTCATCAAGAGCAATCTTCTTAGTACTCAATTTGGAAGCAAGTTCGGTTTGATGGTACCAATTTCGGTTTGCCCATGGCTCATCAGTCAGTTTTTACTGAATTTTAGTCAGCGTGTTTGGGACATTTAAAACTTCAATTTGACTGGTTGGATTGTAATTTTATGTTATGGTCCGGAAAATTCATCATTGGAACCGTGAAATGTTTTTGGTAATTTTCTTCGTTTATGTTTTTCTTTTTTGTTAGTTTATTATGCTTGAAATTGTTGATGGGTTGTTGATCTTGATTAGATTCAGTGGGATATACTTTTACTTTCTACTTATTATAATTATAAAAGTGGTTTCAGTTGACTCCTTCTAAGTCATTTGTTTTTTACTCTTCACATCGAAAAGGTTTTTCTATGTAAAACTTATGTATGTTGATTTATTTTACCATTAATTATTTTTTCGTGATTAGGCTTGTGGTTTTACTTGGTTACCAAATCAGTGAATCGTTGTTGTTGAATTATGTTTCTTGTTTATTTGGTTGATTATCTTGAAGTTGATCTTCTGGGTGGTTAATATACTACTATTTGAGTCCAATAATGAATATTAGAGCTCCATACCTAGATGAAACGTGATGTGTGTGAAATTCTCGGATGTTGAACCATCAGCTATTCTAAAAGGGAATGATATACTTTATATAGATCACTAGTATGACCTAGTTTGGAGTGTCATTGGATCATCAAGCAGTATCACTTGATTGGAGTGTATCAAGGCGGTGTGACTTCATTGAAGTGAAGTTAAAGAACATTTGGTGCGGTCTGATAAGAGTAAGCAGATAGATCTATTGTAAAGCTTTATGGCTCGGTAGTTAACCATGACACAACCTAATTATAGTGAGTGGATGGAAATCAATTGAGATGAGTCTACAATAGTACTTTGTTCGACATGAGGATTTGTTAGGTGTAACAAAAGTTCCACATCTGTTAGACAAAAGATAGATCTATTGTATATAAGTAAAAACATATCTCAACTAGTATTTTTGAAAGTGAACCAAAAACGAAAATCATGATAACTATATATCTGTTAAGAATATAAAGCCCATATAAAGCCCAAGCCCGTTAGCTTTCTTTTATTATAAATAGGAGCATATGCTGTACTAATTTATATACTTCTGAATAATACAAAACCCTAGCCGTCTAGCGGTTTGTTCTTTTTTCTACTTCTCTCGTTTCTCTCTTTGTTTATTAACATGGTATCAGAGCCACGTTTGTGTGTTTGAGAGGTATGTGTGTTTTAGAGGTATGTGTATTTGAGGTATGTGTGTTTGAGAGGTATGTGTGTTTGAGTAAAACAATTTGAGTGAGAGGTATGTGTGTTTGAGTAAAATAATCTGAGTGAGAGGTATGTGTGTTTGAGTAAAACAATTTGAGTGAGAGTGTGGTATGTGTCTTAGTGAAACACAAAAAAGTAAGGTATGTGTGTCGGAGTGAAACACAAAAAGAGTGAGGTATGTTTGTATGAGTGAAACACAAAAAAAAAAGTGAGGTATGTGTGTCTGAGTGAAACACAAAAAGAGTGAGGTATGTGTGTCTGAGTGAAACACAAAAAGAGTGAGGTATGTGTGTCTGAGTGAAACACAAAAAAAGTGAGGTATGTGTGTCTGAGTAAAACACAAAAAAGAGTGAGGTATGTGTGTCTGAGTAAAACAAGAGTGTTTAAGTAAAAAACAAAGAGTGAAGAAAGTGTGAAACAAGAGTGAAGAAAGTGTGAAACAAGAGTGAAGAAAGTGTGAAACAAGAGTGAAGAAAGTGTGAAACAAGAGTGAAGAAAGTGTGAAACAAGAGTGAAGAAAGTGTGAAACAAGAGTGAAGAAAGTGTGAAACAGAGTCGGATTTTGATTCGGTGCTATAGTTTGGGAGAAATTGCAACTGGAACAGTGGAGCAGTTTTGTTGAGATTGTGGATCTTATTGCGAACATGATAGGAAAAGATTATAAGAAGAACTTTGTTACATCTGCATACCATTCGGGTATGTCCTCGTCTTCCACTTCAGGTATTGATTCATCATTGTGGATTTTGGATTCGGGTGCGTCTCATCATATGTCACCTCACATGTCGAACTTTGTTTCGTTGTCTCATGTTTCACCCATATCCGTTTTGTCTGCTAGTGCTACACCAATGTCAGTAGAGGGTATTGGCTCTGTTTGCACCCCTCATATATCGTTATCTGATGTTTACTACGTTCTAACCCTTGCTTTGAATCTAGTTTCGGTTAGTCAATTGTGTAAATCTGGTTATTGTGTCTTATTTTCCGACTCTGTTTGTGTTATACAAAATCAACAGACCCAAAGAGTGATTGGGACAGGTCGTAAAATAAGGGAACTCTATGTTTTGGAGAAACTCGAAGTAACAGAGAAACTCGAAGTAACAGATATGGATGTCTATGGTGTTGATAGTGAAAAAACATACTTGACTGATATTGCTGCCTCTGGTGTTGATTTGTCTTCGTTTTGTTTGAATCCTTCATCGTCTAAGTTTTATCTTTGGCATTCTCGTCTTGGACATGTATCTACATCGCGTTTAAAGTTTTTAGTCTCTACATGTGCTTTAGGTCAGCTAAACACTTGTAATATCTCGGATTGCAGTGGTTGTAAACTTGCAAAATTTTCGGCTTTACCGTTTAATGAAAGTATTTCTTCCTCTATTGCTCCGTTTGATATTATTCATTCTGATGTCTGGAGTCCATCTCCTGTCTCCACAAAGGGTGGTTCATCCTACTATGTTTCTTTCATCGATGATTATACTCGATATACTTGGGTTTACCTTATGAAACGGAGATCAGATTTCCTTGGAATTTATAGAGAATTTCGGGCACTTGTTAAGACTCAACATTCTGCTGTAATAAAATGTTTCAAGTGTGACTTGGGGGTGAATATACATCCAATGATTTTACTCAGTTACTTGCATCTGATGGTACCATACATCAGTCTTCTTGCACTGACACCCCTCAGCAGAATGGTGTTGCAGAAAGAAAACATCGTCATCTTATTGAGACTGCTCGTTCTTTACTTTTATCTGCTGAGGTTCCTACTATTTTTTGGGGAGAAGCAATTCATACTGCTGTATATGTGATTAATCGAATTCCCACTGCTCATAATGCAGGGATGTCTCCTTTTCAGAAGTTATATGGACAACTTCCAAATTATTCTTCCTTACGAGTGTTTGGATGTACATGCTTTGTCCTTCGTCCTCATGTAGAACGCAACAAATTGGGCCCTAAATCCGTAATATGTGTTTTCTTGGGTTATGGTGTTAGACAGATAGGTTATCGTTGTTTTGATCCCACTAGTCAGAAACTTTATGTCTCTCGACATGTTACTTTTCTTGAGCATATCCCGTTTTATTCGATTCCAACCAAATCACATGATATAACAAGTACCAAGCTTCAGACTATTGATCCCTTTGAAAATAATAGCGACATACCCATTGATATTGATGTGACAGCTCCTGAGACATCAACTACAACTGATACTACTTCTGCTCCATCAAGTCCTGATTCAGCTTCTTCTTTTAGTGAACCACGAGCTCCACCCCATAGAAGATCTACTCGTACAAGTAAGTCTACCAAACTACTAGATTTTGCGTATTCTTCTTACTCAGCTCCTTTTGCCTCTTTCATAGCAAAAATACATGATTTATATGAACCTCGGTCGTTTAAAGAAGCTGTTTCTGATCCTCGTTGGCAAAATGCAATAGTCGAAGAGCTCACTGCTCTTTACCAAACTCATACATGGGATATAGTTAAGCCTCCATCCGGTAAGCATATAATCGGTTCTCGATGGGTTTTTAAAATTAAAACAAAATCTGATGGATCTGTTGAAAGATATAAGGCTCGTCTTGTAGCAAAAGGGTATTCACAGAAGTATGGTATGGATTATGATGAAACATTTGCCCCAGTGGCAAAAATGACGACTGTTCGTACTCTTATTGCGGTTGCTTCTGTTCACCAGTGGAAAATATTCCAACTCGATGTCAAAAATGCATTTTTGAATGGTGATCTTCATGCGGAAGTTTACATGACTCCTCCTCCAGGTGTTGCTCACCAACCAGGTGAAGTTTGTTGACTTAGGAAATCCTTATATGGACTCAAACAAGCTCCTCGTGCCTGGTTTGAAAAATTCTGTACGGTTATAACTTCACTTGTTTTCCTTGCTAGTAATCACGATTCGGCCTTGTTTATCAAATGTACTAGTGTAAGACGAATTATTTTATCCCTATATGTAGATGATATGATCAGTACAGGTGATGATATTGATGGCATTGCAGCACTAAAACGTGATTTTGGCTCAGCGTTTTGCGATGAAAGACTTGAGACTATTACGATATTTTTTAGGTATTGAGGTGGCTCACTCTCCAAAAGGTTATATTCTCTCTCAGACAAAATATATATCTGATTTATTCGAACGACCGCAACTTTCTGATAACAGAACGGTAGGTACTCCTCTTGAAACCAATGCTCGGTATTCTCCGACTGATGGCGTTCCTTTGTCAGATCCAAGTCTATATCGAACTCTTGTAGGGAGCTTGGTCTATCTTATAGTTACTCGGCCAGATATAGCTTATGTTGTTCATGTGGTCAGTCAGTTTGTTACTGCTCCTACATCTATTCATTGGGGAGCTGTTCTTCGAATATTGAGATATCTTCGTGGCACTCAGTTCCAGAGCCTTTTATTTCCCTCGACCTCTTCACTTGAACTGCGTGCCTATAGCGATGCTGATTGGGATAGTGATCCTCATGACCGAAAATCTACTACTGGTTTCTGTATTTTCCTTGGAAATTCATTAATATTATGGAAAAGCAAGAAACAAGATGTTGTCTCTAGATCGTCTACTGAAGCTGAGTATCGTGCTATGGCTGTCACCACATGTGAGATTGTTTGGTTACGGTGGCTTCTTGCAGATATAGGGGTTAATGTTACGAAACCAACTTCCCTACATTGTGATAACAAAAGCGCCATGCAGATAGCAAAGAATTCAGTTTTTCATGAGAGGACGAAGCACATTGAAATAGATTGTCATTTCACTCGACATCATCTTCAGATCGGCACCATCTCGCTTCCGTATGTTCCATCAGCTTTGCAGATTGCTGATATTTTCACAAATGCTCAATCCACAGCGCGGTTTCGTTTTCTTTGTGACAAACTCTCAATGCTTATTACTGTTGCATTGTAAGTTTGAGGGAGGGTGTTAAGAATATAAAGCTCTTATAAAGCCAAAGCCCGTTAGCTTTTTTTTATTATAAATAGGAGCATATGCTGTACTAATTTATATACTTCTGAATAATACAAAACCCTAGCCGTCTAGCGGTTTGTTCCTTTTTCTACTTCTCTCGTTTCTCTCTTTGTTTATTAACAATACCATGATTCAGTATAACAAAATCAACAAATCACCACAACTTAGGTTCCCACGGATTTAAAGACATTTAAAGTTAATTGTTTTTGTTGTTTTGATGTCTAAACTAGAATAAGAAGAAGTTTATGTCGTAATAATGTTTTACCCTGACCTTAACTTCCGAATTCCACTGTGATATTAGCAACAATCACACAAAAAAGACCAAAATTTATTGATTCAGTCCTATCCAACAAGAATAATGGTTTTTTAAACTTAAAATCTCATAATTCCGTATGTACAAAATAATAGTATTTTACGGTAACAAAAAAATTATCAAGGATTCTATTTCAATTGCTTGAATACAAATTTAAAATAAAAGATTAGAAAACTAAGGATATGAAAACCGGAGACGTCTTGGCATAGAATTTGGAGAAGCCATTAAATTCAGAGTGATTTATCGGCAAAACTTGTTTGGCGTAATGCGTTATCACCAATTCACCAGAACTAAGAGGTACATTACTGATGGATTTCGCCCCCAAGGAGGTAGCCGAGTTGGTTGAGTATGGCATTCTTATAACCAAAAGGTCATGAGTTCGAGTCCCTCTACATACGCTTTCTCGGCTGAGCCTGTCGCCTTGTGTGGTTTACCTTCTGGCGTTGGTTTGCAGGCTATCACGTCAGACTGAGGGTTTACCCTGTGCGCACTCATTGCACTCTGAGTAGCGGCTGCGGGTTCCCTCCGGAAAAAAAAATTACTGATGGATTTCGATTTCAACAAAAAAAACAACGGAAAATTTGAAACGTTTAAGAAAACAGAGGATTTAAGACGAATAAAAAAACGTTGAATGAGACCAGTTTGGAATTTTTGGGCCTAATACCAGATAACACATACATAACCCCTATGTAAGATCCCGGCTCACCATATCCTTAATGGCTGTCATGATATGTTACACATATGAATTATTAACTAAACGAATATAACACTGAAATCATTATTAAATATAATGGACAAAGTCGAGGAGCATGATTCTAAAGGAAACCAATTTCCTATCTTTGTTTCATTAGTCTTTAAGGAAGCCGACTTTGGTAACCGGACAATACGTCACAACTGGATCTGCTACACGGGAAAGTGAATGCTGATGATTATCCAAGCCAAACCGATTATTAAGGTAAAGAGAATAGCAGCATCTTGTTTAGGTCAACTTATTAATGGTCTTCATGTCCACAGCTTCCTGGAGAGTTCCATTATCCACATGATCCCACCACTTCAACAGGAAGTTGTCGACCACTAGTCTGAACCACGGTTACAGCTTAAGCCCCTCCTCAGCAGCATCTGCTTTCCTCAGCAGCTCCTTTAATTCATCCCGCCCGACGTACTTGATATCTGCTACTTCGTCTGGATTTGGATGCATGTTCACATCCAGGACGATAAAGAGTAAGTAATCAACTGCAAAATCAGCCCAGGAACGATTAGCTTGTGAAACAAGAAATAAAGAAGGCATTGCAGCGGTAATACTAGTTACAACAAATCACTACTAAAGGTAGTTTTCTTGTACTGGTAAATAAATCAATAGTCATGTTTCTAAAAAAAAAATCGGGTAGAGAAGACAAACTTGATTATAGAAATCCAAGTTAGCGGTTTTACGTTCATGCTCTCCCCATTTGCCATCAGAAGGTGCCTTGTAAAGCATGCGGTCATCGACTGGGACATCTTCAGCTGGAATAATTGAAAGATAGAGAAGCAGATATGTTACTGGAAAATCAAAAGACTTCTATTCATTCATTTAATAGATGCAGCTTTAAATACAAGATAAAAGGTACTAACATAAGTTAAGCTACTAAAATAAGTTAAATAAAAACCACAAGTAAACTAAAGCGTGCTTCAGAAAGCTTTAACTATGATTTTTCCTGAAAAGACCGACAAAAGATTCACAAAAGATCCATAAATTGGACCAATATAAACTAACAGTTTCTAAATAATGTTGAACCAGTGAACAGCTATCTAAACAACTTCAATGATACCGAGATCATCAAAAAACTATATTTGTGCAACATTTCTTGCACCTGGTAAACCAACGAGCAAAAGCGTTAATACAAAAATGTTATAATATCAAACCGCAACAATTAAAATCGCAATCCATATAATAAACTTAAATTAATACCCAGGGCCTTTTCTTCGATAAGCTCAGATTCACGATACAGAGGATGACTACAACACGTGTTTGTCCAAACAAGAGGGAAGGTAACCTTTGTTGCAGATCCTTGCTGTCTGGAAAAAAGAGAGAAACGGATAGATATGCTATGTATACATAAGAAGCAGATGATCAATCTCAGATGCAAAGTGAAAGCAAGAAAATTGGACAGGCCAGCTCAGTTATGTCTTCAGTTAGTTCATAATTCAAAACCCACAAAATCTAATTAGAACGACTTATATGTATTGGGAAAAAAAACAAACAAACTCTAACTAATTAGCATTCATCATTTATATCCAACGTCATGGACCTTGGACCTACAGACATCCAGTATTTCCATGGGAAAAATCAAGATTGTGGCTGGACCTCGACTATCTTTGGATAGATGAAAGATGATCCAGCCATCATAGGACAATTTAAGGAAATGAATGATCCTCTATTTCTCTTAAGTACGCATGTTACATAAGAATTCATAAGAAAAAGGAACAAGGAAGTATCATGTGTTACACAATTCTAAAAAAAGATTTTTTCAACAAGAAATACCTGAAGGAGCAACTCATATTTTGAGTTGAACAAAAATACACTGAAACCTCTATGTAGCAGATTTAATTTTTCAATCTTTTCCATCAAATGAACTTCAACTCTTGTAAACCATAAAATAAAATGAGCTTCCTAAATATAATCTGCCCATTTCAAGTACAAAATTTTCCTGAAATTTTCCTGAAAGGACCACTACATTGACAATTTAAACCGTAAGTCTTTCTTTGTGATCCAAGGCATACTAGGACAATGAGGCGGAGTCATTGCTTTATGAGCATATATTTGACCAAAAATTATGGGCGAAGCTCAAGAACTAGTTTAATGTTGTGATTTTTGTTATTTGACAATGCAATAAACCAGCCTCCCCAATCTATCAAAACAATCTTTGAGGCCATTGTTTTCAACCAACACGGACTCCATAAAGAAAGATCTCGTCCATAAGTAATCGGAAGAATGACAAATATCATTGTAACTTTCGGAGTCTTATTTAATTAGGTTAAAAACAAACCACCAATAAATCAACCAAAAAAACAACGGATAAAGATTGTAACACACTACACACAAGCTAATCAACTTTGCTAGAATTAATGTTTTTATAGGTGTCATGGGAAAATATTATCTGTCAACGGAATATATTATATTTCTGGTAAATTAAGATAAATTAACATCAATTTTCGATACATTTCCGCGGCATGCCAAGGACCTAGTAAAATAATATAGTCGTGGAAAAGATATTTAACTCTTAATGGTAACTACTGCCTAAATTATAATAAGAGATACTACTGCTCATATTTATTCATGTGATGGAAGCAGTGATAGTAAAAAGAAATCACCACTGACTACTTGGATGGAATTAACGAAGCTGGTAGACGGACAAAGTTCAACTTTATCAAGAAAAAACAAGCTAAGGTACATTTACCTATATATTTAATGTTCTGGTAAGTGATCTTGTATTGAGTTCGGCCTTCCAACACATCAACGATTAGTAAGTTGGGATGCTTAGACCTAGTTCAGAGGGTCTGTATACACTATTACGTAAAAATTGGATCCTGACATGTACAAGTTTCTCTTATGGTGAGGGGTGATAGCTTTCGTAAATGTGCAACTCTAAGAATTAAATTATATATGTATTAAAATTAGACTCCCTAAGTTTTATACGTTTGATGGTGTAATATATTATTTTCCAGTGACATAATAATGGTGTATTGATCTATTTATATAGCTGACCTATAATAAATTTATTTGGATTTTAAGTAATATATCCGTTTATTTCATAAACATCCAACTACATAATCTAATATCAATTCACTACAGGTTAATGGAGGGAGTCCGCCGATAAAAAAATAAATGAACATCGCAGGATTTTTACAATTTGCGTTTGTAACAAATTGGTATTTTTTGATAGTTTTATTTTTCAAATAGTTTTTCATGTTAATTTTTTTTTAATGTTTAGATTATTCGTGCGTGTAATTGTTTAGGAATTGACATGTAATAGCTCAAATAGTAGATTTTCATCTCACATTTAGTCGGTCAATCTTTTGTCAACTATACACCTCCAATTTTTTGACAATTATATTCAAGTAGGTTAGAGGCCGAACATTGTTGGCAAAAAAATTAGGAAACTAAATGTGAGACAAAAAATTTATTGTTTGTGTCGCCACGCAACATCTCCTAATTAATCATACTTGCAGGAAACTAAACATGCAAAATTTTAAACATAAAGTTTAGTGGTTGACAAAAAAAAAAAACTAGTTTAAAACAAACCCAAAACATGAAAACTACTAATGATTTTTTTAATACATTTAAATGTTAAAACAACTACGAAAACGGTTTAAAATAATTTGCATGCCTTCTCATACATAAGACCGGTGACCTTATTGAAAAAGAACCATTTATACTTAAATCATATATATATATATATAACCAATATTCACGTATTTTTATAGAAAATCTCAACCGTATGGGCGCATAGACCATAAAATCATTGGGGACGGAGAAAATGGGATTCACTATTGTTTGAAAAAGTAGTAATTGGTTTTATAATACGCAACCATTAAAACTAGGATTCAAATCAAAGTCGAACATAGTTATACAAAATTTATCTTGGATAATCCGAAGATTTTCAGTCAAACGATACCTTGACTAAGACTACGGATTCTTATCGGAAAAAAAAAAAGAAAGAGTGAAAGTAAATATCACCCTCACAAAAACTTTCTCCTAAAAATACTTATATAATGGGAGTAGTAGTTACTCTCTCTGTTTCATAATATAAGTATTTTTAGGAGAAAGTTTTTGTTTCATAATATAATTGTTTTCATTTTCTAATGCACCATTCATTACACATATTCCATTTTTCACCACTAAAATAATTAATCTTGTGCACAAGTTATCAACTTCACCAATCAAATTTATTTTTTCCAGTCTTTCAAAATCACTATTACTTTCCTTAATATTTGTGAAAAAACCTTAAACGACTTATGTTATGAAACAGAGGGAGTAGTAATTATGGGACAAAAGCAAAACACCTGCCACTTGATGTACACGCTTCATATCTATTTCTCATGAAAATAAAAGAAGAAAAACAATATCATGTATCCTCTGCACTCTCCTAAATCAACACCCAAAGTCAGCTAAACAGCCATAGCCAATGGAGTCAGAAGAAGGCTCACTATTATAGGCACTCTCACCACCACACCGGATCACTGACACAATCTCCTGATTTGAATCATGATGCTTTCTCCTTTTCTATTGTTGTTCCTGAGCAACAAATATAATGCATGATAGCTGATAGGTATTTTACTAATAATAATAGTATAACAGAGGGGATAGAGGGGATGAATCTTACCATCTGTAGACGAAACAGTGAAAGTCTCAGTGATGTTTGGACAAGCTGTCACCTGTAATTCAGTCTCACTGATAATAAGTGGACATATAAAATTGTAACCCGCAACGGAAAATGCTCTGAGGCTTGGTAGCTCCTTGAGTATTATATTCTTCAGTTTAGGGAGCACTACCTCCTCTTTCTCAACGATGTCGTTTCCCGCATCTAACGTTTCGTTTCCGAATACATACACTACTCCATCACATTTTTGGACATCCAGTTTCTGCAGATTTGGAAGACCACCAACAAGGGATAGAGGAAAAACAAATTTGATCTTGTTGCACTTTTTTATTTTGATTTCTTTCAGACTAGGAAAACCTTCTAGCTTCAGATTGTTTGGAACTCCTTGGTCGGCATTGCCAATTACGTGCACCAATTCCTTGCCATCTTCTACTAATAGCTCCTCTAACATGGGCAGATTCTGAGTCAACGTTGGTGACAAAATATAACTCAGTTTATGGCATGAAGATATCTCTAAGATCTTAAGATTTCGGAGGATGGTGGTGTACGAGGAGCAATTGCATATATGCACCAGCTGAGGAAGATCTTGGAGTGCCAATTGATGTATGGGAAGTACCAAATCTGATCTTTGGTTGTCAACTTCAAGTCGAATTACTTCTTCTACACCAATGAGAGATCCAATATGAAGGAATTGCAAATTCGACAAGTGTCCAATAAGTAGCTGAGATGAAATATAGTTCCCCCATTCCTTTGGTACATTTATGAGAGACACATGCCATAACTGCTACAAGCAGAAACAACAAATCCGGCAGAAGTTAGTTACAAAGTCAAAAAATGTTAGGGAAAAGGCAATATAAAAAAGTTCACATACTTTTCCTTGGAGACTTAGTTACAAAGTCAAGAAACTAAATGGGAAAAGGCAATATCAAACAATTCACATACGTTTCCTGAGAGACATAGACGTCGCGGAAATTGGATGGCACAATCAGCGAGTGTCAACGTTTGCAAAGATGGGAATGAGAGGGAAGAACAATGTCCACTGCTGAAGTTAACCAGCTTTGGTGATCCTTTAATAAATATGTGTTCTAAGTGAGACAACTCGATCTCCATGTGTATTCTTTAATTGCTGAAGAAGAGAAGTAGCTAGGAAGATGGGAAATACATTTTTCAATTTCTTGCAGTTTCCAATCTCCACAGTTTCTAATCTTGTGAAGATAAGATTGCTGATTATAGTGGATGGTTGTAGCCCATTCTCTTCTTCTTCTAATATGATATGCTCCAACTCATCGCAATCTTTTATCTCAAGCTTTACTAAATGCACAAGAGTTTGAGCCATGGACAATGAGAAGATAGATTTTAACTTCCTGCAATGCCATATTGTCACAGATGTAAGACGGTTAAGGTTTATGTGTCGAGTGGGGCCCTCCCACACACAACTTAATTTGGGCAAGTCTAGGAGAGTCAAAGATTCCAGAGTCGAAAACAACATCAAATTGTCTTCATTTCCCATCTCCTCTTCCTGCACTTGGAAAAAAGATTTTAACTTGCTGCATCTCTCTATTCTCACACATGTAAGACGGTTAAGGTTTATGTGTTGAGTGGGGCCATCCCACACACAACTTAATTCGGGTAAGTCTCTCAGAAACAACTCTTTCAGACTCGAAAACAACATTAACTTGTCTTCGTTTCTTATCTCTTCTGGCTGCACTTGGAAAATACTCCATAACTTTGGACATTTTTCGATAGTTACCCTTTCTAATTTCTGTAAAAAATCATTGGAAACCTGCCCTACACACAATTCTTTTAAACTTGGCATTCCATACAGATACAACTCCTTTAGATTCAGAAAAGCCATGGTTGGAACGTTCTCTACCGTCGTGTCAATCAAACATACCATTTTCTTCCAACTTGACAGATGGAGAGAAATCAAATCGTTGAAATCTCCTAACTCCATCTCGGGAACAATGCATCGTATCTCCTCATTTTCTTCCATTACCAACCGCTCAGCAGTTGAAAAAAATCTCTTAAATGCATTTAATGAGGTCTCATTGATCTCATTGATTTCAAGTCTTTGTGAAATTGGATAGTTGCCGAAATAGGGAAGAAAACTACACTCAGTAATCTGATATCTTGTTAAATTGGGCAGAACAAAGTAATCTGGGAGAAGACATCCACCTATTCTGTCCACAAACAGTACCTTCAACTCTGATAACGAATTCAACTCTGAGAGACTAGCTTTACCACTACTGCCTGAATCGCCCCCTCTACCTTCCCATGGTGTTGTTTTTGAACCAACTGAGATAACATATAGTTCCTCAAGACATGAAAGCTTTTGTATCAAACCAGCTGGAATCCTTTCCAAATCTCCACAACCTGACAGATCCAACACCTTCAACCGTTTCATTTCACCAATTTCATCCCGTAATTCCCGGATATCAGAACGAGCAAAACTAAGAATCTCAAGTTTCTTGAGGTTTCCTAGTGAAATGGTGTCACCGACTTTGCATTGTTCTAAACACAACACTCCAAGGCTTATCGAAATATTACGAAGGTAAGGTCCCAACAAACAATTGCTTAGAGTTAACACTTGTAGAGCTTCCAGCTGCTTAAGAAAGTTATCAGATACACTCCTTCCACCCTCCCCGCATAGTCGCAAAAGCTTCAAGTTTCCACATAATAATCCACTTGGAAGGTCTTCGGTGTCTTTTATAATTACAGAGATTGCCCTGTAAGTTTCAAGGGATTTGCTTATGACTGCCTTTCTCGAGATATATCCTACAGTGAAGTCTTTCTCCACATTGAATGCTATCCATAGTGCAAAATGTCGAACCACATCGTGCATTTTCACTGTGTTTCTATAGCAATTTATTAATAAACAATAGTCTTTCAGATGATCAATGCATGACTGTATTTTGATTATTCCTTCTTCAATCGTGTCGGCATATTTACAGATGCCTAGACCCCATGAATATCGAACAAGAAACTCGGGCTCAATTTCATGATCTTCTGGAAACAAAGAACACATCAAGAAACAGAACTTAACCTCCTCTCCATTCAATCTATCATAGCTCAATTTCATACATTTATAAGCATTTTTATCTTCAATGTTGTTAATACCCGGAAGGTTAGAGTTCCGAAGACACTGTAGTGCATCTTTCCACTGGTTTGGAGTGTTATTTACTAAAGCCCGGGCTAATGGAACAATTGCTATAGGCAAACCTCCGCACTCTTTTGCAACTTCCTTCGCCGTATCAATTATGGAGGATGCATCATTTAGACCATGCCTCGGTTTCGCACATGACGTCAATGTGAATTTGTTTGTTGCAGTTCATCTGAGAGCACACACGACGAAAACGGGTTGTGATAAGAATTTTGCAGCCTTTCCGATCTGCAGTGAGTGTCATTCCAATCTTTGGCTAGTCGATTTCATCCCAAATATCATCTAAGATAATCAGAACTTTTTCCACTTTTCCCAAAAGCAAGCTTAACCGGCCAGCTTTCGTTCTCACGTCATTCTCATCCTCAAATTTGAGACCTAGATCAGCTGCAACCTTGTCTTGAATGGCCATGAGATCTTGAGTTTCAGACACAACAACCATCGAAACTTTGTCAAACAGTTTTAAATCTTTGACTGATTCGATCACCTGCTCGGCCAAAGTAGTCTTCCCAACTCCACCCATGCCATACAAACCAATCACTTTAGTTTTTTCATCCTTCAGACCTTTCATGATTCCATCAAGAGCTGCTTTCGAAGAGTTAGAAAACACGAAGCCATTGGATGAAACATAAGGTATAGGCAAGTGAGCCCTGGGCAGACTCACTTCTTTGTAACTCTTTTCCTCCTCTCGAAGTTCAATAATTTGGAGTGTTTTTTCCTCAAACTTTTTACTTAAGGGATACCAATAGGTCCGTCCCATGAAACACCCCTTCTTATTCTTCATATCATCAATTAGTTTATCAGCCTCAACCAATATGGCTGAGACATCAACCAACCATTTCTCGACATTAGGATAAATTGTTCGACCGTTGTTCCGATCAGCCTCGACACGAGATACCACACTCTCTTCAACACCTTTCAAAATTTCATATTCTTTGTGGAGCTTATCTCTGAAGGCACCAAAGCGAAACAAATAACGGTATTGAACTTTTACACCACCCACAAAATAAGGTAAACCAATTTCCACGGCTTTAACAACAATATCTGCCATTTCTGCCGTATATTACAAAATAAGTTATATATTCTCTTAATGAAATCTAAAGTTGCTAACTTACTTATGTAACAACTATATTCGAACCAAATTAGTTTTAAAATGTCCGATATGTAACTAGTGTCTATCCAAAAAAAACTTAGAATAAAATATATAGATTGACACCCATATATAAATAAGTATGTAAATGAACTCTGGTTATTAAAAAATTGTTTTCAATCACTAACTAATTAAAAAGCTTAAACATGAAAGCATTAAGAGGTATAAATAGTTAGATAGAAGAGAGAAAGATAACGAAATCACATTGGTTGAACTTGAACTTCTCGTAAATGGATTGCAAAGAAGATAAGAGATCTGAAAACATAAAGAGGTAGTTATAGTTATAGTTATAGTTATAGTTAGTTACAAGAAAGAAAGCTAACAAACAAACTCACCTCCTCCGAACTTGAACTACTTCTGGTATTGGTTTGGAAAGATGACAGGAGGAGATTCAGATTGAGATTTGGTTTGGTTTGGAAGAAGAGGTTCAAGTTATTGTGATTCTTTGTATTATTAAAGTTTAGCAGCACCAAATTGTTAGATGATGGCCTACCCATTTAGTAAAGCTGGAACGGAATCGAAATAAAGATGGGTGGAAGTCTAAAGGTTCGAATAAAGATAAACCCCATGCCTCAGTTTCGCACATAACTGATTTTATTTATATTTTCTAAAAATATATAAAAAAACATTTTTATTGAAGAAAAAAAAACTGAAAATAAATATTACACTCAATTAATAAAACATGTCAAAATAATTCAATTTTTTATTTAAATTAATCTGATAACGATACTATAATTTGTTTTTTACATTTAAAAAGTACGAACAAAATAAAACTTAAATCCATTTTAAGAAATTAAATATAATATACTAGTAATAAATAATAAATATAATTAAAGCCTTCTCCTAATATTTATTAGGAAATTTATCATTTTTTTAGTTCAATTTTTTTTTATTAAGAAATAACAAGAGACTTGGAAGGGAAGGGGCTTACCATGGTTTAGAATGCAGTAATTAAAACCATACAATAAATCAATTGGACAGAACTTGAATTCTAAACTTGCGTCAAAGAAGGATTCAGTATATATTTCCGTCCTTGAAGAGACTAGCTGAGAAGAAGAATCGATGAACTCAAAAACTCGTCCTGCTTGGGAACATAAGAAAAGGAGAAATTGAATAAGAGCTTGCTAAAGCCTATAGAGGAGAATCTATAAATTTCGTTTTCAAAGAATAACTTGACAGGCTCCCCTGATTAAAAGTAGAGGCTCGAGAACAACCAAGTGTGTAGATTATTCATTTGAATGAATGAATATATAGTGGTCTACGCCAACTTATTGAAAATTCTGATAGTAATGTTAGAGATAAAATTCAAGAATTCGACGAGAATTTTGGCCCCCCCTTACTTCAATTCCTAGATCCGCCAGTGCCAGTTCTAACGGCGATCCGGAATAATGCATGAGACTTTAAGATTCTTCACGAGCCTAGGTTCTTTAATGATATTTTTCCTTTAATGGTTTATCAAAGAGGTGAGAATGAGCCAAAGATCATATCGAAAAGGGATCGGCGTTGTTACCAATCGCTACACATTACAAGTTACTCGTCAAGTCATAAGACTTACAAATTTCCTCTAAGTCTAAGATGGAGAGGAATCTAGATCTAAATCCCATAAATTGTTTTCGGTTATTATCCGTCGCACCAGATTTAAATTTTGTTATTACTTATTAGAGACTATAAATATTTAAGGACAACCTTATGATTCTAAATTTTTAGATCAAGAATCACAAGGCATCCCTCCATCTTGGGAGTGGTAATATTTGGCCAAACAACTTTGGCCCGAGAAACCTTCATCTTAGGTCCCGACCAAAAGAATTGACGAAGGTAATGGGACAACTCTTTAAGGACCCTATAAGGAAGGATGAAAATAAAAAATCACTATACTTTTCCAGTAAACATAATATATTTGATAAGCTGAATTGAACCACATAAAGTAGGTACTTCAAGGTCCATGAGTCTATGCACGAGGTAATATTATAAAGAAGAGGACGATAAACGGTATTGGTAAATCGTTATGTAAAGAGGGGAATTGCGAGATATTTCACATGAAGAGTATCTTCGTTGTACTATAAGATAATTATTAGATCATTACAAAAAGTAGGATTGGTCTCTCAAGGAAGATTTGGCTTTTAAAAAGGACTAAATTGAAGTTTCGAAAGAGAGAATAAGCATCTATGCTATTTTAAATAAGTTGGACGGAGTTGAGATCACCGTAAAACAAAATTATGAGATCTTATACAAAGAAGAGATGCCAATTTTAAGTTTATGGCAGTTCTAGTGATTTGGAAATTCATATCGTTATTTGTTTCTTTAGAATACTAGAAACGACTTGCATTACACGGAAAAAAAGAAATAAGAAGAGTGGATTACCTTGCCTAATACTTTTTTTACGTTGGAAGTTACCACAAGGGTCATCATTAATGGTAATTTTATAGGAAATAGTGATAATACATTAGATGGTCTAACTGATCATCTTATGGCGGAAGTTTATGACAACAATAATGTCAAGAATGAGGTGTGAACATAAATTATTAAAGTCTTTCATAAGGTTGATTATGAGAGCAACCTTATTTTCTTTACAATTGATGTGATAACCCATTATAAGTTATTAAGAAAAAAAAATGTTGTCTGAAATTTTAGAGATGATCTTGTAAACCACAAAATAAGCAGCAACAGAAGAGGAGTCCTTTTTGGGATAAGAAAGATTGAAGTTGAATTCCACGAGGGATCAACAACTTAAGTGTTGAATAACTCAAGAACCCTGTTGCATATATTCTTGCCCATATTATTCAAAGAGCTCGTAAAAAAGCTAGAATTGAATCAATTAGGCCTGAATACTTTATTACCATCAATAGTAAATAAGGCATTTCTAATTTTTTTCATACATCATGCAGGTCATAAAAACCTTATCCACATCATTGACCTTGGTGGAGAGAAGATCTGAGACCCATTCCAAACTAGATTAGCCTATAGGTGTCTGGTTCTAACCAGATCCTTGAAATAGCTTACAAGGACATTAACAACAATAGTAATGGTGGAGGAAGTCACACCATAACATGGAAGTGTATGATCGAATTTTAACATGTTAAAATAATTGAATGGTCTAAAGATCGAAAGAAGCCGTTTTGGACGGAAACATAGGACAAAACTCATCTCAATCATTATTAACTAAGAGACGGTTAATTTTAGAATAGATAGGATTTGTTGGTTGTTTATTAATCTATGTAAAATGTAAACATGTAGAACGGAGGTTACTAGGCTTACATTGGTAACATCAAATTTTGAATTCATCAATTTTCGTTGAAAAATTCTCATATGAGCCAATGCTCTCCCCTGGCTTACGGTTAATGTTAAAGTCGTCAGGGGTAACCAAAGGAATACCATGATCTTTAGGGAAGAAATACCGTTCCAGAGTGGAATACAATGAAAAGCTTCATTGAAAGTATAGAAGGTTGTGATTCGAACGGTAGATGGGAGGTTGTAATATCTTGTTTTATAGTGAAGATATTGCGATGAGTAGGATAACATGGAGAAGGTAACTATGATTCCAAATTGTCCAAATCCTTGCAAAATATGGTAACTATGATTCCAAGTTGTCCATCTTTCCCAACTAGTTCAACAAGAGCCTCATAGGCCTTACACTTAATGGATGGTATAGAGAGCGGTCTAAAATAAATCTCAACCGGGTATATCCCCAAGTTAGACAAATCAACTGTGGGAAAGATGGCAAGAAAAAAGAAGAAGATGGAAATTATTCAAAAGAGAAAGAACAAGTTATTCCAATTTCGACATTTAGAATTGGAAGAGATTCAAATGAAAGAGAATTAGAAAATTGGCAAGCCTATTTTGAAATTCTTTTAGGCTATAATGAGACTTTTTTATCATGAGACCTATTTTGGCTATATGAGATCCTAAAAATGATCAATTTACCCTTAATATAAAAGCTGCATTTCACCCAAAGTTCATATATTCTCTCTTCTCTTTACCAAAAGCTCTCAAAATCGGCAAAAGAAACTCAAGATTTCTCAAATCCAAACTTACAAACACGTTAAAGTATGAATCCTATACCTATTGATGTAATTTCTATGCACTTAAGTTAGGTATTTTAGTGATATTTAGAGTTATAGGTTCTGTCGAAAAAGTCGAATTTTCATCTATATGTTATTGTTTTTTTTTAAATAAGTTCTAGATATGTATTAGTCTACTAATTGTCAACGTTTTGGTATGAGTTTTGTTGAATTTTGGTTGAGTTTTTAGGGATTAGGGTTCTTCATTTTCGAAATTTGGGAAAAGGTTGTATGGACCAACTCGCGATTTACACAAAATCGGACGTTGGGCATTCGCGAATCCGGTAGCAGAATTGTGAATACCCACTTCGCAATTTTGGGGAAATTGCGAGTACCCAACTCAGCAATTTGGATGTATAAAAGGCACTGTTATCTGCAGCTCGCTACTGAGGAGAGCAAGAGCTCTCGGGCGAAAAATTTGTGCATTGTTATGGTTCCAAATAAGACATTGCTGCCTAAAGCAGACGGCAGCCAAAGACTAAAGGTGAGCCAGCTACCAATGGAGTATTTGGTGTACTTTTGGCTGCCCAAAAACCACTAGAGACGACAAGTGAGTCAGGGTCCAACGAATTCTTGGGTGGAGTCTGAGCACAATCTATATTACTTTATGAGTTATGGTTTTGTATATTTAGTTGTAGATTTTTTCAGTTTCAATTAAGCATTCATAAGTCAGGTGTTCATAAGAACTTCAGCTTATCTTGATTATAATTAACGCTCAGATAAAATTTGTGTTTTGGGAATTGAACTGGATGCTAAAGAATATAAATAATTTTAAACTTTCAAACTTTATTGAATGATTCAGAGAAATATTTTATCACTATTTGCTATATTAAATTTATTCCGAAGTCTGCTATCTAACTGGTACGAGAAACTAAAATTACAATCCAAAACTGGCTTAAATCGCTGCAGAAAAGAATCATGGAAAAAGACAGCTCAATTTCGAGGAAATAGATAAGCACGTTGCAGTCTAAAGAGGGCCCCAGACAAGATCCAGCTTCAAGGCAACCAAAACTGCACCTGTTTGTGAGCACAACAAATAATAGAAACAATCTCAAGGCAGTGGATCTTCTGCAATTGCCATTGCAATCACAATCACAATCACAATCACGAAAGCGGGGACTACTGTTGTGAATATTGCTATAGTGCTATCACTGAGAGCTAAAAATATGACACTTAGATCCTTCTTTTAGGAAATGAAACTAATTGTGCATAGCAATGACTCTCACCAGTAATCTCCACAAGAGCACATTCCATCTTTTGAAATGGTGGCAGGGACTTGCATCTCTTACCACGATTGTTCTTTTCGTAATCTTGGATATAAACTTCGTTTCCGTATGGCAGTCCAAACAGACCCTAAGGTTCTTAATGATCCTAATTTCACTTCCTTCCTTGGTAACCAAAAGACAGAAGCAATAGCCAATTTCTCACTGTTAACCTTCACCATGATTTCATTTTCTTCCTCTTCCACATCATGCCATGCCATTGCACTTTCTGGCTGAAATCCAGCCTCCTTCATTTTCCCTTCTAATGACTCTAACTCCGCATAAATCGCATTGAGACTTGTCACCTGAAGTAAAACTATGCATTGTATCTCCAATTTCAATAAGAGTGCAACCGGAACCAAAACAGTTTGGGGATAGTTTCTCTCAGCGGAAAATACATTCCAGAGTAACACACAGTACCATGTATTTTCTGGGTCTATTTCGAATAGCTTCTCAGAGACAAGACGTGCTAAGTTCGTGTCTTTATGAATCATACAATACAAGCACCCAGTAAAGCACCCCACTCAGCCGCACCTGGCTCGATCGGCATCCCTTTACAAATTCTAAAGCTTTCTCTAACTGTCCTGCTCGACCATATACATCAATCATGCATGCGTAATGCTCAGGTAATAGATCACTCCTGTAATCCCGAATCATAGAAAGGAAAATTTCATCCCCTACTCTTACCAAACCAGCATGACTACAACTCTACAAGCATACAATACTGAGAGGAAGGTAACCTTCGATGGTATAACTTCAGAATTTGACATTTCAGCAAAAACCTCTAAGGCTTTGTTCCCATGTCCGTGTGTAGGCCATAATTAGATATCATTGTCTAGGGTTTTAGTTTAGCCAGAGAGAAAGCTTTAAAAGGAAGAAAAAGTTGGTTTTTGGTTTCAACTTGGGTTTTATATATGGAGGATAAATTGAAGATTTATTTTTGGCCAAAGCTATTTCCTCCATGTTATTTTTTATTTCCTCCATCTTTCAAACTTTCAAAAACACTAGTGACTTGTTTTTACCAAATTACCCTTATTTTTATTTCAAATTTATCATTAGATGTCATTTATCTAATTAAAAGTCTTATATGAAAAAACACAGGATTAACCTAACTTTAATCCAAGATATATGATTCTACCTCCAAAATTAACCCTAAAACAAAGAACTTCAATTTTATTGAAGATTAATCATGGAAAATGAAGAAACTCAAACAAAGCCGAAGAACAACACTCAATCGACAAACAATGTAATTTAAACTTGTTTTTACGTTTTACAACTTCGTAGCTTGAAAATACCTATTTCGAAACTTATTTTTTTCAGCTAAACCCGTTTTTACAGTTATGAAAAAAAAACAACTATTTCCGAGCCGGGAATTAGGAATCAAGTGTGATTTTAAAAAAAAAATGTGCATCTGATTCCGAGAGGGCCACTCGGAATCAGTTGCAAACCCTCTGTCTCGTTAGATTATGTGATAATTTGTTTACTGGGACATTGCACTTGATTCTGAGTGGCCCTCTCGGAATCAAGTGTAAAACACCAGTGTAAGAAAAGCATGGTGCTCGCTATTAAATATAATCAACCTATTGCCGTCTTCAATTGTGTGATAAATAAGATACGAATCTAACATAGAAATCTAACTTCAAACCGTAGAATTTCTTTCTCCAAGCTTTCTCTATCTTCGAATCAGCTGTTGTAAGGTAGTGATAAGTGAAAAATGGGTTTTCTTCTTTGTAAGGTAGTTCTCTATGGTGAAGAATGGGTTTTGTTGTACTAAATTGGATGGGTATGTTAGGGTAATAGTTTTGTGAAGAAAAAATTGGGTAAAAGGGCAATTTTGTAACTTCTTTTATGGAGGAAATAACATCATGGAGGATTTTTCAAATGATGGAGGAAATAAAAAATAACATGGAGGAAATAGCTTTGCCCTTTATTTTTTGGTTTTGCAAAATACGTATTATAATGTTTTTTTGCCCTTTGGACCTTTTCCAGTATAATCAATTATCTCATGAGGATTGGCTTGGAAAATGGGTTAATTGAACCATTCTAAATGGGGTCAAGCTATATATACCCAAAACTGGTTTAAGTTTACCCAATTTTGAGTTTACCCAATTTTGAGTTTACCCAATTTTGGTATAAGTTTACCCAATTTTAGGCGAAAATGCCCTTTTGGGGTCTATAAGCTTTTTTTTTCTTTTACTAAATCTCTCCACTTCATTTTCTATCTAAGATTCCATATTCACTCTTCCTTCTCTCTAACATATCTCTCTCTAAATTTTCCGTAATTTTTTATCGTGAAGTAAGTATTTTTTAAAATTAATTTCTTGTTTAATTATGGATTTTTTATTGTTTAGACTTTAATTTTACGATTTTGTTAGGATTTTTAGTCAAAAATATAGATTAGAATTAGATTTAATTTCAATTTATATTTAATTTTAAATGAGTTAAAAAAAATGCAATTTTTTTCCTATTTTCCAGCCGCACCGGTGGGGTGAGCTAGGCACCCCATCGGTGCGTTGGGCCTGCACCATCGGTGCGGGCCTTTCGTACCGATGGTGCGGACCCAATGCACCATCGGTAAAACAAGACCTGCACCGATGGTGCATGCCCTTTTTTTTAAAAAAAATTAATATTTTTTTAAAATCAAATCTTTAATTTTTTTTAAAACTAATATCGGAAAATTATTATTATTTTTTAAAAAAATTGTTATTTTAGTGTTTATGTATTTAATACTTATAATAATTTTAATTTTATGTGTTAATTGTTTATATAATTTTTTATGACTAACTATAATTTTGTTTATTTTAGGTATTTGATCAAGTAGTCTCTTCCGCGTTGGAAGACCGGTTTTCAGTTTTGACTTAATTATTTATTTATCATCGTACAAATATCCTAAAAAATGAATAAATACACTCAATAGATAATGGGATGAGTTTTAAAAAAATTAAACACTAATTAATAAAATCTCATTAAAACTTTTATAAATATATTAACAAGATTTTTGGAAAAGATTTTTGGAAAAGATTTTTGGAAAATATGTATACCAATATATATATATATATATATATATATATATATATATATATATATTGAGATTTTATTAATTAAAGTTTAAATATAATTATATTTTAGATATTATATATACAAAATTGATATGTTCCTATATATATTTATTTATTTATTAAATTTATATGAGATTTTATTAATTAAAGTTTAAATATAATTATATTTTAGATTATAAATAAATTTATATGAGATTTTATTAATTAAAGTTTAAATATAATTATATTATATAGATTATAATCAATTTTAAAAAAAAATCACATTTATTAGTTTTCAAATACATAAACTACTAATGAATAATTAAATTAATTTTCAAATAATTAAAGTTATTATAACCATTAAATACATGAACACTAAAATAACAAATTTTTTGAAAAAAATTAATAATTTTAGGAGGTTAGTTTTAAATAAAATAAAATTTTAAGGATTTGATTAAAAAAAATAGGCCTACACAACTCACGCCATTTTCCGGACTGGAAAATAGCAAAAAAATTTTATTGTTTTTATCTTATTTAAACTTAAATTTAATTTTGATTCATGAGGTTCGAAGAAGAAACAAAAAAAATCATTTTTTACCTTAATTCGGGTTGATTCATGTTTGATTTTGTGTTTTTATTATAAAATGTGTAAATTTTTTTAAGGGAGTTTGAATGTTCTTGAGGCAACTTTGAATGTTCAAGAATACTTTCAAGAACTTCACAAAATTGCAGTAATATGGGGTTTGATCTACTAAATCAAAGTGTTTTTTTGGGTAAAGATAGTAAAATATGTAATTTTGTGATTTGGGTATATTTAGGATATACTTAGTGTTTTCTTTTACTTAATGTCAGTTCCGTAATTAAATGAATATTTGAGGGTATTTCCGTCCTTAAAAAATCAAACAAAAGTCAACTGCATTTTTTGGGTAAACTTAAACCACATTTGGGTATATATAGCCATACCCTTCTAAATGTATGCACAGAACCATAAAATATTTGGTCAAAATTAAAAAGAGGCCCAATACTAATTTGATCCACACTTTTTACGAAAAGACCAGAACACAGACCTATACTCTGTTTAGAACCCTTTTCTAATTTACAAACCATTTTCTTAGATACAATAAGATCATTCGAGAGATAAAAAAAATATTATTTTCCAGAGTCCCTAACCCTTACCCATCTCAAGTTTACCACCGCTAATTAGCCCATTTACCAAAATATAAATCCGAGATTCCATCTAACTATCTAAAATGAAGTGTTCTGCTTAAGGACATCTGAGCCAACTATGAGCGCTCCAACATGACAACTGGCCGCAAATCGGAAAAAAAACTCGCTAGATCCCTTATCAAAGCCATCATCTTTGATTGTTGTCACAATGTTCTGATAATATCCCACCGAAACTCTGCTCGAGTCCACTCTAGAACCAAAATCCGATGAGAACAAATTCGAATGATGTTAAAGAACCACATGTAGAAGAGGACATAACAATGACGTTACCTTTGGAGCCATAGACAAAAGGAAGGGCCACGTTATCAATAATGATTTATAAACGAGACCATCAGAGTCAAAACAAAAAAGACTCCGATGTTGATCCGACTCAATGTGGTGTCTATCCAAAACCAATACATCCTTAATAAACGCTTCATGGAACGTAAGGATCAAATAAGAAACGAGAAAGTTACCTATCTTACACCCCATGTGTTTGGCCCTAAAGAAATCCAGCAGTGATACTAAAATGGATGGTATAGAGGAGGATATAGGAGAAATATCAATCGGGTATATCCCCAAGTTAGACGGATCAACCACGGAAAAGATGGCGAGAAAAAGAAGAAGATGAAACTATTCAAGAGAGAAAAAACCAGCTATTCTAACTGGAATAGCTGGCCGGAAAGAACTAGAAACGGAAAAGACCATGGTGGATTGTTTGGTAAGTATAGAGTTTTCATATTATTAATTCGAAATGAATGATTATTTGTTTTTTAGTAAATAAATTTGAGCTAAACATATAGGTTATAAGTAGTACCAGGTTTTTTAGAGTTATTACCCATTTTTCTTTAGACTAATGAAACCTAGTGATGGGATTTTGAATAAAGCAAAAGTATCTCAGAAAAGATGTATCAGGAGAGATTTGAACCTTTGACATTGATAAGGAAATTTTCCTTATTGAAATATACTTAGCGGGATTTTGAAGTTCGGTCTTATCCAAAAACAGAACGTTAGAGAGATAAGACCAAAGTGTAAGTTTTGACCCTCTTTGACTAATGTAGTTCATACGAATAAAATTTGTGATGGGGAATTAATATATAGAGATTTGTAGTCAGCACAGACTAGTGGTTTCAAAAATAAAATTTAGTCTTCAACATAGTTAAGGAATTCTTCTCTATAGAAAAGTCATTAGTATCGAAACGAACATGGTCATATCTAAAAATAGGAAAGATGATAGACAATGCAACACTGTATAAAACTTGAACCTGGTTTGACTAGTTTATGTAAAACTTAGAAGTACAAAAAGGACAAGTTCAGATATTTACATTGGTTTTACTTTGGTGAAATAATTATTTTGAATTTTGAAATGGTGTTTACCTGCAAGTTTAGAGTTGAATTTTTAACAGTGGGTTTACTGTGTTGATTTATTTCATTGTGAAGTGAGGTAATATTTTCCTGCAGGTATTTTGATATTTTCAAGAATCTCAAAGAAAATTAGGATATTACATATACCTGCAGGAAAATATTACCTCACGTCACAATGAAATAAATCAACACAAAAAAAATTAGGATATTACTTATAGGAAGAGATAACGGACTGCACCAAATAGAGTAAGGAGAATACTTAGATATGTTTTGGGAAAAAATGAAAACTAGGATCGCTCGATGTTTGAAGAAGTTAAGTTGATGAATACTAAAAAAACAACAATTTTATAAAAAATACTGTTGGATTTTTAAAAGAGGAAGAAGTTCTTTATAAAACAAATAATTTTTGTTTAGTTTAATAGAATCTTTTCTTAACAATTGTATAAAATTTTGTTAGTTTTATGTAACTTTAATAATATATTTATATTCTACAAATATACGTAACTTTTCAATTTTAGTTTTAAAATTTTAAAAAATAACGAAATCATGCAATTTTTATGTAATAAATAAACATAAAATGTTGGTTTTAAAAAAATAAATTCTTTGATTTTGTCCACTATAACTAATAATAATTAAATGGTATAATTATTTAATTAATAATTCATATTAGTGTAATATATACAGCTATGCCTATGATGGATATGGTAAGGCCATTGGTTTTGTTTAGTCAATATTGAAAATTTGAAATGATGGACCAAGTCATGTTTGGTTGGTTAAGATATTACATCGATGAAAAACTGACTTTTGGACTAACAACATTGAGATTACTACTACTCCAGTATTTAGTTGGTTACGATATTACGTCGATCAAAAGCTGGCTTTTGGACTAAGAACACCTAATTGACTATTTGAGTTATTTAGTTACAAACTATATTCACACCATACACCATACACCATACACCGTATATATAAATAAATTATTAAATATAGTTGTAAAATTTTGTAAAACTTAAAATCCAAAATAACTGAAAAGCAGATATTGTTTTTTTAAATCATTATATGACTTCATATAAAAAGTGGATTCGAGTCTTTTATTTTTTTTTTCAAAACAAGAACTTAGAATATACCCAAAAACTTTTAAGGTCAGCCATTCACGCATAAAAATTTCTGTCGCTTTTCTTGATAAATATATCAGGGAGATATTTTTCATCAGGTTTCAAACGCAAAACATCATGAATTTTGCTGGTTTACAAATTCATGAACGATTACATGCCAATTCTTAACCAATTCATGCTTAGGTTTTTCACAAGTTCGATAAAATTTATTTTGCCAGACGATTTTTAAAATCCATTTTTTGACACATATAAATATCATAATTAAGATTGTCAGTAAGCCTATTGAGGATTACAATCATCATTTATTTACATCTGAATGTTATAGTCTAGGTTTGATGATCGCATGAAAGAAGTTGTCAAATGAGATCCTAACTATAAGCTGAATTGTAAAAAAAGCTCCTAATTTTTTTAACAATGCAATGGATCTGATATATATATATATATATATATAAATATGACTTCAAAAATGTCCGGTTGAAAATGGAAATTGACAATTATAAAATTATAGGGGTTTTTTGTTTTAAATTGATAAGTAGGTTGAAAGTATAAATTGGATGTCACGAAGGATTTCCGACACACAAGACCATAAATCCATCGAATATTTTAAAAGATGCAAAGAAAATTTGAAAAAAAAGAAGAAAAATTAGTAACAAATAACCTATGTTGACACATATCCTAAAAATCTCTTCAATACTTTAGAAAAATGATCGATCCGCAAAAATATATCTATAATTTTTATATATATATATATATATATATATACATATATATTACCACCAATAATAATAAGCGACTCTGCAGTTATCATATGGTTTAGTCTATCTTGTGTACGCAATCTAACAAAAACAAGTATCCTGATTCTAATTTTTATGGCTTAAATCTTTGTCTAGTCTTTTGATTATCACGTTTTCTGCCATTTAGTCTATCGACTAAAAAATTATTGGTGAGGATCCTTTGACTATTGCAAATCTATAAAGTTAGTCTCCGCGCGTGGTATTCTCTCTGTTTATACCACGTGTCACCATAGTTAAATGGTTTTTGTCTCACATATAGTCTATTGATTTTAAATTCTATTTTTACCCTTTAAATTTAGTATATTTTTTATATTATTATTTTATTTTTTATTATTATTATAAAAAACAAAGTATTACAAAAATCAATACTCTATTTCATTAAAAGAACTTTGTTTTATACTCAGAACTTCTTCCTAATAGTTTTACACAAATTTCATTTTAACAAATGGAAACTATCTTAACTTTATTCATGACTTGTTCTCATCAAACCTCTCTCTCACCCAATTTTATAAAAAAATGAAACTTTATAAGTGTTAAACAATTGAACTTCTAATTTCAGTAACATTTTTTCATCGTAAAAACAAAGCACACATATCTGAATTATTATTTCAAAAACACAACGCAATCTTTTATTACAAATCAAGTAATGAAATCGAAAACTCTGTTTTCATCTCTGTTTTCATGTGCTATGTTGTTTTTACTGTTATCAGCTCAAACTCGTCGAACATACAATTTCGCTAACAACAACAACCTCTCATCATGTGTAGATCTTCCAGTTCTGAGCAGTTTTCTTCATTGGAACTATAACGACGCCGTCAGAATAGTTGACATAGAGTTCGGACACAGTGGGACCACTAGATCGGACTCGATATCATGGGGTATGAACCCGACACAGGCAGCAATGGACGAAACACAAACGGACAATTGCAAGCTTATACACCGATGTTGTTGGGTATCAGTACCAATGGTGCTGAGGCTCAGCACCACCAGTTCTAGTGCACCTTCACACCATTGGTTCCAAAAGCCAGAACCGATGGTGCGAATGTGAACCAGAATAGAATTTATTTTTTAAAAAAAACAAATTTTTACCTTGATTATGGTTAATTTGTGTTTGATTTTATGTTTTTATTAGAAGAAGTTTAATTAAAATTGAAGAAAATTTGAATGGTCTTGATGAAACTTTGAATGTTCAAGAATATTTTGAAGAACTTCACACAATTGTAGTAATATGGGGTTTGATCTACTACATCAAAGTATCTTTTTGGAGATGGTAAAATAGGTTATTTTGTGATTTGGTTCAATTTAGAATATATTTAGTGTCTTTTTTACTTAATGACAGTTCTTTAATTAAATGCAAGTTCAAGGATATTTTTATTCTAAAAACGTCAAACTAAAGTCAACTGTATTTTTTGGATAAACTTGAACCAGTTTTAGGTGTATATAGCCCGACCCTATACATTATTTACCAAGTGCAAGAAGAGCTAAGAAAATAAGAAAATTTTATGTTGTTCTTGACTCTTGTAGATTTGAGACTAATTTTGTTTATCGGAATTAAGGTGTGTGTGGAAAGAGCCCACTAAACACATAATCCTTAACCGCCTTACAACTGTGAGACTAGAGAGATGCAGGAAGTTAAAATCTATTTTCTTGCTGTTTATGGCTCGAACTCTTGTGCACCTACAAAGTCTAACGATCACTTATGGCGATGAGTTAAAGCATATAATTGAGAAATAAGAGAATCTCCCAAAATCACCTACTAGTAATAGCAATCTTATCTTTAACCGTTTTACAACTATCAATATAGAAGAAGAGAGTGGCTTGGAAGACAATTTTATGTTGTTCTCCTACATGAAAACCCTTAACCGTCTTACAATTGTGAAAATAGTTGGGTGCAACAAGTTAAAATCTATTTTCTCAGGGTCTACTGTGATAAAAAAATAGATGTACAAACGAAATCTTCCTTCTTGTATCATATATAATTAGAGATAATGATCCCAAACAAAATACAAAGTATATATGAAATCAACGCAAATAACATAGAACACTCTTTACGTGGAAAACCTTTCTAATGTAGGATATAAAGACCACAAGACTGATTTCGAATCCAACCAAATATTCACTATCTGTGTACGGGTTACAAAACTATTCTCTAGATTAAACTAGAGCATACACAACCCTAATACACCAGATAGTAAACTGAAATCAGAAAACTCATGAAGAGATATCCCCAAAAAAACAGTTATAAGAAGCTGATCAAAAATTTACTTAGAAGATTCCAAATCAAAATCTCCAATGTTAGATTGTAGAGGACAAATAGACAAGCCTGCTCACCAAAATTGAAGTTGATCGGACCAAGGAAGACAGTCCGATTAAATGTTCAAAATTCTGCCTCAAATTTCTTTTACGCTCAAAACTGCACCACTCAAAATACTATATATATATATACAGAAACCAAAATCTTATGTGTTACTTTTATTTTGCCTTAGCCCATATGATAACTAAATTCCAACATAGGAAGAGCCCAAGAAATATCCCCCTCACGACTATTTGTGAGGATTCGTTATCCCGACGATCAATCTACAATGTTCAAGCTTTCCATAGGCATTGTCGTTGTCATCATGTCAGACTGATTATTATCTGTATGAACTTTATCAACCTTCATTAGTTTAACATAAAAAATATCTTGAATCCAATGATATCTCACATCAATATGTTTCGACTTTGAGTGAAACGATGAATTCTTTACGAGATGAATAACACTCTGCTTATCACATAACATTACATACATTTGTTACTCAAATCCAAATTCTCTCATGAACGTTTTTTTTATCTATAATAGCTCTTTACTCGCTTCTGTCACTATAATAAATTCAGCTTATGTCGTTGAAATGGTAACACCCTTTTGTAGTCTTCATTTCTATGAAAGAACGCCACTACAAAAGTTAATCAAATATCCAGAAGTAGACTTGCGAGTGTCAACATCTCCAGCAAAGTCTGAATCTGAATAAGCCAACAACTCAAGTTTATCCATCCCAAAACTTAACTTTAAATTAGAGGTTTCTCGCAGTTACCTCATACTCCATTTCACGGCTTCTCAATGCTCTCTATCCGGGTTTGAAAAAAATCTGCTCACAACATAAACACTATGAGATAAGTGAGGACAAGTACATACCATGGCATACATGAGACTTCAACTTTAGATACATATGGAATATTATCAATACGACTATTTTCTTCATTATTTAAAGAACATTGTTTATTGCTTAACTTTAAATGACGGGAAAGTTGTGAGCTAACCACTTTAGTTTTGTCCATCTTAAACTTCTGAAGAATTTTCTCAATGTATTTTTCTTGTGACAAGAACAACTTCTTCGAATCTCTGTCTCTAGTAATTCAAATGCCAATAATCTCTTTTATTAGAACTTCTCATGAAGTGATTGCATCTCTTGTAGTTCTGCTCCTCCACAAATGACATGAAATTCTAATACCATTGTCTCGGAGCTTGCTTCAAACCATATCGACTATTCTTTAGTCTGCACACATAATATTATATTCTTTCAACCACAAAAATTTCGGGCTGTTTCATGAAAATCTATTCTTCCAAGTCACCATGCGAGAATATTGTTTTTACATCCATTCGCTCAATTTTCAAGTCAAGACTAGCTGCAATGCATATACCACATGAAAATACAACATTTTTACAACTGGAAAAAATATTTTATCAAAATCAATCCTTTTTTTTCTAATCAAAGCCTTTGACTACCAATCTTTCTTTGTACCGAGGCTGCAGAGAAGTATTATCTTTCTTCAACCTTTACACCCACTTGTTACTCAAAGTTTTTCTCCTTTCAGGTAGCTTCACTAACTCAAATTTGTGATTCTCATGAAGTGATTGCATCACTTCATTCATTGCTTCAATCTATTTATTTTTACATACACCACTAACAACATCATCATAACGCTCAGGCTCACCTGCATCGGTCATCAAAATATATTGATCAAAATGATATCTAGTAGAGGGTTGTCTATCTCCAGTAGATCTCCAAGTTGGAACATAAGGTTGTTCAACCTTTTCTTCATTCTCTTGTTCATCTATAAAATAATTATCATGATAACCAATAAAAAAATATACGAACCTCTCGAAGCAGATGAGTCACCATCTAAATGTTTTTCAACTTTTGTAGGAGTAAGTGCAAGCGGAATATGCCAAAAATCTACCAAGTAATTATCAGATATATGCACTGAATTCTTACTTTTATCTATATCTTGAACTCTATGATCTTCCATAAACACATCATCTATGCTCCTAATAAGCTTCTTATTAACTGGATCATGAAATCTGTAGCTGAACTCATCAAGGCCATAACCAATGAATACCAAATATTTTTACTTGAACCTACTTTGCTAAGAGAGAGAAGGGAATAAAAGTAAGCATATTTTTTCCAAAGATGCTGAATACATTGTGTTGTCTTCAAATTAAGTTTAAACCTCTCATCTTTAGGAATATGCACATAAGCTTTGCACAAATACACGCAAATGATCGGAAGAAACATATTTACATGTGCAAACTCTACTTGGGATATCTTCATCTAAAAGTACAGAAGGAATAATATTCAAGACATGTACCATTGTATATAAAGTTTCACTCGAAAATTATTTAGGGAGTTATAATTTGCGAAAGAAGACATCACATCCTTTCAATTAATGTTTGGTTTAGTCTCTCAGCTACGCCATTCAAGTGAGAGGTCTTGGGAGGTTTGTTTTGATCTCAAATACATTGCTGCCTACAATAATCATCAAACAAACCAATATATTCTCCCTCATTATCACTTCTAACACACTCAATTGTTTCCCAGTCTGTATCTCAACTGAAGCTTGAAACTGCATGAAGATATCTAACACTTGATCTTTTGTTTTCAAAGTGTAAGCTTAAACTTTCCTGGAATGATCATCAACAAAAATAACAAAGTACAGACAACGACTAAGTGTTTTGGTTTTGAGAGGACTACAAACATTACTATGTACCAAGTCAAGAAAACTTGGTTTTCTTAAAGGAGCCGAGCTCTTGAAAGACTATCTATTCTGTTTTCCAACCAAACAATATACATATTTCTTTAAATGAGCTTTATGTATCTCATGAATGTATTGTTTCTTCCTCAAAATATAATCCTTTTTTTGCTAATGAGAGTGAGTGTTTTATGCCACAACTCAACCATTGCTTTATCAGTATCAACATTGATTTTCTCATGAGGCACCCTTGCAGATATGATGTAAAGGGTAGACTGTCCTCTTACCGCAACCAATGAGCCCTTAGTAAGCTTCCAATGCCCATTTTCAAAAATATTGCAATAGCCTTCATCATCTAGCTTCCATTTAGATATAAAATTCAATCGAAGATCGGGTATATGTTTAGCACCCATCAAAATAAATCTTGCAACCATGTTTGTTTCTAGATAAACATCACCATCACCCATTTTTGCAGAACCAAAGTCACCAGAGGTGTAAGATAAGAAAACTTCTCTATGAGAAGTGACATGAATTGTACCACCACTGTAAACTACCCAACCACTTTCATCAGACACAAAATTTACAACAACATCATCAATATTAATGAAGTAACTCTCTGAAACCGCAACAACATGTTTCTCGTCACCACTTTCATCAAAAAATTTCTCCTTATTCTTTTCTTCCTTACCATTGTTGGATTTCCCAGATTTATTATTCTTTCTCAACTTACGACAAAAAAATTTAGTGTGCCAGATCTCATAACAGTAGTACACTCCCAATCTGAAAATTCGTTAGACTTGTTCTGAATCTTGCTTTTACTTATACCTCTAGTTTTTCAACCGCGATTTTCATTTCTACCACGTTTCTCACGACTAGAGTTTCCGAATATAAAGCGAAGCCAACTGTTTTTCTTCTCATATGTTCATTTAGCACAATACTTTTAATCAATGTCATTGAAATATTACCTTTAGGAGCTGAATTAGAAAGCGAAATTCTAAAAGTATCCCACGAGTCTGGCACCGAACCAAGCAACCATAATGCCAAAACCTCATCATCAAATTTGATACCCATAGAAGCCAACTGATTAATCAAACCTTGAAATGTATTCAAGTGATCTGTAAGAGGTGACCCATCTTGATAGCTCAAGTACATCAACTGCTTGAACAAAAATAACTTATTGCATCATGTATATAGAGCATACAACTCTTCAAGTTTACTTCACAAAATCTTTGCATTTGTTTCGTGTACAGCATAATTCAGCACATTATCATCCACCCTTTTCCAAATAAAGCCACAAACCTGTCGATGAATAGTTATCCATTCTGCATCAGACTTATCTGTAGGTTTTTCATCACCACACACTGGTAAATGAAACCCTTTAACATAAAGAATATCTGCCACATGCAATTTCCATATATGATAATTTGAACCATTTATCGTCACCATCGGCTTGTATTCACCTTCATACTTGATACAAGACAAATACACAACCTGTAGTTGTGATACCACTTTGACCGGAAATAAACGCACAAATAAAATTTTCCTTCTTGTATCAAATATGATTAACGATCCTAAAAAAAATACAAAGTAGGTATGATTTAAACGAAAATAACACAGAACACGTTTTACATAAAAAAACCTTTCGAGTGTAGGGAGTAAAACCCACGGGATTGATTTCGGAGTCCAACCAGATATTCACTATCAGAAGACTGGTTACAATACTATTCTCTAGATAAAACTAGAGCATACACTACACAAAGTATGAAAACTTCATACACGACCCCAATACACAAGATAGTAAACCGAAATCAGAAAACTCACTAAGAGATATCCCCAAAAGCGCAGTTAGAAGAAGTGGATCCAAAATATACTTAGAAGACTCCAAATCAAAATCCCACAGGTCAGATTGTAGAAGATAAATAGACGAGCCTGCTCACCAAAATCGCAGCCGATCGAACCACGGAAGACAGTCCGATTGAATGCCCAAAATTCTGCCTTGAATTGTTTTTTTTTCTCAAAACCGCACCACTCAAAACACTATATAAGTTTATATTTATACAGAAACCAAGAAACCAAAATCCTATGTGTAGCCTTATTTGGCCTTAGCCCATATGATAATTATACTCCCACATAATAAGAATCAAACATATAGCACAAACTTTTGTGCAACTACATACTCTCTAGATAGTTGATTGGGAGCATATCATAAAATAAAAAGAGAATGACGAAGTTCATCCACAAGTATCAGCAATCTTGTCTTTAATGGGTTTACAAGTTTCGTAATAGATAGATGCAGGAAACTAAAATGTATTTCCTCATGGTCTTTTGGACGAACTCTTGTGCACCTACAACATCTAGTGATTAGTGACTAGGGATTGTGATGAGTTGGACCATTTGTTGACGAAAAAGAAGAAGAACCGAATGAGCTAGAACCATCCACAAATATCAGTCATCTTATCTTCGCATAATATTAGTAAAGGTATCCATCTGCAGATGCGGGAAACTGACGTATATATTTCCCATATTTGTAGTTCGTTATTGCGAAGATGCTGTCTTCGAGAAAATCGGTAAGTATGCAAAAAGGAAATTAAATGGAGATTGAGTTGTCGCACTTAGAAACATTAGTTATTGGACGATTCATCAAATCTTGTTACCTTCAGCGGAAGATATTGTACCTTTTCATTCCCATCTTTGCAATACAATTTCTACCACGCCTCCAAGGAAAGGCGTGTGAATTGTTTTATATTCCCTTTGCCCACTTTCTTTTTTGACTTTGTAACTAACTGTATTTCTTGTTTCTACTTGTAGCAATTTGTATTTTTGGCGCCAAAGAATTTAACCAAATTAAGCTGACAAACTGAAATATATTTCCCATTTTCGTAGCTGCTTCTAGTCTTCGGCAATTAAAAGAGATTTATCTAAACGGAAATATTAGATTAAGGCAAATCTTTAATATGCATGAGGAAATCAGGTGGAGATTGAGTTATCTCACGTAGAAAATTTATCAATTGAAAAAAAGAGAAGAGAATAGGGTAATCCACAAGTATGAGCCATCTTATCTTCACATAATTAGAAACGGTTGGTTACACAGTTTAAACATATATTTTCAATATTTGTAGTTCCTTCTTGTCTTCTGCAGCTATAAAAAGATTTATATATAGGGAAATGTTCCATGAGAGCATGTTGTTTAGTCTTTAAAGTGGTTGGTTAGACACTTTTAACATTGGTTCGATAGTTTGGTGGTTATGCCTACCAATATAAAAAACAATGTGTTTTTTGTTAAATCATAAAAGGAATTACATGGTGTGGGCGATGCGGATGAAGTTAGTGTCGACGGTTCACAAAGTGTGGGAGATTATTAAACTAGGAGGAAATGATGAAGAGAAAAAAGATGCTGCAATAGTCTTACTATTCCAATCGATATTAAAAAAGGCTAATCCTCTGTATTGAAGAACAAGAAACGACGAAAGATATGTGGGAAGCCATTAAAACTCGACACATGGAAGCATACCGTGTTAGAGAGGCTTGATCGCAGATGTTCAATGCTCAATTTGACAGGTTGATAATGCGAGACTTAGACAACATCGACGATTTTGCCGGAAAATTATTAGAACTATCATCAAGAAGTTCATTTTCATGTCAAATTATAAAGGAATCAAAACCGGTGAAGAATTTTATTATAAGTCTATCGAGACACAAGTTCATACACATAATCGATTCACTTGAACAAATTCTTGACCTCAGCAAAATAAGGTTTGAAGACATTATGGAAGATTAAAGGCATATAAACATCGTATAGAAGAAGAAATGCATGAATGAGTAAGAGAAGCTTATATATGTGAAGTCGGATAGAAAAAGCTCTAGCGACGGTTACGATGGACACCGCAGGAGAGAAAGAGAAGTTCGCGGTCGTTCAAGAGATAACGACCAAGCTGCCGATCAGAAGATATCGAAAGGCAAACAACAAAAGAATCTATATAAGGTTATATGTAATCGATGCGATTAGAATTTGCGAGATTATACCCTGAGAGAGTACAAAAACATGAAACTAATGTGATTGAGGTACAAGAGGCATATGGTGCATTGTATATGCATAAAGTAGTGTTATTGTACGATGATAAAGTGAAACCAAGTAATTTTGAACCCATTGCAAGAAACGTTGGAGTTTGGTACTTAGACAATAGAGCAAGCAATCATATGACACATAACAAATCATTATTGGCTCAGTTGAATAAACGAGTCAAATGAAGAGTAAAATTCGGTGATGGGTCAAGCATGAAGATAGGCGATAGAAGGACGATTATGTTTGTAGGTCGGGTGAGCAAAGGTCATTGAATGACATATATTATATACCTGATCTCAAACAAAATGTTTTGAGCCTTGGGCAAGCTACTGAAAACGAATGTGAAGTGAGAACAAAAAAGGATTATTTGACACTTCTCAAGCAATATGAAAAGATGTTGGTTCTTGTAACGAAAAATTACAATCAAATTTATAAGGCAAACATAAAGATATAGAGTATCTTGTGTTTACAAGTTAAAATCGATGAGAATAAGAAGTGACATCAAAGGCTTGGTCATGTGAATTTTGAAATAATAAAATTGATGGGAGATAAATATATGTTGATAGATATACCAAATTATAAATTAAAAATCAAAGCTTGTGAGTCATGTCTAGCCAAACAACAAACACATGGCTCGTTTCCAACAAAGACGAGGTATCGGGCACCAAGAGCTCTCGAACTCGTGCACAGTCACCTGTGTGGTCTGGTCTTGCCATCAACACCTACTCATAACATGTACGTGTTCGTTTTGATTGATGATTATCCAATATATATGTGAAGCAAAGTCATGCCAGAGAAAAACAAAGTATTTAAGCGCTTTAAACGCTTTAAGGCCACGATTGAGAAGTAAACTGGGCAAGCAATCAGAACGTTTCGAACAGATAAAAAAGGAGGGTTCATATCGATTAATTTCAACATATTATGTGAAGAGATTGGCATCACAAGGGACTTGACTTCTCTTTACACACCATAGAAAAATAGAGCTATAGAGAGGCGAACTAAGACTTTGTAGGAGATGATTAGAAGTATGTTGAATGCTATGAGACTTTCAAATTACTTGTGGGTGGGAGGAAATACAACACTCAACTTATCTCATCAATTTAGGTTGATAAAGGTTGTTGTGAGTCGAGATATGATCTTTGTAGAACAGAAAGGCTGGAATTGAAGGGAGCATGAGGAATGAAGTGATTCCGATATATTCAAATTTGTTTATATGGATGAAAGAGTTATCGTTGATCAAGCACACGAGATCATGGAAGAGGCTGAAGTCGAAATCGTCGATATCGATACACACGAAGACGTGTTGGAGCAAGAAAATGTCGACATCGGTTCAATTTTGAGATGATATACAAGATAAGTAATTAAACCTAAGTATCTCGATGACTATATTCTGAATAGAGAAGTGTGAATAATTGTTACTCACAACTAATGATGAACCTGAATTCTATTTAGAGGCTGAGGTTTTTAACTAGTGGATTGAAGGGATGGAGGCTGAAAAATGTTTCGATGGAGAAAAATCAGACTTGTAAGTTGGTTGAAAAGCCAAAAGAATTCAAAGCAATAGGTTTGAAGTGGGTTTAAAAAATAAAGAGGAATGCATATGGAACTATCGACAAGTATAAAGCGAGATTCGTTGCAAAAGGTATGTGCAAAAGCAAGTTATCAATTTCGACGAAGTATTTGTGCCAGTAGCTCGAATTGAAATGATACAATTGCTGATTGCTAATGCCACAATGCAAGGTTTGGAAATTTATCACTTGGATGTGAAAATTTCATTCTTATACGGTGAACTAAACACAATCGTGTATGTTACACAGCTTGAGGGTTTTGTTAGACTAGGAGAAGAGACAAAAGTGTATCGTTTGTATAATGTTTTGTATGGATTGTGTCGAGCCCCAAAAGCTTGGAACAATAAACTTGATCAAGTACTAAAATGATTGAAGTTTGTGAGATGCACAAATGAACAAGCAGTGTATTGCAATGAAGAGAAGAAGAATCAACTCATTATCACGATATATGCAGACGACTTGTTTGTTACTGGATCTTCTTTACAGGTGATTCACGATTTTCAACAAGACATGACTACATTGTTTGAGATGAAAAATTTGGGAAATCGTACTTAATATCTTGGAATTGAAGTTGAGCGAAATCAAGAGAGTATGACTATCAGACAATAAAGTTATTCTAAGAAGATTTTGACTCATACAAGTATGGAGACTTGCAATCCAACTCATCCAAGTATAAAAAAACGATCGGATGCTTAAGATACTTGCTTCATACACCGTTAAACTTAGCATATTTAGTGGGAGTATTGAGTCGTTATATACATAGTCCGAGAGAGTCATATGAACTAGCCATTAAGAAAGTGTTACGATACATTAGAGAAACCGCTAGTCTTAGAGTGAAGTTCAGACACTGAACAAAATATGAGATTGTTGGCTATAGTAATATCAGTCATAATATCGATCTTGATAATGGAAGAAGCACATAAGGTCATATTTTCTACTATGGTTTGGCGTCGATAACCTGGACTTCAAAGAAGCGACCAACATTTGCCTTATGGTCGTGTGCATCATAATAAATGACAGCTACAACAACATGTCAAACGATTTCTTACATGAGATTCTAAGAGAAGTGTCAGGATCAGAGAACAAGAAAGTGACAATTCGTGTGGAGAATAAGTCAACAATTGCACTTACATAAAATCCAGTGTTTCATGGGAGGATGAATTATATACTTGTGAAGTATCATTTTATTCGAGAGTGCATTAAGAATAACAAGGTTGAAGTTGAACATATTTCAAGCACCAAGAAGAAGACATACATACTGACTAAAGCTCTTGCAAGGATGAAGTTTAAGGACACGAGGAACTTAATCGAAGTGGAAGACATTAACCCAGATTAAAAAATTAGACGAGTTAATGTTGATTAATCTTGTAAATGGTCAGACAGGTTGGTTAGGCAATTTTAAAGGTTGGTTAGATAGTTTGTTTGTTGTGATTACGAGTACAAAAAATCGTGTTTTGCTAAATCAATAAGTAGAATTTTATAGGTTAAAAATTATCGGTTCTTGAATACTACCTTGAGAGCACATCTTTGAGTATGGAGAAGGAAATCATATGGAGATTGAGTGGTCTCACTTAAAAAGTTTATCAATTTAAGGATAACCAAGTCTCGTTAACTTCAGCGTAGGGTATTCTTCTTCTCTCATTCCCATCTTTGCAATTTATTCATGCACATCAAGGATCGTACCATAAAATTTTCAGGCCCGTATTATATACGAAGGTATGTGATTTGTTTTATATTTCATTTTCCCCTTAGTTTTTTTGACTATGTCACCAACCACGTCCGGATTTCTTATCTCTTCTTGTAGCAATTAGGGAATGTGTATCTCTCTAAGGTACCAAAAGAATGTGCCAACTATATTTCGTCTAAACTAATAATTGGACACCTGCCAAATATAAGACGCTTTCAGGTTGAATCTCTCATATGAGTAGAAGATGAATTTCGACTTAGAAGTTGACAACCATGGATCAGATTTAGTACTTCCAATAAAGTACTTCACTGTTAATGACATTCCTCGGCTAGATATGTCTGGAATTTCCCCTCGTACACAAGCATCTTCTAAAGTCTTACGAACGAAGTGATGTCTTCGTGCCATAAACTGAGCTATATTCTTTCACCCACATTGGCTCAGAATCTGAGTAAGTTAGAGAGTCTAGTAGTAAAATATTGCAAGGAATTGGTGCAAGTAATCAACAACGACAATGAAATAGTTCAAAACCATCTCAAATGAGAAGGTATCCATGGTCTGAAATGTATCAGAATAGAAAACTACAATTGTTGGGTATGAATTAAATGTAGAAAGTAGTAGGTAAAATAAAATTGGTACAGAGAAAATGATTTTGAGAAATCAGTGTATGATTTAGAAGAATCGTTCCTTTATTCATCATCTCAGGTTCTATTTATTGGCGCGTGTGAGACTTCATCTAACCTAATTAGTTACAAAAATAGGTTGATTTGTACTGCAGTCCTTTATAGTTATAGGTAATTCAAATTTCTTCGGATAACTTTACAAGTTATCATAACAAACCTTATCATTATTATATTAAGTCTCCAATATTTCACATCAGTAGCACTTTTAGTTCTTAGAAAGAACGGTGAGTAAGAACTAGTAATCATCGAAGTCACATTAGTCGGAGATTATTAGTTGCCAAATTCGAAATCACTTCAAATTTTATCTTCCCATTTCCTCATCAAAGTGGTTGACAAGAATACTTTTTGCCCTCGAATAAAAACATACCCATAGTTGCCTCGTACATCAAGTCTTCATTATTGCCTCAGCTGTTAGGTTACACACTTTCCATCTTTGAACAAACACATATTAAAGCTTCTTCGAATTTAATCCCATCAATATTATGCATAATGTCTCCTCGAATCTTTACTCAACCCTTTAAACCTGCTTTAAATTCTCACGTGCTTAGTCTTTGTCTTTTATACGCCACTTCACAATGGTTAGAAACATTTAGAATGCGCTAGCACACATGCTTAACGCCACTAGGTCTAAAAACGTATAGACGCCACTCTCCCTGATAGCAAGCAACCGTTTGACATTCTTTAATTCCCCCCAATAGCTACCATCACCTCTCCAAACGTATAAACCAATTTTTGTCATTTACAATTACTTGTGTATAAGTGAAAGGGCTGGTTGAATACCGGGCAACAGGAGTAATAGATAACTCTTTATCATTTTCAACTCAAACCACCGTATATAGTAATTTCAAACCTGTTAAAAAAAAGTATGGGTTTTAGAGTTCATCCAGTCCAATTTTTGATAGTAACTTAGCAGAATCTCCTCAACAAACATCTTCACCATTGTCGCTTCGAAATCTCTCATCAATACCTTATGGCTACATATCCATTCATCCTCAAAATCCTTCTCTAGTACCTTCTGACTCCATATCTATTCCTCATGGAAATAATCGCAAAGAAACACGAAGCGTACCCATTCACAAAAAATCCAAAAAACCTTCATCACCCATCAATACCGATCCACCTCCAATTCACGTAAAGAGAATCCTCGAGTTCAGTCAAAGGCTCATCTCTCCCAAAATATTCCTATAAAAAGAAAGCATTTATAGCTATGGGAGACCTCAAAACTGATAACACTCCATAAAATACCACATCTAGTCCTACACTACTATCTCCTCCATCGAGGGAGATTATTCAAACCAACCTGGAGTCACAACAAACTCCTTTGAATAACCAACTTCAAAATATGGTCTCAACCTCAAATCCTCCTCAATTGGTAGACGAAGGTTCTGAATAAGAAGTTAATTCAAAGGAAACAAACTCAAATGTCAAAGCTACATAAAGAGGTGTTGCCTCTGAAACCGAAGATAACGCTTCGAAGAAAGGAGCACCAAAGAAAAAAGAGAAAAAAAAAACCCATTGAGCTTCTTGAAGATGTTGATGCCACTCTTAGTGTGAATTTAAAACCACTCATCCTCGAATATAATAGCGCTAAAGAATGTGCCATATGACTATTACAGTCAATCTCTTGCAGAGCGTCTAAAAATAAAAATAGGGACTGCCAGACAATATAATGCTTTGACTATCAATTCAAAAGGCGAGATTCAACTTAATTATGGAGCAGATAAATTGGTGGTCTATTTAGAGATCATCAACTGGGGACTTCGGCTTCCCACTGGACCCCATGATAGCGGAGTATTTCGAACTCCTAAATTTCTATCCTACACAAGAAATCCTAAATTTATGGTTTACTCTCTTGTTAATGATTATAGGCTTCTGGACTGAGCCAACCCCTCTCCATAAAAGACTTCATTGTCATGACAAGTATTTCTGAAGTTCATGTATTTCCCTTCTATTATCTCATGCTTAAAGATGATTTAAAAATAATCGATGATCTTATTGAGGCAGACAAGTTTTGGAAGCAAGTGTTTGTCTTTATTTCTAGAGCATGAAATAATGGCAATCAGATATCAAAGGAGAATCCATCAACGTTTAACCTCATTTAGAGGAGTGGTAATATGTTATCTTATCTATTCTTATGCTCTTTATAACTTATATACTAATTTTTTATATGTATTAACATTGTATGCATAAATTTGAACGAGTCGAATTCAACTTAAAATCTCTCATTCTTACCTTCAAATTATAACGATTCATCCGCAAAGTTTGATAATGAGTTGAATTCTTATATGTTATAACTCTTTTCTCTTCCATTAAGTAAAGTCTGTTCTTCTCGCCTATTCATTCAACTCTTTGGAATAATGAAGTACTCTATAAGAAGGTAAAGTATACTAAACAGGACTTACAACATCCATACCATATATCTATTAGTGAAGCCATTTCCGTGGAGCACTTGTTAAATTTTTCTTTAAACCTTCAAGCATAGATCTATTAGTTGCTTCCACTTGACCATTTTCTTGGGGATGAAAAAGCGTAGAAAAACATTGAATAATACCCTTCGAAGCACCAAAAAAAGTTATTTATATGTTGTTAAATCGAGGACCATTATTTGTAGTAATTTTCCGACGAACTCCAAAGCGACGATAAATATTATTTACCAGGAATTTGATAACATACGTTTTCTTTCGATCATTTTGAATTTGATATGCTGTGTACGATTGATCAGATTGATTTTCCACTTCATTCTTCTCCTCAACCTGTCACACCTCAGATCTCAGCCTACCTGACTGAACCTTCTGTTCTCTTTGAACATACTTGTCATTTAAATCAGTTATCTTGTACAACAATTGATTCATCCGATATTTAATCTAAGAATGACCCTGTTGTACTAGAATTTGATTGCTTTCCTTACTTTCCTCTTTTCGTAAATCAGATCTCATCATTCAATAGCTTTGCGAACTGTTGGATCAGCTTCGTGTTCAGCTTCCATATTGATTAAGAACAATATTACTGACTAATAGTTCAACAATTTTTAATTTTTGATGTGTAATCAATGTACCAATCGAATTTCTCCCACTATGGTTGCCAATTTGTTGAGTATAAATTAAACTTAGAAAGAAATAGTAAAAGGTAAAACAAAATTGTTAGAGAGAGATAATGATTTCAAAAAAATCAGAATATGAGTTAGAGTTGTCCCCTTATTCGTCATGTCATGCTCTATTTATAGGTGTGTGAGACTTCATCTAAGAGAATTAGTTACATAATAGGTTAATTTTCATTACAGTCCCTTATAGTTACAAATAATTCAAATCTCTTCTTATAACTTTACAATTTATCATAACTAACCTTATCATTAATATATTAAGTCCTAAATATTTCATATCTTTATGAGTAACAATATCAAATTTGTTTATCCTCTATTCATTATTGTTGGTCTTCCAAATCAATATTATCGAGATATTGAAGATGCTGATGGGCTAGATTATGTATTCGGAAACAAAACATTATAAGCCGGAAATAGAAATATTGAGATTGAGAAGGTAGTGGTCGTTAAACTGAAGAATATAGAGCTGAAAGAACTACCAAGGCTTATATGATATTCATTAGTGAGTTATAGTTTTATATGTCCATGTATTATGAGTTATTATCAATTAAAGGTTGAAGGTTTTCAAAACATCAATGAGCGCTTTACTTTTTCGCCTAAAGACGGTTAGTTTCACCCCCTTCATTCAACTAGTATTTGTTGATTCACCATGTCTTTGTTCCTTAATAGTTTTTTGTTATTACATTTGCACATAGATGTACAATTTAGTAAAGAAATAAAAAACATATGGTTATGAGTAAAATAATTATCATGCATTGTACATTATCTATGTTGCTCGTGAATAACAATTAGAAAGGAGAATGCATCATTAAGAAAAGCAGCAGATGGTTTAAGTACAAGCTCCCCAATAAACATTTACTCAAGATCAATGAGACACACTATTTGATTCAACCTTTTAAACAAAAACCTTATTCAATGAATTTGTTAGGGTGACGACCAAAATCCAACATCCCACATAGGTTAAACACGGGAACGATCAATGGTATATAAGTCTCAACTAGTATGAAACCTTTTGGAAGTGTACCAAAAGAAAAGTCGTGCGGTCCTTCGGGGCCAAGCGAACAATATCATACTAGTTTTGAGATCGGATTGTTCTTACTTATATACGGAGACAGAATATGCAGTACCTGTATTCCCAACAAATGGTATCAAAGCTTTAGTTGTGAAATTAGGTTTTGCAATTAGGGTTTCACAATGGAGGCTACAACAATAAATTCGATGAAGGATCCAACTTTGCATTGTGGAAGATTAAATTAAAATCTTTATTGGTAATGCAAGGATTGAGGAAGCGGTGGGGAATAAGTTACCAGCAGAGATGAAAAGAGAGGAGAAGCAAGATCTTCAAGAAAGGGCTTTATGCTGGATTTTAATCAGCTTGAAAAATAACGTTCTTCGCGAGATTAGTGGAAGAAGACTACTGCATGTGCATGTAATAAGCTAGGCGATCTTTACTCATATAAATGGGTAGTAACAGATTATACATGAAGAAGTTTTTGTACGATTTCAAATTGAAAGCATGCATTTCCATAACTGAACACTTACGGATGAGGATCATGTTTTGTTTGTCTTAAGATTGTTACCGCCTTTATATGAAAACTTCGTAGATACCATAATGTATGGTAAGTAATAGTTTCGCTAGCAGATGTCTAAAGGACACTGAAATCAAAGGATTTGAGACAGCTATAGCCAGACAATCAGGCTGAAGGGGAAGGGCTTGTGACTCAGAAGATCTGGAAGCAAAATGAGCTCTTTAAGAATGAAGAATTGAAGGTACAAATTAAAAGAGAAGAACTTAAATTGTTATGAAAGCAGTGAGCATGATCATTATATGAGATATTGTCAAAAGTTGAATGGTAAGAAGGGAGATCAAGAGGAAAATGTAGAAAATTTTGCTGAAGATGTGAACGATTCAAACGATAGTGAAAATAATGGTAAATGAGATGTATTATCCGTAAGTTCAGATTGTGGGCAAAACTCTTGGGTACTTAATACTGGTGCTACATAACACACGTTTTGGTTCAAGTAGTGGTTCGATACTTACAAGCCAATGAAGGAACTATCTATTTAGGGAACAACCATTCATTGTGTGTTGGTGGTATAAGTAACGTCAGAATTAGAATGTTTGATGGGGTTTTTAGAATTGTGACATGTTGCATGTTTATGGGTTAAAGAGAAACATGATATCTCTTGGGAGACTCCCCTCTCGGGGTTACAAGTACAATACAGAAGACTTAATGGTGTGTATAAAAGACAGTTTGCATATGGGTCTTTACATTCTCTAAAAAAGTGTTGTTATGAGCGATGCTGCAGTAGCATCATCACGGAGTAATAACCAAAGTATGAAGGAACAAAATAAGTTGTGGCATTGACGTTTTGGGTGACAAAGGATTAGTTGTTTTAGGAAAGAGAAATTTGTTAAAAGAGTATAAAGCATAATTATTGGGATTTTATGAACAGTGTGTGTTTGGTAAACAAACTAGAGTCAAATTCAGCAAATCGACTCTAAGAAAGAAAAAAAGGGACAGTGGACTATATTCATTCAGATCAACGATTATTTCAGGATGATCTCGGTTTACTTTCTGAAAATGAAAGATTAGGCATATCCAACCTTTATTAAATGGAAGACAATGATTGGGAAGCAAACAAGAAGAAAAATCAAACATCTTAGGACAAATAATAGGTTAGAATTTAGTGTGCCAGATCTCATAACAGTAGTACACTCCCAATCTGAAAATTCGTTAGACTTGTTCTGAATCTTGCTTTTACTTATACCTCTAGTTTTTCAACCGCGATTTTCATTTCTACCACGTTTCTCACGACTAGAGTTTCCGAATATAAAGCGAAGCCAACTGTTTTTCTTCTCATATGTTCATTTAGCACAATACTTTTAATCAATGTCATTGAAATATTACCTTTAGGAGCTGAATTAGAAAGCGAAATTCTAAAAGTATCCCACGAGTCTGGCACCGAACCAAGCAACCATAATGCCAAAACCTCATCATCAAATTTGATACCCATAGAAGCCAACTGATTAATCAAACCTTGAAATGTATTCAAGTGATCTGTAAGAGGTGACCCATCTTGATAGCTCAAGTACATCAACTGCTTGAACAAAAATAACTTATTGCATCATGTATATAGAGCATACAACTCTTCAAGTTTACTTCACAAAATCTTTGCATTTGTTTCGTGTACAGCATAATTCAGCACATTATCATCCACCCTTTTCCAAATAAAGCCACAAACCTGTCGATGAATAGTTATCCATTCTGCATCAGACTTATCTGTAGGTTTTTCATCACCACACACTGGTAAATGAAACCCTTTAACATAAAGAATATCTGCCACATGCAATTTCCATATATGATAATTTGAACCATTTATCGTCACCATCGGCTTGTATTCACCTTCATACTTGATACAAGACAAATACACAACCTGTAGTTGTGATACCACTTTGACCGGAAATAAACGCACAAATAAAATTTTCCTTCTTGTATCAAATATGATTAACGATCCTAAAAAAAATTCAAAGTAGGTATGATTTAAACGAAAATAACACAGAACACGTTTTACATAAAAAAACCTTTCGAGTGTAGGGAGTAAAACCCACGGGATTGATTTCGGAGTCCAACCAGATATTCACTATCAGAAGACTGGTTACAATACTATTCTCTAGATAAAACTAGAGCATACACTACACAAAGTATGAAAACTTCATACACGACCCCAATACACAAGATAGTAAACCGAAATCAGAAAACTCACTAAGAGATATCCCCAAAAGCGCAGTTAGAAGAAGTGGATCCAAAATATACTTAGAAGACTCCAAATCAAAATCCCACAGGTCAGATTGTAGAAGATAAATAGACGAGCCTGCTCACCAAAATCGCAGCCGATCGAACCACGGAAGACAGTCCGATTGAATGCCCAAAATTCTGCCTTGAATTGTTTTTTTTTCTCAAAACCGCACCACTCAAAACACTATATAAGTTTATATTTATACAGAAACCAAGAAACCAAAATCCTATGTGTAGCCTTATTTGGCCTTAGCCCATATGATAATTATACTCCCACATAATAAGAATCAAACATATAGCACAAACTTTTGTGCAACTACATACTCTCTAGATAGTTGATTGGGAGCATATCATAAAATAAAAAGAGAATGACGAAGTTCATCCACAAGTATCAGCAATCTTGTCTTTAATGGGTTTACAAGTGTCGTAATAGATAGATGCAGGAAACTAAAATGTATTTCCTCATGGTCTTTTGGACGAACTCTTGTGCACCTACAACATCTAGTGATTAGTGACTAGGGATTGTGATGAGTTGGACCATTTGTTGACGAAAAAGAAGAAGAACCGAATGAGCTAGAACCATCCACAAATATCAGTCATCTTATCTTCGCATAATATTAGTAAAGGTATCCATCTGCAGATGCGGGAAACTGACGTATATATTTCCCATATTTGTAGTTCGTTATTGCGAAGATGCTGTCTTCGAGAAAATCGGTAAGTATGCAAAAAGGAAATTAAATGGAGATTGAGTTGTCGCACTTAGAAACATTAGTTATTGGACGATTCATCAAATCTTGTTACCTTCAGCGGAAGATATTGTACCTTTTCATTCCCATCTTTGCAATACAATTTCTACCACGCCTCCAAGGAAAGGCGTGTGAATTGTTTTATATTCCCTTTGCCCACTTTCTTTTTTGACTTTGTAACTAACTGTATTTCTTGTTTCTACTTGTAGCAATTTGTATTTTTGGCGCCAAAGAATTTAACCAAATTAAGCTGACAAACTGAAATATATTTCCCATTTTCGTAGCTGCTTCTAGTCTTCGGCAATTAAAAGAGATTTATCTAAACGGAAATATTAGATTAAGGCAAATCTTTAATATGCATGAGGAAATCAGGTGGAGATTGAGTTATCTCACGTAGAAAATTTATCAATTGAAAAAAAGAGAAGAGAATAGGGTAATCCACAAGTATGAGCCATCTTATCTTCACATAATTAGAAACGGTTGGTTACACAGTTTAAACATATATTTTCAATATTTGTAGTTCCTTCTTGTCTTCTGCAGCTATAAAAAGATTTATATATAGGGAAATGTTCCATGAGAGCATGTTGTTTAGTCTTTAAAGTGGTTGGTTAGACACTTTTAACATTGGTTCGATAGTTTGGTGGTTATGCCTACCAATATAAAAAACAATGTGTTTTTTGTTAAATCATAAAAGGAATTACATGGTGTGGGCGATGCGGATGAAGTTAGTGTCGACGGTTCACAAAGTGTGGGAGATTATTAAACTAGGAGGAAATGATGAAGAGAAAAAAGATGCTGCAATAGTCTTACTATTCCAATCGATATTAAAAAAGGCTAATCCTCTGTATTGAAGAACAAGAAACGACGAAAGATATGTGGGAAGCCATTAAAACTCGACACATGGAAGCATACCGTGTTAGAGAGGCTTGATCGCAGATGTTCAATGCTCAATTTGACAGGTTGATAATGCGAGACTTAGACAACATCGACGATTTTGCCGGAAAATTATTAGAACTATCATCAAGAAGTTCATTTTCATGTCAAATTATAAAGGAATCAAAACCGGTGAAGAATTTTATTATAAGTCTATCGAGACACAAGTTCATACACATAATCGATTCACTTGAACAAATTCTTGACCTCAGCAAAATAAGGTTTGAAGACATTATGGAAGATTAAAGGCATATAAACATCGTATAGAAGAAGAAATGCATGAATGAGTAAGAGAAGCTTATATATGTGAAGTCGGATAGAAAAAGCTCTAGCGACGGTTACGATGGACACCGCAGGAGAGAAAGAGAAGTTCGCGGTCGTTCAAGAGATAACGACCAAGCTGCCGATCAGAAGATATCGAAAGGCAAACAACAAAAGAATCTATATAAGGTTATATGTAATCGATGCGATTAGAATTTGCGAGATTATACCCTGAGAGAGTACAAAAACATGAAACTAATGTGATTGAGGTACAAGAGGCATATGGTGCATTGTATATGCATAAAGTAGTGTTATTGTACGATGATAAAGTGAAACCAAGTAATTTTGAACCCATTGCAAGAAACGTTGGAGTTTGGTACTTAGACAATAGAGCAAGCAATCATATGACACATAACAAATCATTATTGGCTCAGTTGAATAAACGAGTCAAATGAAGAGTAAAATTCGGTGATGGGTCAAGCATGAAGATAGGCGATAGAAGGACGATTATGTTTGTAGGTCGGGTGAGCAAAGGTCATTGAATGACATATATTATATACCTGATCTCAAACAAAATGTTTTGAGCCTTGGGCAAGCTACTGAAAACGAATGTGAAGTGAGAACAAAAAAGGATTATTTGACACTTCTCAAGCAATATGAAAAGATGTTGGTTCTTGTAACGAAAAATTACAATCAAATTTATAAGGCAAACATAAAGATATAGAGTATCTTGTGTTTACAAGTTAAAATCGATGAGAATAAGAAGTGACATCAAAGGCTTGGTCATGTGAATTTTGAAATAATAAAATTGATGGGAGATAAATATATGTTGATAGATATACCAAATTATAAATTAAAAATCAAAGCTTGTGAGTCATGTCTAGCCAAACAACAAACACATGGCTCGTTTCCAACAAAGACGAGGTATCGGGCACCAAGAGCTCTCGAACTCGTGCACAGTCACCTGTGTGGTCTGGTCTTGCCATCAACACCTACTCATAACATGTACGTGTTCGTTTTGATTGATGATTATCCAATATATATGTGAAGCAAAGTCATGCCAGAGAAAAACAAAGTATTTAAGCGCTTTAAACGCTTTAAGGCCACGATTGAGAAGTAAACTGGGCAAGCAATCAGAACGTTTCGAACAGATAAAAAAGGAGGGTTCATATCGATTAATTTCAACATATTATGTGAAGAGATTGGCATCACAAGGGACTTGACTTCTCTTTACACACCATAGAAAAATAGAGCTATAGAGAGGCGAACTAAGACTTTGTAGGAGATGATTAGAAGTATGTTGAATGCTATGAGACTTTCAAATTACTTGTGGGTGGGAGGAAATACAACACTCAACTTATCTCATCAATTTAGGTTGATAAAGGTTGTTGTGAGTCGAGATATGATCTTTGTAGAACAGAAAGGCTGGAATTGAAGGGAGCATGAGGAATGAAGTGATTCCGATATATTCAAATTTGTTTATATGGATGAAAGAGTTATCGTTGATCAAGCACACGAGATCATGGAAGAGGCTGAAGTCGAAATCGTCGATATCGATACACACGAAGACGTGTTGGAGCAAGAAAATGTCGACATCGGTTCAATTTTGAGATGATATACAAGATAAGTAATTAAACCTAAGTATCTCGATGACTATATTCTGAATAGAGAAGTGTGAATAATTGTTACTCACAACTAATGATGAACCTGAATTCTATTTAGAGGCTGAGGTTTTTAACTAGTGGATTGAAGGGATGGAGGCTGAAAAATGTTTCGATGGAGAAAAATCAGACTTGTAAGTTGGTTGAAAAGCCAAAAGAATTCAAAGCAATAGGTTTGAAGTGGGTTTAAAAAATAAAGAGGAATGCATATGGAACTATCGACAAGTATAAAGCGAGATTCGTTGCAAAAGGTATGTGCAAAAGCAAGTTATCAATTTCGACGAAGTATTTGTGCCAGTAGCTCGAATTGAAATGATACAATTGCTGATTGCTAATGCCACAATGCAAGGTTTGGAAATTTATCACTTGGATGTGAAAATTTCATTCTTATACGGTGAACTAAACACAATCGTGTATGTTACACAGCTTGAGGGTTTTGTTAGACTAGGAGAAGAGACAAAAGTGTATCGTTTGTATAATGTTTTGTATGGATTGTGTCGAGCCCCAAAAGCTTGGAACAATAAACTTGATCAAGTACTAAAATGATTGAAGTTTGTGAGATGCACAAATGAACAAGCAGTGTATTGCAATGAAGAGAAGAAGAATCAACTCATTATCACGATATATGCAGACGACTTGTTTGTTACTGGATCTTCTTTACAGGTGATTCACGATTTTCAACAAGACATGACTACATTGTTTGAGATGAAAAATTTGGGAAATCGTACTTAATATCTTGGAATTGAAGTTGAGCGAAATCAAGAGAGTATGACTATCAGACAATAAAGTTATTCTAAGAAGATTTTGACTCATACAAGTATGGAGACTTGCAATCCAACTCATCCAAGTATAAAAAAACGATCGGATGCTTAAGATACTTGCTTCATACACCGTTAAACTTAGCATATTTAGTGGGAGTATTGAGTCGTTATATACATAGTCCGAGAGAGTCATATGAACTAGCCATTAAGAAAGTGTTACGATACATTAGAGAAACCGCTAGTCTTAGAGTGAAGTTCAGACACTGAACAAAATATGAGATTGTTGGCTATAGTAATATCAGTCATAATATCGATCTTGATAATGGAAGAAGCACATAAGGTCATATTTTCTACTATGGTTTGGCGTCGATAACCTGGACTTCAAAGAAGCGACCAACATTTGCCTTATGGTCGTGTGCATCATAATAAATGACAGCTACAACAACATGTCAAACGATTTCTTACATGAGATTCTAAGAGAAGTGTCAGGATCAGAGAACAAGGAAGTGACAATTCGTGTGGAGAATAAGTCAACAATTGCACTTACATAAAATCCAGTGTTTCATGGGAGGATGAATTATATACTTGTGAAGTATCATTTTATTCGAGAGTGCATTAAGAATAACAAGGTTGAAGTTGAACATATTTCAAGCACCAAGAAGAAGACATACATACTGACTAAAGCTCTTGCAAGGATGAAGTTTAAGGACACGAGGAACTTAATCGAAGTGGAAGACATTAACCCAGATTAAAAAATTAGACGAGTTAATGTTGATTAATCTTGTAAATGGTCAGACAGGTTGGTTAGGCAATTTTAAAGGTTGGTTAGATAGTTTGTTTGTTGTGATTACGAGTACAAAAAATCGTGTTTTGCTAAATCAATAAGTAGAATTTTATAGGTTAAAAATTATCGGTTCTTGAATACTACCTTGAGAGCACATCTTTGAGTATGGAGAAGGAAATCATATGGAGATTGAGTGGTCTCACTTAAAAAGTTTATCAATTTAAGGATAACCAAGTCTCGTTAACTTCAGCGTAGGGTATTCTTCTTCTCTCATTCCCATCTTTGCAATTTATTCATGCACATCAAGGATCGTACCATAAAATTTTCAGGCCCGTATTATATACGAAGGTATGTGATTTGTTTTATATTTCATTTTCCCCTTAGTTTTTTTGACTATGTCACCAACCACGTCCGGATTTCTTATCTCTTCTTGTAGCAATTAGGGAATGTGTATCTCTCTAAGGTACCAAAAGAATGTGCCAACTATATTTCGTCTAAACTAATAATTGGACACCTGCCAAATATAAGACGCTTTCAGGTTGAATCTCTCATATGAGTAGAAGATGAATTTCGACTTAGAAGTTGACAACCATGGATCAGATTTAGTACTTCCAATAAAGTACTTCACTGTTAATGACATTCCTCGGCTAGATATGTCTGGAATTTCCCCTCGTACACAAGCATCTTCTAAAGTCTTACGAACGAAGTGATGTCTTCGTGCCATAAACTGAGCTATATTCTTTCACCCACATTGGCTCAGAATCTGAGTAAGTTAGAGAGTCTAGTAGTAAAATATTGCAAGGAATTGGTGCAAGTAATCAACAACGACAATGAAATAGTTCAAAACCATCTCAAATGAGAAGGTATCCATGGTCTGAAATGTATCAGAATAGAAAACTACAATTGTTGGGTATGAATTAAATGTAGAAAGTAGTAGGTAAAATAAAATTGGTACAGAGAAAATGATTTTGAGAAATCAGTGTATGATTTAGAAGAATCGTTCCTTTATTCATCATCTCAGGTTCTATTTATTGGCGCGTGTGAGACTTCATCTAACCTAATTAGTTACAAAAATAGGTTGATTTGTACTGCAGTCCTTTATAGTTATAGGTAATTCAAATTTCTTCGGATAACTTTACAAGTTATCATAACAAACCTTATCATTATTATATTAAGTCTCCAATATTTCACATCAGTAGCACTTTTAGTTCTTAGAAAGAACGGTGAGTAAGAACTAGTAATCATCGAAGTCACATTAGTCGGAGATTATTAGTTGCCAAATTCGAAATCACTTCAAATTTTATCTTCCCATTTCCTCATCAAAGTGGTTGACAAGAATACTTTTTGCCCTCGAATAAAAACATACCCATAGTTGCCTCGTACATCAAGTCTTCATTATTGCCTCAGCTGTTAGGTTACACACTTTCCATCTTTGAACAAACACATATTAAAGCTTCTTCGAATTTAATCCCATCAATATTATGCATAATGTCTCCTCGAATCTTTACTCAACCCTTTAAACCTGCTTTAAATTCTCACGTGCTTAGTCTTTGTCTTTTATACGCCACTTCACAATGGTTAGAAACATTTAGAATGCGCTAGCACACATGCTTAACGCCACTAGGTCTAAAAACGTATAGACGCCACTCTCCCTGATAGCAAGCAACCGTTTGACATTCTTTAATTCCCCCCAATAGCTACCATCACCTCTCCAAACGTATAAACCAATTTTTGTCATTTACAATTACTTGTGTATAAGTGAAAGGGCTGGTTGAATACCGGGCAACAGGAGTAATAGATAACTCTTTATCATTTTCAACTCAAACCACCGTATATAGTAATTTCAAACCTGTTAAAAAAAAGTATGGGTTTTAGAGTTCATCCAGTCCAATTTTTGATAGTAACTTAGCAGAATCTCCTCAACAAACATCTTCACCATTGTCGCTTCGAAATCTCTCATCAATACCTTATGGCTACATATCCATTCATCCTCAAAATCCTTCTCTAGTACCTTCTGACTCCATATCTATTCCTCATGGAAATAATCGCAAAGAAACACGAAGCGTACCCATTCACAAAAAATCCAAAAAACCTTCATCACCCATCAATACCGATCCACCTCCAATTCACGTAAAGAGAATCCTCGAGTTCAGTCAAAGGCTCATCTCTCCCAAAATATTCCTATAAAAAGAAAGCATTTATAGCTATGGGAGACCTCAAAACTGATAACACTCCATAAAATACCACATCTAGTCCTACACTACTATCTCCTCCATCGAGGGAGATTATTCAAACCAACCTGGAGTCACAACAAACTCCTTTGAATAACCAACTTCAAAATATGGTCTCAACCTCAAATCCTCCTCAATTGGTAGACGAAGGTTCTGAATAAGAAGTTAATTCAAAGGAAACAAACTCAAATGTCAAAGCTACATAAAGAGGTGTTGCCTCTGAAACCGAAGATAACGCTTCGAAGAAAGGAGCACCAAAGAAAAAAGAGAAAAAAAAAACCCATTGAGCTTCTTGAAGATGTTGATGCCACTCTTAGTGTGAATTTAAAACCACTCATCCTCGAATATAATAGCGCTAAAGAATGTGCCATATGACTATTACAGTCAATCTCTTGCAGAGCGTCTAAAAATAAAAATAGGGACTGCCAGACAATATAATGCTTTGACTATCAATTCAAAAGGCGAGATTCAACTTAATTATGGAGCAGATAAATTGGTGGTCTATTTAGAGATCATCAACTGGGGACTTCGGCTTCCCACTGGACCCCATGATAGCGGAGTATTTCGAACTCCTAAATTTCTATCCTACACAAGAAATCCTAAATTTATGGTTTACTCTCTTGTTAATGATTATAGGCTTCTGGACTGAGCCAACCCCTCTCCATAAAAGACTTCATTGTCATGACAAGTATTTCTGAAGTTCATGTATTTCCCTTCTATTATCTCATGCTTAAAGATGATTTAAAAATAATCGATGATCTTATTGAGGCAGACAAGTTTTGGAAGCAAGTGTTTGTCTTTATTTCTAGAGCATGAAATAATGGCAATCAGATATCAAAGGAGAATCCATCAACGTTTAACCTCATTTAGAGGAGTGGTAATATGTTATCTTATCTATTCTTATGCTCTTTATAACTTATATACTAATTTTTTATATGTATTAACATTGTATGCATAAATTTGAACGAGTCGAATTCAACTTAAAATCTCTCATTCTTACCTTCAAATTATAACGATTCATCCGCAAAGTTTGATAATGAGTTGAATTCTTATATGTTATAACTCTTTTCTCTTCCATTAAGTAAAGTCTGTTCTTCTCGCCTATTCATTCAACTCTTTGGAATAATGAAGTACTCTATAAGAAGGTAAAGTATACTAAACAGGACTTACAACATCCATACCATATATCTATTAGTGAAGCCATTTCCGTGGAGCACTTGTTAAATTTTTCTTTAAACCTTCAAGCATAGATCTATTAGTTGCTTCCACTTGACCATTTTCTTGGGGATGAAAAAGCGTAGAAAAACATTGAATAATACCCTTCGAAGCACCAAAAAAAGTTATTTATATGTTGTTAAATCGAGGACCATTATTTGTAGTAATTTTCCGACGAACTCCAAAGCGACGATAAATATTATTTACCAGGAATTTGATAACATACGTTTTCTTTCGATCATTTTGAATTTGATATGCTGTGTACGATTGATCAGATTGATTTTCCACTTCATTCTTCTCCTCAACCTGTCACACCTCAGATCTCAGCCTACCTGACTGAACCTTCTGTTCTCTTTGAACATACTTGTCATTTAAATCAGTTATCTTGTACAACAATTGATTCATCCGATATTTAATCTAAGAATGACCCTGTTGTACTAGAATTTGATTGCTTTCCTTACTTTCCTCTTTTCGTAAATCAGATCTCATCATTCAATAGCTTTGCGAACTGTTGGATCAGCTTCGTGTTCAGCTTCCATATTGATTAAGAACAATATTACTGACTAATAGTTCAACAATTTTTAATTTTTGATGTGTAATCAATGTACCAATCGAATTTCTCCCACTATGGTTGCCAATTTGTCGAGTATAAATTAAACTTAGAAAGAAATAGTAAAAGGTAAAACAAAATTGTTAGAGAGAGATAATGATTTCAAAAAAATCAGAATATGAGTTAGAGTTGTCCCCTTATTCGTCATGTCATGCTCTATTTATAGGTGTGTGAGACTTCATCTAAGAGAATTAGTTACATAATAGGTTAATTTTCATTACAGTCCCTTATAGTTACAAATAATTCAAATCTCTTCTTATAACTTTACAATTTATCATAACTAACCTTATCATTAATATATTAAGTCCTAAATATTTCATATCTTTATGAGTAACAATATCAAATTTGTTTATCCTCTATTCATTATTGTTGGTCTTCCAAATCAATATTATCGAGATATTGAAGATGCTGATGGGCTAGATTATGTATTCGGAAACAAAACATTATAAGCCGGAAATAGAAATATTGAGATTGAGAAGGTAGTGGTCGTTAAACTGAAGAATATAGAGCTGAAAGAACTACCAAGGCTTATATGATATTCATTAGTGAGTTATAGTTTTATATGTCCATGTATTATGAGTTATTATCAATTAAAGGTTGAAGGTTTTCAAAACATCAATGAGCGCTTTACTTTTTCGCCTAAAGACGGTTAGTTTCACCCCCTTCATTCAACTAGTATTTGTTGATTCACCATGTCTTTGTTCCTTAATAGTTTTTTGTTATTACATTTGCACATAGATGTACAATTTAGTAAAGAAATAAAAAACATATGGTTATGAGTAAAATAATTATCATGCATTGTACATTATCTATGTTGCTCGTGAATAACAATTAGAAAGGAGAATGCATCATTAAGAAAAGCAGCAGATGGTTTAAGTACAAGCTCCCCAATAAACATTTACTCAAGATCAATGAGACACACTATTTGATTCAACCTTTTAAACAAAAACCTTATTCAATGAATTTGTTAGGGTGACGACCAAAATCCAACATCCCACATAGGTTAAACACGGGAACGATCAATGGTATATAAGTCTCAACTAGTATGAAACCTTTTGGAAGTGTACCAAAAGAAAAGTCGTGCGGTCCTTCGGGGCCAAGCGAACAATATCATACTAGTTTTGAGATCGGATTGTTCTTACTTATATACGGAGACAGAATATGCAGTACCTGTATTCCCAACAAATGGTATCAAAGCTTTAGTTGTGAAATTAGGTTTTGCAATTAGGGTTTCACAATGGAGGCTACAACAATAAATTCGATGAAGGATCCAACTTTGCATTGTGGAAGATTAAATTAAAATCTTTATTGGTAATGCAAGGATTGAGGAAGCGGTGGGGAATAAGTTACCAGCAGAGATGAAAAGAGAGGAGAAGCAAGATCTTCAAGAAAGGGCTTTATGCTGGATTTTAATCAGCTTGAAAAATAACGTTCTTCGCGAGATTAGTGGAAGAAGACTACTGCATGTGCATGTAATAAGCTAGGCGATCTTTACTCATATAAATGGGTAGTAACAGATTATACATGAAGAAGTTTTTGTACGATTTCAAATTGAAAGCATGCATTTCCATAACTGAACACTTACGGATGAGGATCATGTTTTGTTTGTCTTAAGATTGTTACCGCCTTTATATGAAAACTTCGTAGATACCATAATGTATGGTAAGTAATAGTTTCGCTAGCAGATGTCTAAAGGACACTGAAATCAAAGGATTTGAGACAGCTATAGCCAGACAATCAGGCTGAAGGGGAAGGGCTTGTGACTCAGAAGATCTGGAAGCAAAATGAGCTCTTTAAGAATGAAGAATTGAAGGTACAAATTAAAAGAGAAGAACTTAAATTGTTATGAAAGCAGTGAGCATGATCATTATATGAGATATTGTCAAAAGTTGAATGGTAAGAAGGGAGATCAAGAGGAAAATGTAGAAAATTTTGCTGAAGATGTGAACGATTCAAACGATAGTGAAAATAATGGTAAATGAGATGTATTATCCGTAAGTTCAGATTGTGGGCAAAACTCTTGGGTACTTAATACTGGTGCTACATAACACACGTTTTGGTTCAAGTAGTGGTTCGATACTTACAAGCCAATGAAGGAACTATCTATTTAGGGAACAACCATTCATTGTGTGTTGGTGGTATAAGTAACGTCAGAATTAGAATGTTTGATGGGGTTTTTAGAATTGTGACATGTTGCATGTTTATGGGTTAAAGAGAAACATGATATCTCTTGGGAGACTCCCCTCTCGGGGTTACAAGTACAATACAGAAGACTTAATGGTGTGTATAAAAGACAGTTTGCATATGGGTCTTTACATTCTCTAAAAAAGTGTTGTTATGAGCGATGCTGCAGTAGCATCATCACGGAGTAATAACCAAAGTATGAAGGAACAAAATAAGTTGTGGCATTGACGTTTTGGGTGACAAAGGATTAGTTGTTTTAGGAAAGAGAAATTTGTTAAAAGAGTATAAAGCATAATTATTGGGATTTTATGAACAGTGTGTGTTTGGTAAACAAACTAGAGTCAAATTCAGCAAATCGACTCTAAGAAAGAAAAAAAGGGACAGTGGACTATATTCATTCAGATCAACGATTATTTCAGGATGATCTCGGTTTACTTTCTGAAAATGAAAGATTAGGCATATCCAACCTTTATTAAATGGAAGACAATGATTGGGAAGCAAACAAGAAGAAAAATCAAACATCTTAGGACAAATAATAGGTTAGAATTTTTGCAGTCGTGATTTCAATGAGTTATGTGGAGTTGAGGGAATAAAACACCATCACACTTGCTCTAGAAGACCACAACAGAATAGGGTCACAGAAAGAATGAGCAAAATAATTTGTCACAAGGCACAAAGCATGCTCTCGCATTCTAGTGTTGGAAACGATTTTGGGGCTGAAGCTATCAATACAGCGTGTTACTTGGTGAATCGTTCTCAATCAATGACTATTCATTGTAAAATTCTTTTTGAGATTTAGTCTGGATCGTTAGCTGATTATTAACAATTGAGGGTGTTCAGTTGTCCTGCGTATGCGCCTATAAGGGATGGTAAGCTTAAACCTATGGAAAAGAGGTGCATATTTGTAAGATATGCTACTGAAGTGAAGGGATATATAAGTTATCATGTACCTCTCCAAAGTCTCAAGGTTTTCTTATTAGTATGGATGTGATTTTTAACAAGTTCGCTTGGATAGCAAGTCATAAGGAAGTAGGAGAAATGGTTGAATCAGGATCACTTGTGAGTGAAAAAGTGGATCTTGAAGTAGAATCAGTTCCTAGGAGGCCTATTAATTCAAGTGATTTCTTAGGTGGATCTAGAAACAAGAGGTGAAGCGTCAATATCGGATGATAGTGATAATGATGCGCCCGGACCAGAACAACAACCTTATAGCATAACACTGGGCAGAGAAAGAAGAGATATTAGACTTCTAAAAATAAATGGAAATCTAGTTACATATGCTATGTCAGTTGCAGAAGAAGTTGAGATAAAGGAACCTAGTAGCTATAGAGAAGCTATATAGGGAGTTCAGAGGCAGATTGTTGGATTGGTGCTTGTTTACTTCCCTAAATGGGTGTTCAAGAAAAGAAAGGTAAGACTGGCCGCTAAGGGTTTTATTCAAAGAGAAGGAATCAACTTCAGTGAATTTTTTTCTCTTGTGGTGAAGCATACTTTGATTCGAGTTTTGTTAGCCATGATAGTTTTGCAAGATTTAGAGCTTGAGCAGTTTAATGTGAAGACTGTGTTTCTACATAGTGAATTGGAGGAGAAAATCTACATGAGACAACCACATGGATTTATCAAACCTAATATGGAGGACAAAGTTTTTCTGCTAAAATAATCACTGTATGGTTTGAAACAGTCACCTAGGCAATGGCATAAACATTTTGATACATTCACGGTATCAAAAAGGTTCACGAGGAGTCCATATAATAGCTTTGTGTATCATCAAAAGATGTCAGATAATTCTTATGTTTACTTGTTGTTGTGTTTGAGTGATATGCTTATTGTTGCTTGTAGTATGTCACATATTGTGCGGATAAAGAAGCCACTTAGTGACGAGTTTAAGATGAAGGATCTGGGTACAACAAAGAAGATTCTTGGTATGGAGATTATTAGGAACAGAAGTGTAGGATCATTACACTTGTCTCAACGAAGCTATATTGAACAAATTTACAACGATGCAACATGTTTGATGCTAAGGTAGATAGCATCCCGTTTGCTACTCATTTCAAGTTGTCTGCAGCAGGAGCGGGAAATGACGATGCTGAGTTGGAATAATTGCCGAATGTTTTATATTCAAATGCAGTTTGTAGTATAATGTATGTTATGGTATGCACACGTCCTCATATTTCACATTCAGTTAGTGTAGTTAGTAGGTACATGAGATTTCATGGGAAAGAACATTGACAGATACTGAAATGAATACTTTTGTATCTTAACAATGATGCGAGTGTTGGCTTAACTTTTAACAAGACCGATATTGGTGGATCGCTAAATGATATTGTAGGATCAGTGGTTGGTTTTGTTGATTCTGATTTTGAAAGTGATATAGATAAAATAATATATGTGCCATAATATATATTTACTCTAGCTGGGAGTGCAATCAGTTGGAAAGCACAGTTGTAAGCTACTGTAGATTTGTCTACAATAGAGGCAAAGTACATGGCGGTAATATAAGTAGTTAAAGAGGGAATATGGTTGCAAGGTTTGGTGGAAAATTTGGGCTTGGATAGGACTACTACAAAAGTGATTTGTGACAGTCAAAGCACCATATACCTTACAGAGAACCAGATGTACCTCGAGCGTACAAAACACATAGATGTCAAGTATCATTTTATTCGTGATATAATATCAAAGAGAATTTTTTATGTGAAGTTAGTGTCTACACACGATAATCCAGCAGATATATAGACTAGGGCAGTATCAGTTCAAAATTTTAAGGAGTACCCAAACTGGATTGGTGTTCGCAGTACGAAGTGAATGCCTTTATGAGCATTTGGTGATTCAGAAGAGATAAGTTTATTTGTTGATACCGAAGAAAGGGTATTCGCCTCAAGGGGAATACTTGTTGATAGTAAAGAATCAATATTGAACATATTTCTTTTGCAATATTCACTTTTTCTGTTTAAGTGTTAACTACTTTGTATGTTGAAAATGAGTCAAATAATATCTTCACAATGTACCATGCCTGATGGTACAGTGTAATGTCATCACAATGTATCGTGTCTGTTGGTACAGTCTGGTGTCATGAATTTTTTTGCATATATGACCCATTAGGCCTATTATCTAGTAAGTTCTATTTATTTGCTATAAATACACTATTAAGACTACACAAAAACATAACCTCAAATCTATAACCCAATATATCATAGTAAAACTCTATTCTTTGGTGGTGCCCGTGGACATAGACTTTTGTCGAACCACGTTAAATCTTGTGTTCTTTTCTTTTCTGTTTTTTTATTTTTGTTCTGTGTTTGAGCGACTTGCGATAAATTACATAGTGTTTTCCATCAAATGGTATGAGAGCTCCTGCCCAGACAGAATGCGATGTTGATGAAATTCTCGGAGGTCAAACATGAAAAACCAGTAGCCATGCTCAAGGTGAGTGATCTGCTCTAGAGATTCTAGTTTGGAGTGCCCGTGGCTCATAAAGCAGGCGGTAGTTGATTGGAATGTGGCGCTAAGGAACAAGACTGTATGGTGTAATAGGAGGTGAGCAACTTGAGAGGAGGCTGAAGTGGTACTTTGTTCAAGAGGATGATTTGTTAGGGTGGCAATCAAAGTCCAACATCCCACATCGGGTAAACACGGAAATAATTAATGGTATGAGGTCTTTTGAAAGTGAACAAAAAAGAAAGTAAATAGTCAACTAAGCTTCCATCCTAAATATGTCAATTTACCTTATTTGTATCATATACATCGACATTGAAGTCGATAAATCAATAAAAAAAACAATAAAATGAGTAGGTGAGTTTAGTTATGTACATGAATTAAACTCGCAACAGAACTATAAGAAACTTAGTTCAAATATTTGTTTGATGTTTTAGAACTCTAAAGAAGACAAATGTCATGTTCCATATTTTCCTTGAACAATAATCCAATAGCAGAGTTCATATGGTTGACAGTGGTGGAAGTTTGCGATACGAGACACTTGGGAAAACCCTGTGGTTCAAGCACGGAATAATGGTGTGGCGGAGCTAGTTGTGCATGGTTGCGCCCGATTCTCGGGGAAACCCTGTTGTTCAAGCACTGAACAACAGTTGGGCTAAGATAGTTGTGAACGGTTGCGTGAAAGACGTTACTGATTTCAGTGGTGTGCTGTCAGAGTTAGATATTTCCCCCTAAGATGAAATTGTTGATATCCAGTTGGTTTTGGTGGGGAGTAACATATTCCAATAACCATAGTGGGACAAGAATCTGCCATGGCTTTAAACAAACACTGATGGCATTCTTGTTCCTAAATAAGAGTTCTCATATGACATTCTTGTTTCTAAATAATAGTTTTTTTTTTCTTACCAGAACTGTAATATAATTAAACTTGTTTGTAATGTGCGGGAGTGAAAATGTGACTCAACTGTCCTTTTACACTCCAAACATATACTACAATTGGGAAGAGGAAAGCTCGCTTCACTACTCTTTCAAGCAACATCGTTAAGCCCGGTTACCTACACTAAATGTTCTTGTGCCACGTGTAGAAGAGTAAACCACGTGTGGTGCATGTAACTTATATAATTGATTAAATTATCTCACATACCATTTCAAAGCTTTTACTAGGTAATACATAATCGAGAAAACAAAACTAGACCAAATCTCAAGTAACGCATTGACTACGTCAAACGTTGGGCTGATATCGAAGCTAGTTCACTTTTAGAATCTTTTGCAAATAATAAGGGTACTGATAAGTGCAGGAGTTGAAATATTGGGTTATTTTTGGACCAATGTTTAATTTGTAAAATAGGCTCGACAAATATGTGATATTGAAAGTATTTTGTGTAATAAAGAGTGAATGTGTTTAACTTAGTAAAACAATAAAGTGGGATTGCAAAAATAGACTAACCATGGAGGTCCATAAATCCACCATCACTGTTATATGAAAGTAATATTCCCTCCATTCGTCAATGTAGGTCGTTTTAGACAAATAAATTAATTCCATATTAAGTGTCGTTTTACACTTACCAATACAAGATTGAATAATGTTTAATATTGTAGCCAATTAGAGCATGTACACTCGTTATTGTTAAAGTTGTGGGTTAGTGGGTGCCAACTCGGAGAGAGAAACACTAGTTAGCCGTGTTTTAGCTAACAACCCTACTTTCACTCCACTCGTTTTTCTAACTTTATCTTTTAAAACGCTTTTTAATTAACGATTTTAATTAACTTATCTTTTTAATTAACGATTTTAATTCCACTTGTTCCTATCCATATATATATTGTATCCATATATATTGTTCTTATCCATATACATTGTTCTTATCCATATACAATGAATTAAAAAGAAATTGTTGATCACTGTTTTGAAATTCAGAATGACCTTCAAATTGTCATTGAGAAATCTGAGACATCATATAGTGATTGAATAAAGGGTTTTGAAATGGGGGACGAAAATCCATTTTTGTTCGTTGTATTGAAAAAAAAAATTGAAAAGCCGAAAGAAAACGAAGAAGATGATGAATAAACTCTGACAAAAAAACTGCAAATGAATACATGAAAAAAAATATTGAAAATGAAAAAGATGTTAAAAAAAAGTGGGAGAGAAATAAAAATTCCGCCAAATTGTTAATAGAGCTGACGTGGCTTTGTTAAGTGACTCTGAGAATTTAGCAAACCCACTAGCTTTTTTTGTATTATTGTTAGTTAACTTCACCACTAACACGTTGAGTGGAGATATTTTAAATTAGAAAAAGTTAAAACACTCTTTAACGCATACTTTAACACGTACACTGTACATGCTCTTAAATTCAATTGCTTTCCAAACTAGAGAAAGCTTTTATCATCTTTGACCAATCAAATTTATTTCACTTCTAAATTTTATAGAAAGTAGAGAAAATGATAGCTTTCTTTAATATCTATGCTTTATCCTTAAACGTCCTTTAATATGGAATAGATGGAGTATATTTTTTTTTAAAAGAGAAAAAAAATCATTATTTTATTACTATTTTGACAATTTCCATCTTAAAAATCACATATTTTTTTCTCTAAACGTTAGATAATTTTACTTTTTTGGGATATTGTTGTAGTCATCACTTGTCATTCTCGATTTAAGGAAAAGGAATAACCCTAGGGTTTGCCTTTATCTCTCTCTATCCATGACCATTATCAATAAAGCGAAATCTAAAAAGCACATAGCCAAAAGAGGAGAAACAACACAACAGGCGCAATGTATAAATGATTGATATTAGACAAAAAGTTACCCAAAACGTTATATAAAAGGGATGTAAGAGCTGTTATTTATTTGATTTATTGGCTGCTAACTAATTCATTAGAGAGTGTGAGACCATTTTACTACTAGTGATATAGGTTTTTTTATTGTTTAATAGTTTATATTTGGCACATATACCAGACAAGAAATGAAAAAAAAGTTGAATAAATAATCAAATTACAAAATTATTATAGCTTTTGTGAAAGAATCTTTGTATGTAACTTCTAGCAAATTAGAAGCGGGAGATGTTTTGTTATTGTGCAGATGTGCACATGGAAGACAAAATGAGGATCGTTAAAAGATACCCATACATCTCGCCTCAGGTTGATTAATGTTAAACTGTTACTCTGATCTGAAACTAGAACTTTATATATACATATATAGGGATTAATGTTTTAAAACTTTTTTTTTATTTGTATTATGCAAAATTAGAGTTAAATTAAATTTAAAATGTGAAGTCATGATAAAATAAAATGGGAAATACGAAATCAATGTTAAATTTAAAATGAGATACTAGATATGAAACCAATTTTAAATTTGAGAAACAAATGAAATATGCGTTAAATTTGAATATATTTTTTTATCTAGGAGTGAAATGCAAAACCAATGTTAAATAAAAATATGAAATACGATACCGAGGTAAAATGAAATGCGAAATGTGAAACCGATTTTTTTTTTCTGAGTGTGAAATGCGAAATGCAAAACTAGGATTAATTAGGCTCGCGAAAAATAATATAAAAATAAAATTAAATAAAAATAAAATAAAAATTATCATTCATGAATTTAGTTTTATCTGTCTTAAAACCATAATATTACTAATACTTTCAAAAAAGAATCTAAATTACGGTTTAAAAAATACGGACCGTCAAAAATTTATATCACAAAAAAACAAAGGAGAGAAAAGATGTATATTTTGTGTTTTTCTATAATAAGATGTTATTGGTAGAAGATATAGTTCATGTAGCTATTAGTAAATTGTATATTTTGGGTAGTAACCCGTTAATGAATTCTTGATTGAGCTTTGAATTGTAACTAGCACAAAATTTTATATTAAACAACTTAAATAATAAAATCAGGGTATTGGATCACATTTATTATTCTTGATAAGTTTATACTCCATTAAGAGAATATATCCCTTATTAAGACGAGGTAAGTCAATCAAATTTACAACAAGGACATAAATAAGAGTTATGACGAAAGATGCTTCCAAGATAACAATGAGGGTTCAAATGAGATTTATGACGAATTGATAATTTAAAGTTATGATGTATGAATTAGATTTATGATGAGGGATGTTTCCAAGATGACAATGAGGGTTCAAATGAGAATTTTGACGATGGTACAAATCAAAATTATGACGAGGGTAAAATTCCGAGTTATGACGAGGGCTCAATTCTGAATTTAGACGAGGGTGCCTACATGTTTATTACAAAGGTTATTTCAAAGGCATGTCATACACGTTCATTTATACACATGTCATTCAATAAAAGGTTATCAGGAAATTTTTAGACGGTTAGAAGAAAATGACACATGATTGGATACACGTTTAAAATGATTGATAAAATATTGAGTGTAATTCCTATAATATAGATTCAAGTCGTCTTTGGAGAGAATTTTTATTATCAAATTTTGGCGCCGTCTGTAGGAAAGTTTTTTTATTTTTAAAGTTTGTTAATTTGTTTACCAATGGTGATGACTCAATCATGAATGAAAAAAGCTTCTACGAGAGTTCGTTTAATTCAAGGTAATCCGATAGAGATTCTAGAAATGGTGTTAAATTCACATGGGGATATAGAAATATCAGCGTAAATGAATCAAACTTTAAGAGCAGCTGGTTTGGAACAAAGAACTCGTGAAATGAAGGTACCGAATCAATATCACTCAGTTGGTGTGTTTTCTAGAGTGGATCGTATGCATGGTGCACGAATCAATTCATATTTAAGGATTTGCATCTCTTAGTCTTCAAAATGTAAATATCACAAGGCAAGGTATGCCAAAGAATTTTTTTAATCTCCAACTTTTGGAAGCTCAGATTAAATAATGAAAAGTTAGAAAATTAAATTAAGTCAATTCCACACTGAAAAAGAGCAAGAAGCTCAATCTAGGTTTGAGAAATTATCGGATGCATTGGATGGTTAACAGAAAAATAAACATCACCATTTAAATAGGAGCATAAAATGAATAAAGAATGACCTGCTATGAGTTGCACGGAAAAGGTTAGACGGACATAAATAACATTTATACATGAGGAAAAGTTAGAAGAGAATAAGGTTAAGAAACACGGTTAAAGAAATATGGATGTGTTTGAGTATGAAGGTCAGTCAAGTAGTATTGAATCTAAGAGGATAAAAGGATATTAGAAAATGCAATACAATGAGGAGAGACTGAGAATGGAAAATTATATGTTCCAAGAATTGTATTTCATTAATAAAAATTTGCAAGGAAAACTTACAATACATATCGTATGGAAATTATGATGGATCGGGTGATCCTGAACATCATTTGAGATAATTTATAAACATGATGATGGGATTTAACGCTGATGATATCTTATTGTGTGCATTTTTAAATAATGTTTATAACTGCATTGGATTGGTTTAATTATTTGCATAAAGAAACGATTTAGAATTTTGATGGACTTTTGTACGCTTTTAAAAATCGTTTTGTTGGAAATAGAGTGTAAGAAAAACATGGCGAATCTATAATGAAATTGTACTAGATGAGAAGAGAGATGTTGAAAATTTATGTTCAGCAGTTTGTGCACGAGTTGAATATTTTAGCAACTAGTAAGTTATAGATATTGCTCCTTATAAAAGAGGCTTGATTTTATAAGGAAAATTATAAAAGTATCTTGTTCGATTTCTGATTGATACTAAAAGGAATATTTTAGCGAGGTCATATCAGTTCATTAGGGTTGAAGATTCGAAAAATGGTGCATAGGGTTCTTCCAAAATTCAAGATTCAAAGATGTGAAGATAGATAAGAAAAATAACGACGAGGTGAAGCATGACAAAATCGTTGAATTCTATTGAAAAATATCAAGTTTTTCTTATTATGATAATCCAACACAAAGATACACGTCGCTAACTAAAAATATTTTAACTATTTTTTATAAGATTGAAGAAAAGGAAGTTTCAAACCATCTCATCAAATGTTTACACCCGCTAATGGAAGACCTAAAGGAAATTTATGTGTGTATCATAATGATCACATACATTTGACGAATGATCGTTTTTAGTTGAGGAATGAAGTCAGGGTTAATTAATGATGGCTAATCGATTGAATTTATTCATAGGAAAGGTGATGAGACGTATGAAGAAAATAGTGAAGAGTCGTGTATATATGTGGATCTAGATGGAAAAAAGGATGACTAGATAAAATAATGGTTGTTTACTATTTATGGATGAGATACTATGTCGAGAACGAGTTCCAGTTCTAGGAAGAAAAATATAAAATATTTAGATGTCTATTTAATTGATGAATCATCATATCATTATTATAGGATGCTGGTTGCTGATCTATTCTTCACTAACGATGATTTAAAAGAAGCTGTTACTCCTCACAAAGATGTGTTGATTGTTAGCTTGGATATTTCAAGAGTTGTGGTTGCTCCTGTTTTGATAGACAATAGTGGTTTGGCTAATATCATTTTAAGGGTAGTTATGAAAAAATGATCAGGGTACTTTTATTTAAACCGAATAAGATTTGGTTCGTAAGTTGTGATGCTAAAGGGTCTAGTTGTATTGGGGTAGTTGAGTTACTAATGTTTGTAAAGTATGGTCGTACATAATAAACTGTGAGGATTTATTTTCATTATTAATGATGTTCCAAATCCCTATAATTTAATTACGGGTCGACCATGGTTACATAGAATAGAAGTTGATACATCAATGTTTCGTTAATGTCCTAAATATCATGTTGGAAATTGTGTCAGACTAATTAGAAGAAGTCAGATGGAAATAAAAGATTCTGATGTAATTGATTTGGATCTTCACAAGTCTTCATCTTAGCAATTAGAGGTTCTCCAATTGGGTGAATAACTTGGTTCTGGAAAGGAGGTTGACGACCTTAAGAATGATGTAAAGTGTTATAGTTGTTTGGATAAAGTAGATGAAAATAAAGTGTCAAATGGACAAATGGTTAAAATTAAAAGTAATTTGAATCAGGGTTTTAAGGATATATTGATGAAGTTGTTGGGAGATAAAAAATATGTATTTTCTTAGATTGTTGATGATGTTACCAGGTAAATTCATCAGTTATTTTTCATGAATTGGTTGTTGATATAAGATTGAGAGCAATCTAATAGAAGAGAAGGGTTCTTTTGCAATCAAAAGAAGAGGTTATTATTAAGGAAGTTGATAAATTTCTAAGGCTCCGTCATTTATGGGAATCGAAGTACCCGACATGGTTAGCTAATCCGGTGTTTATTAAGAAGAAGAATGTCAAAGAATTGGATGTGCGTGTATTTTACAGATCTTAATAAGGCATTTCCTAAAGAAGCGTTTCATTTTCCTCGAACTGATCAATTATTTTATGTTACTTATGGTTATGATTTTTTATCATTCATGGATGGATATTCAGGATATAATCAAATTTAAGTGCATCTAACTGATGAGGAGCATACTCATTTTCAAACAGTGAGAGGTTTGTATTCTTATCGCATAATTCCATTTGGCTTGAAAAATAGCGGACCAAAGTATCAAAGGTTGGTTGATAGAAGTTTTTGAAAACAATTGGGGAATAATGTGGAAGCTTATATAGATAATATGATTGTTAAATCTAATTCGTAGGATCGATATTTAGAAATCTTGAGTGATATTTTTCAAAATATAAGGAATTTTAAATATAAGCTTAATCATTTAAAGTATTCTTTTGCGGTTAGAAATGGAAAGTTTTTTGGATATATTGTTAGCAAAAATATAATTAGGGGTTATCTGCTATAGCTTAAGGCGTTGTTAAATATGAAGCCTCTAAGAATTGTTAAAGAGGTGCAAAAGTTGGCATGACGTTTAACGAATTTATCTTGGTTTATTCGCCAGCATCAGATAACAGTCATATTTTTATTTAGATCCTCGCAAAAACTAAGAAGTTCTATTAAAATAAGGATTGTGATGAGACATCTTTTATTTTTTTCCGTTGATTAAGCTTGTTTCCATTAACTGTTACAATGACTTGAATCAAAACTTTCTTTTTATAATTAATCTTTTTTAAGAAACGTCATTATGTTTTTTTATTAGAGTTAAATATTTACTTACTTTTTGTACAAAGCATCAACCTTTTTCACTTTTTTCCGCTTTCATTTATGTAATTTCTTAACTTCATCCTTAATCACTCTCTCTCCTTTATGTAATGGTGAAAAAGAATAATATAAAACTTGTTATTTAATACTGTCGTAAGTGAGATGATTTATACTATGAGAACTATGTAAATATTCTTGTTAGTCGTTGCAAATCAGTCATGAAAGAGCTTTTGGTTGCTGAGCCTATCCCATTCTTAAAGCATGTTGACACTGATGATGTAGTTCACCATTTATTAGGATAGAAAAACATGTTGAGTCTATACTCATAAGGATTAAATTCAGGACTGTTTAGTTCAAGCCAAAGGGTTCAATTATCTTAACAATAAAACTGAAAGAGATCCTATCAAAGGTTTTGGACATGTCCACTTTTAGCATAAGTTTTCCCCCACTAACTTTGTTGATAAGATCAAAGGCTAGATCTTGAGCAAGGAGGATGTTGTTAAGTATATTTTTTCCCTTAAAAAATCCTCGTTATTCATCATAAATTATTTTAGCAAGTGAGGAAGATAACCTGTTGTTAAATAGTTTGAAGATGATTTCATTAAGAATTATGCATACGATTATAGGTGTAAAGTATCTTCAGGATCAATAATGCTTTAGTTTAGGTATTGGACATATAATAGTGGCATGGATACCTAGGGTTATATGATGAGTTTTGAAAAAAGCTATATATAGCCTCACACAGGTCTTTTTAGATAATAGACCAACAAAATTGGAAAATGTTTGGAGTGAAACCATCCACTCTAGCAACACTATTATGACATAAGGACATGATCAAATCATGTATCTCCTCCTCAGTTGGTAATTCCAACATCGTGTTATTATCTTCTTATGTAATTATCCTATGGATGATGTTATAGATCTCCTCACGTTAACCTTGGATAGATTGATTTGAAATAACGGTTTTAAAGTATTCAGAAGCAGAACTCCTCGAATCTTTTTGCTCACTTATCCAGTTTCCTTCAATCCATAAGCCTTTAATGTTGTTTCTCTTTGTTATTTTTTTAACGTCGCTATGAAAGACAAAAGAGAGTTTATCCCCATTTTCAGCCAACTTATGTTGTTTTTTTGCTCCCAAAAGCCCCCCTCTCTAGCTAATAATTAGAGGTGTAGAGCCTAAGCTTTAGATAAACTGATTTTTCCTCTTGACTTTGAGAAGTTTCATAGTTAGCCTTCTGAATTTAAATTCTTCTTCTACTTGAGTAATTGTCTCAAACATATTTCTAAAAACTTCTTTGTTCCAGCTCTTTAGCTTTAGTCTTAATATTTTTAATTTATACTTGAAGATATCAATATGCACCCCGTGAATAACCTCAGACCAGTTTTTGTCTATTATGTTGATAAACTCAAGTGTCGAATCTACATATGAACCTGAAGGTATCTTTTCAATTGCTTTTGAGCATACATACATACATACATAAATTCTTAAGAATGAGTGATTCGAACATGTTCTAGTTAATTGTTTTATATTTGATAGTCCAATTAGTCAGCCTATCCCGTATTGTATAGGATGCTATCTATACATTTTCACTTTGTTTTGTTTGTTCATGTAAATTTAGAGCCAGTATAACGCACACCCTCAAGATGGGAATGTTGTATTTCTTTATTAAAGTCTTTCATAGCCACTAATTTGGGGTAAAAAATAGAATTTAAGTACCTCATTACTCTCCATTCAAGTCATTGACTAGAACGGTCCCTTAAGGAATTCCAGAGGTCAACTCTTTGATTCTTTAGAAATTTACAATAGATTCTGGCAACAAAAAAATCTTTATCCAAGTATTTGTGCCTTACTTTCAAATGTAAGGGCTGCTCTTGATTAGTTATTACCTCTATTGTAAACTTATCATTCCACAAGACCCAAATCTTGATATTGGTATTTGAAGTACGATGATGGTATCCCAACTTCTTAGTAACCTTATCCAAATGATCCCAACTTCTTTTATAGTCATTTGGGATGGTTTGGTAAGGGTCTGGAAGAGCCTTTAGATAATGATTCTTTGATTGAAGTAGTCATTTTTAAGTTACTATATGTGGATATTTTTAATTTCATGTTAATGAATTTTCTGAATTCCATTCCAGTTTTTTTTAAAACTAGGGGAGGAAGATAAACTTCCGATGTTAGCTTTTGTTGGGGTATTTGGTTCTATCTGGAATTGGTCAATGTTTTATTTACAGTAAAAGAGTTGGCTAACTTAATATCTTGTAAAACTTATATGATGTCGTCATCTCTTGTAGTTATAATAGTTGTGTCTTTATCTTCCTTGAGTTGAAGTATCTTTTCAGTAATATCCTTACTTACAGTAGGGGATAATATCTTGTTTAACATTCCATTGACAGATGAATCTTGGTGGACGGAACTCTAAGTAGATCTATTGTAGTATTTTTGTTGTAGAGTAGATTCCATTGATTTAGGAGATCAATTTTCAAAATTGTCCTTTTTAATAGTAACTGATTTTACCTTAGGGATCCAAACTAGATTATTATAGGGTTGGTTATTTGTTGAAGAGGGTTGGTTATTGCGATATACTTGAGTTTGATCAGGTTCTTTAGGATTAAGTTTTGTCTAACTAGCTTATTGATGGCCTAAGTGATAACAATGACAACAACAAGTAGACATTACACCGTAGAATACTTATTGCCAATATCCATCATTGTGACCAAAAGAAATCGATACTTTCTTGATAGGTTCCTTGGAAATATCTAGTTCCAGCCATTGTTTGCAGCAATTGAAACAAGCTCTATTTTTAATTAGAACTCATACTGTCATGGGATAACCAATGGACTTGTTTATAGACTCAATCATATCTTGATTATACATTTACTCCGGTAATTTTGGAAGTAAAATCCAAACCAGGGTAATAGTCAATTCTCTATTTGGATTGAAATAAGGTTCTAATTTCATGAGCCTCATAGGTTTGTCTCTAACAGTCAACACATTACGATGTTATAGTTTTTTTAGATCTTATTTCGAGTAAAATTTTATTAAGATGATTCTTGGATCCCACTAAGATATAGATATTCTCCAGACAATCTAAAATTGTCCAGAAATTTATAAATATACTCCAATTTAGGTTTCCCCGATAAAAAGTTGAAGTGTATGTTTAGATGAATCCTTTAACTTTTTTTTTCAATCTCTTAAAACTCGATATGAGGAAGATTATATATAAAAGATATCTTGACATTTTCATCCCTATATTCCTTAGTTTCGATCTAATACAACCATCAAAGGATTTTGGATGATTTCCTGAAACTCGACCATTTGTTGTTGTTTTGTTACTGTCTTTGGAGACTTTTAACCATATGTAGAATTTGCTCTTATGTTTGTGTTTCTTTTGATGTTATTATCAGTATGATTTTCGCTTTCATGGATGTTAATCTTTGTTTTTGGTAATGCAGAAAATGCTGCCTCCACGTTCGGATTAGCCAGATTCAAACTTTTCGAATAGATTATATTTTTTCATCCTTGCATATCAAATTTTACAAAGGAATTTCTACTTGAAACTAGGATTTCATATTGAACATTTCTCGGTAAAGTTGCCAATGTGGACTCCTCATCTTCCGTGGAAGAGTCCAATAAAAAATGATAAACAACTTATTACGGGATTTCAAAAATCCAAAAGGATTATCTTAGAGCCCTCAAAAAATAAAATTTATCCCGATCTTAAAAAAAAACTACAACATTATAATGCAATTAGAATTATGTTCTCTTATTTTCTATGCTAAAAAAAGATAAGTTTAATATTTTAATTTGGTGTAAAAGAACATAAATAAATTTGTCATTTTTATTTTACCCGTTCACATAAATTTGTCCTTTTTATATTAATGGTATATGGAACTCATAGAAAAATATTTAAATATCCTTATTAACACAAATCGCCAAAGTTTCATCAATCGGGATCAACCGGTCAATGGTCAATGATTTACCCCATCCACTGGTATGTTGTAAAAAAGAAATAGAATAAATAATTCGTAAACATATTGATGAAAGCGTATTAAAAAGTATTTACTATTTTCCATTAATACGTAAATTATATTTTAGTTTATTCAACTATTCTATATTATTCAAATCGAATCTAATTGTATTAAGATTTGATTTGATTTAATTTTATTTTGAATCATTTATTTTATTTCTTTGTATTCTAATTTAGGATTTTGAGCCGCTCTTATATAAAGCTTCATATACCTTAAGTTTTAAATAAGTTTTTGGAATAATATATTTTTTATCTTTGAAAATTTCGGTCTTTGTTACCTTTAGATTACGGTTTCATCATGTTATCCTTGAATTATAGTTTGATCTATCGTTGCTTCTTCTTTTATTTCCGTCGCGTTATCAGTTTGGTATAAGAGCGCCAGTTCCTACTACAGGGCAAGCATGTTTCCAACTTTTGATTTCATTTTATTCAAGGTCTAAAGGACAGAACAACATCTATGGTCATCAAGATTTTGAAGATCATTTGGTATGGGAGACACACCATGCGTTTCGAGGACGATCGTATTACCGATTACCGGAGAATTTTAAATTGGTTATCAATTGTCAAGATCAAGGTAAAACTTGCTTATCGACATGTTCACTCAAGCTATGAATAGGTTTTCAGAACCAATTATTTTTATTAATTGGACATGGGTGTTGTTTTCAGGCTATGAAAAGGTTTTCAAAACCAATCTTTCTTTCGTCAATAGGATGGCTTCAATGTGACTTCAAATAAGGAACACTCGAGAAGAATTTATATGATTCTGATAAGGTCAACAATTATAATCCCAATGTAACAATTGAAAAAAAAGTTGTTGACTGTGATGGTGTTGTGAATTCGAGGATGAATTCTTGTCAACCAGGAAATGATGATGTACCCTGGAAACTCCAAACAATGATGTAGCGTGGAAACTCCAAACAAAAACTTTTTTAATTGTATTTTATTTTATTCAAATATTTTATATTATTCAGATCAAATCGAACTGTATTAAGATTTGATTTTATTTTATTTTTAAATATTTATTTTATTTTAAAATATTTATTTTATTTCCTTGTATTCTAATTTAGAGTTTTTGGCAGCTCTTATATAAATCTTAATATACCTTAAGTTTTGAATAAGTTTTTTGAATAGTATATTTTTTATCTCTAAAACATCCAGTCTTTGTTACCCTTAGTTTAGTGTTTCATCATGTTACCTTTGAATTAATGTTTCATCTATCGTTGCTTCTTCTTGTATTTTCTCCGTGTTGTCAATAAACCTATAAATATATTGAATGATCCAAATACAGAGTAAAAAATAAACCAAATAAAACAAGATTAGTGATTTGACGATCCAAGCACATAAAGAAGATAGAATAAAACGAGTGATTTGGGTGTCCAAAGTACAGGAAAGAACTTAACAGACCAAGGTAACACAAATAATTTAAAGAGTTTATGTAACAATAAAAATATTTAAAAATCTTTTAAATAACTATTGAGTAGTCTTAGAACACCATTTATAGTTGGAGGGTAATTTAATAATATATGTAACTCTTAAGGGTAGGTTAGAGTAACTAGAAGTATAATTATTATGTTTTGTTAAAAACGATTTACCATATTAATTGGATTTTTATATTATTTAGATATGCTATATTAATTAGAATATCTTATATAAATTAGATTTGTATATTAATTAAATCTTCTACTAATTAAATCTTCTATTAATTAATTTTTTTATTGATTAGATTTTTTTATATTAATTAGATTTTTTAATTAATGGATTAAGATTTATCACACTCAGCCTATTAATAGAAGAAGATATTGTTTTGCAATACGTGGCGTAACCCTATGCGAGCTGCATATTTCTTTAGAGAGAGAAACCAAGTTATGTATTTTGAAAGATAAGTAACACGAGAGATAAACACTGCAAAGAGACGTGTGAATCTAGTCATATTTTCTTACAAAGAGGGATTGAGTTTTTTGTATTTCATAGTCATTATGTAACCTACTCATTTATAAAAATACTGTCTGTTGCCCGTGGATGTAGGTTTTTTTCACGATCCGAAATACGTTAAACCTCTTGTTGTGCGTTTTTTTTGTTCTTTATTGTTAACTTTGTTCTTTAAATAAGGTAAGGGTCGAAGCTCGTATTACCTCCTAGAGCCTCTAGGGTAGGTGTACGCGAACTGGTTGTCACTGCTTCGACTAAGTGGCTAGGATTCGGCCTAACAAGTCTTGTTAGGTATAGGATAGATCTTGTTCGAATATTATTGGTTTTCCTAACAACTGGCGCTGGGAGCGTGAAGCTTTGATATCAATATTCACTGTTGGTGAAGAAGACAAAGTAGAAAGACAAAGATCACGGATCTTAGATTAAAGTCAAGCACAACCAATATATAAAATCCACGAGGGAAGTATTCACTTCAAGCTATCGACTAGACTGGAAAATGCTTTAGCAAATATGAGGTATGTCTCTGAATTGCAATGCAACCTTTTGTTTATAGGTATGTTAGATGATGAAGGGTTTGAGTATAAATATGGAGATGGAAGACTTATGTTTTGTAAGACTCACGTGTTGTTATGGAGGTTGATCAGACTGATGGTGTTTTAGTCATGGATGGGCCTGTGGTAGAAGATGTGTCTATTATGGGAAATAGATCTTCTGGGATTCGGCTGGAGGCAATTGAAGGCTTATCGAAGCAGGTGTAGATCAAATCTAAGAAGTACATGAAGAATTTTAGGACTAAGAATAGTGTAGTATTAGTGAACGACCATATATTTATTGTTCTAAATTTGGTATGCATATGAGCGGAATCTTGAACAATATCTCAAAGCATGGAATAATTGAGAATATTAACCATATCTTACTTGGAGTAAGGGTTATTCTTATGATAGCTGGACATAAGAAGATGTTGACTGAATGAGTTGTTTGGACAGCTATAATCGTCAATGGGAGCCCTTGAATCTTTGGGATTCATAGAGACGTAATAGATACCGAAGGTGGAGCTGGTGTTTAGATGAATTTTTAACATAAGGATGGAGATAGGTAGGCCTCTATGAAAGTTGGGCTGAAGCTGATTTTGGGTTCAGCCTTGTAAACGAAGTTCAACCATTGATGGGTTTGTGTTTTGACTTGAATTTTGATGGGTCAAATCCTTCAGGTGTTCGAACTGTGGAGAAACTATCAAGTGTTGCTCGGTCTGGTCTTGTGATAGGTCATATGGATGTAACTGCCGCTTTTTTGGATTTAGAAGGGCGGGAGATTGGTCTATTGGGGAGGATTGTATCGATAGAGTTCAAAAACTATATGGGATTTGATCACTTCAAGCGTGCAGGTGGACGGTTTGTGTCCGGTGAGTATTTAGAATATCACGATAACGAGTACTGGAGATACAATAAGCCTAGGTAGAGAATTGTTAAGTGTAGATTAGAAGTAACTCGAAGCAAACTCTATATTGATTAGATAATCTGTATTAATTAGATTCTTTATATTAATTAGATTTCTTATATTAATTATATGTATATATTAATTGGATATTCTATGCTAATTAGATGCCTATATTAATTAGATTTCTATTATTTGGGTCTTTCATATTAATTAGATTTCCTATTATTTGGGTCTTTTATATTAATTAGATTCTTTAATTAATAGATCGTGATTTGTCGTATCATAGAAGAAGATATTTATTTGCAATGTGTGGTTCGACGAGATTTGAGTTGCATATTTCTCTAGAGAGAAAAAATAACTCTAGATTTTTTAAGACAAAAGTGAGGGAAGAGATAAACATTGAATATAGGGTTCTATGAATCACATCATGTTTTATTACAAAAAACAATTGAGCCCTTTGTATTTGAGAGTCTTTATGTAACCTATTTATTTAGAAAATGAGTGTCCGTTGCCCATGGATGTAGGATATCTGCAGGATCTGAACCATGTTAAATCTCTTGTTGTGCAATTAATTTTTTTTCTTGTTCATTTTTGTTAACTTTGTTCTTAAAATAAATTAATATCCAAAGCTTGTATTTCCTCCTAAAACCTCTAGAGTGGATAGGATTCGGCCTAGCGAGTCTTGTAAGGACTGGATCAGATCTTGTTCGGATATTGTTGGTTTTCCTAACAGTAACAACGTTTGTAACAGATGAATGATATGTAGCCATAAAGACACATAAGGAAAAATAGTAGTATATATAAAGCTTTATATATCATTTGAAAAGTATTCTAATTTTTTTCTCGAGAGAAGTAATATACATAGAGTTTTTTTATTTCTTCAGTTGGTTTTCCTTTATAACCATTGGAAGTAATTTGTTACGGATTTTTCTTAACATAATTGTTGTTGTCCATGGGAAATATTTCGTAAAGAATCATTTGAACCAATGGTTTTTACTCGCTCAAGAGATGAGAGAAATTATTCTTAGGATTTTTAGATTTGTAAATATCTAATAGTTATCCCATGTGTTGGTAATGATTTTTTGCCAGTTACCGATAATGAAATGATTCAACAGAACATATATAGTCCAAGTGTTGTATTAATGATATGTAAGAGTGGATGAGTATGATGTGCTTCGATGAAATGATTCAACAGAACATAAATGAAAGAGTTGCAAATGATGTTTGTTCATCTAAAATCTTCGCTTAATCATAGAGTTGGAGAAATAAAAAGTATGCATGCTAACATAGTATACAATCAGTAAGGAGTTTTGTCACTATTTCGATAAATTGTTTTTTGTTCGGGATCGCCTTGTTAGAGATTTAATACAATTGAAGGTGATGTTCTAAGTGTTTCAGTTGTTAATGCTTTAAAAATTAATATTAACGATTTAAAATAAGAACATTATAGATTTAATGTGTTATAAAGTAGAGAGACAAAAAATAGTGTGTTAGGTTTTAACAATTGATTAAAACTATATAAGTGTTAATAGAGAAAAGAGAATCAAAATGAAGACGAATTAGTTATATTATCATGTATGTGTTATTTGCCAAGGAAACTAAATCCTTAAACGATGGATAAATATGATAGAAATGAAGATCCAGAGCATTATTTGGGAAAATTAATATATATGATGTTTGGATTCAATCCTGATGATATGTTATTTTGTAAGGTATTATGCCTATTAGATGAAATAAACTGGCTTGGTTTAACAATCTTCGTTCTTGATATATTCATCGCTTTAAAAAGTTGTGGACTTTTTTTAGAAGTCAATTAATTAGAAACAAAACAGATGAGACTATATAATGACATGATATCAAAATAAGAGGAAACCTTTAAGAAATTATGTGAAAATATCTATTCATGAGAAGATTAGTTTGGATGCTTTGGTTGCTTTCGAAAGAGGTTTACGAGCATATAACATATTACTTGAGGATTTAATTAAATTTTCAATTGATAATTTGTTGAATTTATTGAGAATATCTAAGATGTTTATTAAAATGGAAGAAACTTTCCGAGAGAATTTTATGCGAATTCAGCTATCATAACAAATGTTAGGCCAGTCTATTAAAATGTTAATAACGAAGTACGGTGAAGATAGGTTGCTAAGGTGAAAAATTAACCTATTTATTTATATTACGAAAATTTTAACCTAGAGTTTACTCATTTTAATATGTTTGTTTCTATAATTGTTTATAAAACTTAAGATAAGGTGAATTATCAATCTTTACGAAGCATGATATCTCCAAATAGTAAAAAGTCTAAAAGATATTATTGTGCATATTATTGTGATCATGGATATACAACTGGAGATTGTACTTATTAGACAAATGAGATTTAGAGTTTAATAGACAGTGTTGAGTTGGTTGAATTTGTTAGAAATAAAGTACGATAAACGAGAAATTAAGTTATTAGAAATAATAGTTAAAAGAAACAAGATACTAATAAGCAAAAGTTGTATAATATATCTAGAGGAAATACTTTAGCATGAACGTCTAATAAATCGAGGAAGTAGTATAGGAAAGATTTGGAAATACATCTTATTAAGAAATCTTAAATGTATATTAAAATATTCCTTGATTTGTCTTTTAAGTTTTAATGATTATGATATGCGAGGGTTAGTTACTCACGACGAAGATGTTATATTAATTTTAGTCTAAATTATTAGAGTAATTCTTAGAAGATTTATGGTTGACATGGATAGTTCAACTATTGTGTTGTTTATGAGTGGTTATGATAAGATGATTAGTGTGACACCATATAAAAAGACATGGATAAATTGGTTAGTTTTAATAGACAGTCAACTAATTGTGTAAGTGAAGTGAATTTTCCAGTGATCTGGATAAGAGACAACAATAAAAATGGTTAACAATAAAAAAGTGGATTTGTTAGTGATATAGGATAAAGGATAATAATTCAACTAATATTGTCGCATAACAATTACAGAGTCCATTAAAGGATGATGAGTTAATGGAACAAAAAAATCTTTAATGGAATGATTGCCGAACAAATTGATAACCCAATAGAAGCGTTAGGATTGACTGAACATTTGGATGAAACACTTAACGTAAAATTGGGTAATGGAAATATAATGACGATTAGAAGTTACTTTTAAGTCTAAAATTTAAAGGTGAATTGACTCGCTGTTTAAAGTGATATATGAATGTTGTTTTTGGAGTACAACTAATGTTATGGGAGTAAGTAAATTTTATAATTATCACGCGTTAAATATTGATAATAAATAATAAAAAATTCAAAAATGGGATTTGGTTTTACATTTTAATCAAATAAAGGATAATAATACTGGGAACATGAAAAGAACATGTAAAAAAATAAAACACTTAAACATGATAAACTTCCAAAGCAAATGTGAATGTCAATGGTAAAACTAATCTTGAAAACATAAATAATAGAAAATATAAACACGAGTTTAGTAAATCAAATGTCAATAAGAGATTTGAATTAGGAATTAAAACTTAGAATTGGTATCGAAATCCTAATAAATTATATACAAAAAAATATAACAATTTTGTATATCCTTGTAAGTACATGAAGATCCAAAATAGTATATAAGCAAGAACAAATGCTTTGATCAGTAATTCGTCCATGGACTATCAACTTTAGTGACATATAGTCCCTAGACTTTCAATCGTAGTCCCTCGATTGTCAAATTTAGATAAAGTTAGTCCATCATATCTCTTGATTCATTTAAACTTTCATGTGGCACCATACTCAATAGAAATTTGCATGACTAATGGTTTCTCGATGTTAGTTCCAATTTTAACCGTTGACTAAATGTCTTGTTCGCATTAGAGCGACTAAGTGGATTTTTTTGTCATACGTTTGGCACTAATTCTCTCTCTTACTCTGTATATATTTTCTTAGTACCCACATCACTCTCAAATTCTCTCTCACTTTGTATATATTTTCGTCGTATCTACATTACTCTCAAATTCTCTGTTACTCGATATATATTTTCTTCGTATCTATACCATTTTTTATGCTTTTTTAGTTCTTTCCTTACTTTTAAAATAATAAATAATTTATAAGCTAATTTATTTTAGTTGTTTGTAATCCAAATGAGTTTAGCTACTCTGTTTTTCCTGTAGTTAAGAATACGCATTTTTTAAGCCATTTCTTTTTATTTCGGAGTTAGAATTTATTTCAGATCAAACTCATTTCAAAAGCACTTTGTTTACATTTTTTTACTGTTAAAATAATAAATAATTTTTTAAACTAATTTATTTAGTATATTTATAATTCAAAGTAAGTTACAAAATATATTAATTTTTGATAGAAACCACTCTGTTTATATTTTATTTTTTCAGTTATGTAAGAATACCTTTTATGTACTGAGCAATAGGTTTTGAGTAACACATTAGTATTTGTGGGATGTTAAATGTGCGTGGGGTATTTGTGGGTTGTTAAATGTGTGTGGGGGATTTGTTGGGATGTTTATTGTCTGAGTCTTATTTTTTGAACTATATAGGACTTTAATTTTTTTTTGTGATCTTTTTAATTTATTTTTGTCTTTACAATTGTTTTAAGTGCAGTGAGTGCGCACAGGATAAACCCTCAGTCTGACGCGATAACCTGAGTTCAGCCGAGAAAGCGTATGTAGAGGGACTCGAACTCATGACCTTTGGTCACGAGCATGTCTTACTCAACCAACTCGGCTACCCCTGGGGGGCGTTTATCTTTGGTTCTTTTTTTTTCTTTCGGAGGGAACCCGAAGCCGCTACTCAAAGTGCAATGAGTGCGCGCACAGGGTAAACCCTCAGTCTGACGCGATAGCCTGCAAACCAACGCCAGAAGGTAAACCACACAAGGTGACAGGCTCAGCCGAGAAAGCGTATGTAGAGGGACTCGAACTCATGACCTTTTGGTCATAAGAATGCCTTACTCAACCAACTCGGCTACCCCCTTGGGGGCGTTTATCTTTGGTTCTGGTGAGGATAATTTTTTTTAAAAATTAATTTGAATCATAAATATATAAAATAAATTAGTTTATAAAATTATCTATTATTTTAATAATAATAAATATATAAAAAACATAAAGAGAGTGCTTTATATTCAAGTCTGTGTTTCAGAAAATTACATTTTGTAACTTATTTTGAATTTCAAATATATAAGATAAGTTATTTTATAAGATTATTAATTATTTTAACAGTAAAGCTAGAAAGAAAAAAGCATAAACAGAATGCTTTCCAAGTGAGTTTGATCTGAAATAATAAATAATTTCCACTCTGAAATCAATTGTGCCTTCGAAGACCATGCACAGTACGTATTCTTAACTACAGAAGAAGAAAAGAAAGTAGTTAAACCCACTATGAATTACAAATATATAAGATAAATTACTTTATAAGATTATTTAGTATTTTAAAGTAAGAAAATGAAGAAATACATAAAAAAAAGTAGAGAGTGTCTGTATTAGTGCCCCGTATGATAGAAAAATCCAATTAGTCACTCTAATTCCAACAAAGCATTTAGTCAAAGGTTAAAATAGGAACTAGAGTCGATGAACCATTAGTCATACAAATTTTTACTAAGTATGGTGCCACATGGCAGTAAACATAAATCAAGAGATGTGGTGTACTAACTTTATCAAAACTGGATAGTCCAAGAACTATGAACGGACTTTTGAAAGTTTAGGGGTTATCTGTCACTATAGTTGATAGTTCATGGACTAATTACTCTGCAAGTCTAAGAACACATCTAAACTAGTATGAGATGTTTTGAAAGTGGATCAAAAATAAAACTCTTTAGGGTCTTCGGGCCGAAAGCGGACCATATCGTACTAGTATGGATTGAGGTATGTTCTTAATTATATAAAATTGAACATCCGCTTCTTTAACGAGTATGGGATGTGAGAATTTGGTCGCCGCTAACAAATACTTCTTTTGACAAGTGCCATTTTAGCAGCATCTTAATTGATATATATCCTTCCACTATAATCAAGTTAGATACTACCTTGACGATAGAGGCACTACGGATGTAGTTGCTCACTCTTATTAGACAACGTCGCTTTGTTCCTTAGCGTCATTCCGTCTTGATACAACCAAATCAAGTCATTATGTCTTCATACAGTCCAATTAAGTCACATTGTTTGATGAACCACGGACACTCCAAACTAAGTAAGACTAGTGAATATCATATCATTCACCTTGAGCATCGCGGTTGATTCATCATGTTTGACATCCGAAAATTTCAACCACCTCGAATTTTGTTTGGAACATTAGCTCTGATATCATTGGTTGGGAATATGGGTACCGCGTATTCCGTTTCCGTAAATCAGTATGGACAAACCAATCTCCACACTAGTATAACATTATCCATTCTGGATCCAAAAACCCGAATGACTTTGATTTTGATCCATTTCTAACCGACATTATACCGATGAGATTTATTTGTATACTATTAATGTGTTTTCTATAATAGCCAGAAATATATTCTTATATATAATAAACTGAAAAATATTCAAGATATTTTAAAAATAATTAATATCAGAATCATAATTAACATAGTTTGATAGGTATGTGGAATTAGACCCTAATTCCAACCAAGAGGGATATCTTATTTTAGTATTTAAAAAAATAATCTTTATTTATAAAAGGGAAATTGTACTTAAAGTACCCACTCAACTATTCAATTGTCACTTACCACCCAAAGGTTGATCAATTGTTACTTAATACCCAACTCAACTACCTTGTTGTCACTTACAACCTAATTTTATTTTAATACCCTAACTACCCTTAACCCACTATATAAACCTTATTTTCTGTTTTCTTTCTATTTTTTCTAGCTTTTTGAAGATTTGAATTTGTTAGCCGCTCTAACCACCTAACCCTACCAACCACCACGAGATGGGTTGAAATCACATTTTCCGGTGATCGGAAGCTGCTAAAGTTTTGTTTCTTTATGTAGGTTGTTGTGTTAGACCTGTCTAACCTCTGTTTTATACGTACAGGAGTTGATGGTCGCTTTTTGGAATCTTAAAGCTTACAAGTAATCGTGTTGAGAGCTTTTTAGGTAATTACCTACCGATTTCGAAGTTTTTTATTCGTTTTCTCTGTTGGAATAGGTTCTATTCTACTGTTTTTAGATGCCATTGCCTGATTTCGAGCTTTTCTCTGTTTTTTTTTGTTATAGTGATCTGTTATTGTTTAGTTAATATTGTTCGTTATATAGTTATGTCCTTATTTTCTGATGTTATATTCTAATTTTGTAGTGCTTTAGTTTTGTCTTGAATGTGTAGATTACGAGTTTTTAGGTCAGTTAGAGTATTGTATTTCGAAACAAATATCGGGACCTTTTTTATATAGAAATATCAGGACAGGATGCGAATAGCTCTATGTAGATATACACAATTCGCAAGATAGGATGCGAATTGTTTGATGTTGCAGTAAATAATTTGCACATAGTTTTTGTGACTAGTAACAAATATCAAGAATTTTTTACCTACAAATATCAGGACAGTATGCGAATAGCTCGTTGTAGGTATACACAATTCGCAAGATAGGATGCGAATTGTTTGATGCAGTAGTAAATAATTTGCACCTAGTTTTTGTGACTAATAACAAATAACTTGTATTGTCCAAGTTAAGAGATGTTTAAATCACGAGTTTGTATTTTTAAATATGGTCACCAAACTGCAATTATGCCTTTCACGGAGTTTGAAAGCTTCGAAAGTATCCAAGCTTATGTAGAGAACACATGGAAGGAGCTTGCCACAGGTGAGTACCTAATTACTTACTCCTGCGGGGATCACAATAATTGTTTCTTTAATAACAAGAATGATTTTGTTGGGTTGGTGTTATATCTTGATTTGGAGCGTTTAAAACGGGTTAGTTTTCTCATACAACAACACATCTTCGATAAGGGTTCTGCTAATAAAAGTTATGTTGATAAGAGCTCTGGTGGTAAGGATTGTGGTGTAAAGCGTAAAGAGCGTAGCTTGAGTTTGGGAGAACCATCTCTTGATCAACTAGTTAGCGGGGAGAGTAGTAACGGTTTAGTTAATTATGATCAGAGGAAAAAACAACTTGCTACTGCTGGTTGGGCTGATGCTATTACAGGAGTGGGTCAAGCTTTTGAAGAAGGTGCTGCCGGTCTGAGGGTATCTTTGTGCAAGTTTGCGTTAGAGCATGGTTTTTCTTTCAAATACCTGCACAACACAACTAATAAGATCACTGCTTATTGTGAAAATAAGCTCACAAGCGGGTGAAAATGGAGGGTTTATGCATCTATTGACTCAAGCACTGGCCTTATGACGATCAAGAAGTATGTCACGTACCATACTTGCAATCCTGTTTTCTCCCAGAAGCATAAGCATAAGCGACACAGGCATTTGACATCAGATTTGATTGCAGAGGAAATTCAGGATTCTCTCTCGACCTGCCATTCGTTGACAGCCAAAACCATACAATCGACTGTCAAACAAGATTATGGTCTTGACATCTCTTATCGTTTGTCATGGAATGCTTTAGAGAAGGCTAGGAGGGGAGTTTTTGGAGATAGTTCAAGTTCTTTTAGTTTACTAAGCGGATACTTCAAACGCTTGAAGAGCCGGGATATTACTTCAGACTGCCAGTTGGAGTTGTCAGCTGGAAACCGATTCAAGCACTGTTTTGTAGCATTCGGTTCGTCCCTTAGTGGTTTTCATTCATGCCGTCCAATGTTGTTTGTCGATGGAACCCACTTATATGGTAAGTACAAGGGTACATTGCTCACTACTGTAGCAAAGGACGGAAACAACGGTTAGTTACATTTATCTAGTTAATGAACGATGTTTTTGTGTGAAAATGCTGATGCAATTCGCAGCAGGGGATGCGAATTAAGCAGTGTTGTGATCCTCATATTTCGCATTGAGGCTGCGAATTAGGTATTATGTTGAGTAAACTATACTTACATAGCAGCTTGAGTTAGGTATTATTTAAAGTTGTCACAAACAATTCGCATGACAAGCTGCGAATTGTTTGTATGAGCAATTAAAATGTCAAACATAATTCGCATGACAAGCTGCGAATTGTTCCAGGACAGCATGCGAATTGTTTACAATTTTTAAACGTTTGCATACTGTTGTAGTGTTCATTTGATCTGCCTTTTTCCAGGACTATTCCCTGTTGCTTTTGGTGTAGTTAGCATTGAAGATTAGGACAATTGGATGTGGTTTTTGGGGTGTTTGAAACCACATTTGCTGGATCGCCAGATCACATTTATTTCAGACCGTCATTCTGGTATTGTTAATGCTGTTTCTGTCTTGTATCCAAACTGCTATCATGCGTACTGTTATTTCCATCTCATACAGAATTTGAAAGCCAAACTGGAACATACTAACAGGGAGTATAAAAAAAGGATGTTGAGTTTCTTCCATCGTCTTGCTTATGCTCCCAGTCAAGAGCTTTTTAAAGATATACTAACAGGTTTTCTATGTGAAGGTGGTGAGAGAATGAGTGATTTTCTTGCAAATTTACCCCCTGAAAAGTATGCGCAGGCTTACGTAAAAGGGAAGCGATACGGCTCTATGGATTCTACCGCAGCTGAATCGTTTAACAATCAGATTAAAAAATATTGCGGCTTACCAATTGTTGAGTTTATTGATTGGATTAGAGTCTTGCTTATGACTTAACTTTCACGGAGATACGAAGAAGGTCTCAGCTGGAGTACTAATTTGGTTCCCGAGTACGAGAAGAAGCTTAAGCAGAATGTTGACATGTGCCGAAGTTGGGTAGTACGTAAGTCCTCTTCCGCCATGTTCGAAGTCTTTTCGAATCCTGTGGCTGTTGTTAATCAGTTGGATTTCAAATCTTCATGCGGATCATGGCAACAAGAGTGTTTTCCATGTGCTCATGCTCTAGCGGCATTACAATACACTGACCAAGATCCATTGACTGTAATAGAACCCTTCTTTACGGTTAAGAATTACATGGAAAGTTACTCTTTCAGCATACCAGCTATAACTGATTTCGGCAAAGGGTCCAGCGCTAACGATCCTTCTTTTGTTGAAGTTCTGCCTTCGAACGTTAAGAGACGCTCCGGAAGGCCTAAGAAAAAGCGAATCCCTTCTAGAGGAGAAATCTCAACCAAGAAGTTAAGGTGTGACCGATGTTTGAAATCAGGCCATAACCGGAGGACTTGTGATGTTCCACTTTAAGGACAATTCTATTCTGGTTGGCCATATCACATTTATTTTTGTAGTACTGTTATTGTTCTGTACAACAAACTAAACATTTTTACATTCCTGTGTTTTGTAATCCTATTATTGGAGTTGTAAGCATTTCGCATCCTGTGTTGCGAATTATGTACAATATGTTGATGTATTGTTACAAACATCTATCAGGATTACATGCGAATTATATACAATTATGTGAAATTTCACCAGCCTGCGAATCGCTTGGTAAAATCATATCAAACATTTATCATATCTTACGTTTCGCATGATAGGCTGCGAATTAGGGCCAGAATTGTGATGCGAATTGAGATCAATTAGAAGTCCTGATATTTGTCATATGATAAGCTGCGAATTGTGATTTAATAAAAATACCATGATATTCAATAAGGTTGAAAATAAGTAATATAGCAGGTTAACATGCGAATGATGTGCAAAATGTATTTGGATGCGAATCATTTATATCATTGAAACTCTGTAAACAAGTTGGATTACAAAAAGGAGGATTACAATATTTCCAGAAACTAACAACTGTTTACACATATCACTACAAGCTACTGGTGCTTGTTAGTTGCACTTCAAAAAAACAAAAAACAAAAACCAACTCTAGCAGTTGGTAGAGGATTCATCACCATCTTTTTGCAATTTCTCCTCTTTGTGCTGATCATCTTTGTCTTTCTCCTCTTTCTCTTCCACTTTCTCTTTCTCTTCCACATTCTCTTCAGCTTCAATATCTACGTCCATCATGCTTAAATTTTTTGTCCTTGATGGACCAGCTTCGTCTTCCCTCTTCCTTTTGTTGTTTTGAACCTCTGCCGTTTGAGGTTGCACCTTTTATGGCTGAGGTTCAGCAGCAAGCATTGGAACCTCTTCTGGTAGAGGTTCAGCAGCAACCAGTGGAACAACTTCCACTGGTTGAGAGTCAGCAGAGTAGTAGTCATCATACATGTCTAACCCAAAAACTTCCACTGGGCTGCTTGGTGGTGCTGCTGGCATGATCAACTCATCACTCCAGTTAACGGTTAAGGATGACCAGGAGTCACCCAGAGAACCGAGTGAACCAGAGTTTGAGTATGAGGTGGTTGTTGTGGTGGTGGAAAAAGACATGACTGTTTGAATTCGAAGAGAAGAAGAGGTGTTTTTAAAAAAATATAGAGTTTGGTGTAAAGTTAGCCTCTGGTTACTATAGGTATTTATAGGGAAATGAGGTAATCATTACATAGCCTCCATGTCCAATCAGCATTTAATGAGTTTGATTAGAGTTTGATTAGATTGTTTTTTGTGTGCTCAATGGAGAAAACGTTTACCAAGGCATAATTCACAGCCTGTTCGTATCCTTAAACTTTGTATTTTTAATTTTTTATTTATGCAGCAGGCTGCGAACTGATTTTAAGCTTGTATACCAGGCTGCGAACTGTGTGTGTAGTGATAACAATCTATCAGGTTAGGCTGCGAACTATTTGATGATAAGATAGGCTGCGAATTATTTAATGGTAAATAAGCATCTATCAGGTTAGGGTGCGAACTGTTCATACATACCAGAGATTTACTGCAAATTATTTGGTTGGAATTAATCGAATATTAATCAACCCTTATATATCAGGTTATGATGCGAACTATAAGCTAAGGAATATTCAAATTTCTGAAAATGTAATTTGTTTATGTAAGCACAACAAAACTGGAAATTACAACAGATGTATTTACAAGCAACAGATGTATTTACAAGCAATACACGAATCAGCCATATGCGATGTGGTCTTTGTCATTTAAAAAATAAAACATTTCTGCTCTGAAGGCAGTTACCATATTTGCATCGTATTTTTCCTACACTTATCCATGCTCAATAATATCTTTTGTATATTTGCAGACAAAGATACCACAGTCCAGGGTGCCTCGCTTTTGTTGTGGGAATCCTCTTTCCACTTTCACCTTCCACCCTGTAGTATATTTAGGTAGGAATCCTCTATCCAACAAATATTTAATCTGTGTATAATAATTAGTGTTAGGAATAAGCACAAAAATAAAAACAGTTGGTGACATACAATTCACCCCTTAGGCTACGAATTATATGACAATGAACCCAACATAATTCGCACCTTAGGCTGCGAATTATATGACAATGAACCCAATATAATTCGCACCTTAGGCTGCGAAACAATGAACCCAACATAATTCGCACCTTAGGCTGCGAATTAAGTTATGGATAGGCTGCGAATTAAGTTATGGATAGGGTGCGATCACAGTTCGGAGCATGCATACAATCCAATGTGTTTAAGTTTAAGTGTATAGTTTGGAATATTTACCATTTTTGCAGGTGTCCTTGTGGTGTTGTCTATGGCATGAAGCTTAGGCAGAAGCGAGTTATAGTTTGAAATTGTCCTGGCGTCGATGTCAATGACGAGCAACGTCCAGTGGTTTACAGTGTCCTTTGTCTCGGTGCATATTGGAACAAAGATGATGTTGGCATTTTTGCGCCCCATTCTAAAAGCCATGTCCACCAAATTTTCTACTTGCCAGCGTGCTTTCAATTGATGCTGCATCCAAGCAAGAGTATATTAAAATGAGAATATTTTCTGAAAACTTTGTTCAATTTACCTGACCTAAACTTACCGTAGCCATGCCCGAAATCAGTACAGCGTCATGATGCTCTTCTTTAGCTTGAGTGCATGGAACTTTGAAGTCTGCTTCTTCAAGCATCTTTCGAATCCAAGCATCGATAACCTAACAAACGAGTTGTAGATTTATGTTAAATATAGAATACATATTTGAAACATTGAAAATAGAATTGGTTGACAATTGGATACCTTTACGTCCAGCTCCAGTTCTAAAGGTAGTGCCATGACATCACTCGTTTGCACCCTGATTCCGTATGTAAACTTGGACTCTGGTAACTGCCATACCATTAGATCAGGGGTGTCGCTCTCGTAGGCTTTAACTAACTGTATTTTGTAGTATTCTGCCACATCGATACGGTCAGTTACTTTTATTTTATTTGGCCAGTCGCGGTATTCTACTACTGGCGGTTCCCGTATTGTTATTACAAACTCTTCTTCTTCCTCTGCCACTTGAGGCTGCGTTTGTGTCAGTAGAGTAAAACTTGGCTCCTCTATCTCTTTACTAGGCTCGAGCTTAGTAAATAACAAAATTTAAAAGTAGAAGGGAGTCAGTAATTATAATTACAAATAATTCGCATGCTGAGCTGCGAATTGTGTGTAAGCCATATGCTACGAATTATGTGTAAACCACATGCTGTGAACTGTTTGGTTCCAGCAGAATAAATTTCATACTATCTATCAGGACAACATGCGAACTGTTCGAAGGTTCGCCTGAATAGTTCGCATCCTACCCTGATATTCGTTTGTAATACCCCAATCAGTTTGCTAACACAAATCTCATGTTATGATGCGAAATCATTATAAGTAGGCCTTACCGCACGGTCAGCGACAACCAATGCCGTTGACTTGTTCGGCATAGGATCTGGATCGTGCGGCAGAAATCATTAAAGTCATCCTCCGACATGTTGTCCAAAGACCTTTGTATTATAGAATCGTAATATACATTATCAATTTCATTTAACAATGTCTGTGAAACTTGAGTGTAAATACCATCAACAAAAGCATCGGGTAAACCTACTGTGTTATCGTCGGACTCTGGAGCTTGCAGTTGATTTGTTACTGGGCCGTCAGTTTCACGTTGGCTTAGCAATTCTGACTTTGCTGACAGCACCGTTGGTCTTTGAGGTTCCACCGAAGAAGTGGTGGTCTCTTCTTAGGATGGTCCTTCCTGGCTGAGTAGTTCCGCCTTCTCACCAGGATGGACATGTTCTGACTCTTGAGGTGCTATCTCTTGAGTTAGCCTTTCTTTCTTCGCCAAGGTTATCTCTTGAGGTGCTATCTCTTGAGGTTGTTCTTGTTGTCCTTGTTGCTCTCGTTGTTGTTCTTGTTGCCGGTCTTCGTGTTGAACATGTGGCTGCTGGTGTTGTTGCTGGTGGTATTCTTCTTGTTGTTGTTGCTGGTGGTGGTCTTCTTGTTGTTGATGTTGGTGTTGTTGTTGCTGGTGGTGTTCTTCTTGGTCTTCCTGTTGGTGTTGTTGTTGCTGGTGGTGTTCTTCTTGGTCTTCCTGTTGGTGTTGTTGTTGTTGTTCTTCTTGTTGCTGTTGTTCTTGTTGCTGTTGTTGTTGTTGTTGCTCCTGGTCTTGCTGTTTCTGCTATTGTTGGTGTTGTCTTTCGGTCTCCTGTTTCATGCAAAAATAAAAAAAAACAAAAGGGTGGAAGGGTTAAGCATAAGTTAATCATTGTTATTAAACAAAAGGGTGGAAGGGTTAAGCTGCGAATTATGTAATAAACTAGTAGGTTGGTTATTACACAATTCGCATGCTGAGCTGCGAATTGTTAGGAATGTACAACACAGATATCAGGTCAGCATGCGAATTGTGTAATAACCAACCTACTAGTTTATTACATAATTCGCAGCTTAAGCTGCAAAACGTTTGGACAGGACTACACAAGAATCCTGATATTTGTTTGATAACATCATATCATCCACTTACATTATCTACCTCCTCTGTCTGTGTCTCCATGATGGGTGAATGGTTGGCATCATCGTCCCTTTCTTCTGGCAGTACTCCATCAGCATGGTGCTGATCAGCATTAGACACGGATGCTTGCTGATCAGTGGATGCTGCTGGTACCTGCTCAAGTATTGGGCTTTCAATTCGGCAAATTGGCTGAGAGATAGCAGCGTGGAGTTATTGTGCTTCAAGTTCTGCTATCTTGCGTTTCAATTCTTTCAGCTGCAAAAATGATAGCAAACTTTTTATAAACATATTAAGTGCTGATTGTAGTGTTTATTTTAAGGCTCAAGTCATACTTACTTCTCTGGCCTGTTTTTCTATTTTTCTCTCGTACTTGTTCTTGTCGGCGTATGTCTTCAAACTCTTTGATTGAGCAGCAATATCGGGATTAGGATCTCTGCGTTTGAGTACATACTGACCGATTGTTTCACTCATACTGGTTGTGTCGTTGTCGGAGGGCTCCTGCCTGGATTTACCTTTCGGTTGTGGTGGAATTATTTTCTTGGGGAGTCTTGGTGGTGGAATCGATGGCTCGGGTGGTGTTGGTTGTTCGGGTCTGGGAGACATCACCTTATTCATTACATTCTGTGATGCTCGTCTCCTTTGTTTTGGTTTTGATGCTGTGCTTTTCGTCCTCTTCCTAGGTCTTTCTTCCGGTGAAGTAGATACCGTTACTTCTGCATCTTCATTATCTTCTTGTGGTCCAAAAGCTTCAATTTCAGCCTCGGTAAGCTGTAATGGACCTTCTAAAACCTACCAACAGAGGCACATGTAAGTAAATTAATTGTTTCGAAAGTATGAGGGTGTAGACAAACAAATTGTTTTTTATAAACAGTTCGCATCATATGATGCGAAATGTGTGATTTTAAACCACATTTCGCATGCTGAGCTGCGAAATGCGTATGGGATAATATACTGCGAACTATACGTAAGACATATGATGCGAACTAAGTCTAAACCATATGATGCGAACTGTGTTTAAAAAGAAGCTGCGAAGTAAAATTTATCAGGCTGCGAAATGATTGATACATTTTTCTAAGCAAAACGCATGATATGCTGCGAACTGTATGCACCCCCAGTTCAATACATATATAAAGCGTATACCTAGTCATTATCCAGGTAGGGTGTTCTAATAAGATATGTCATGGTTGATGATTGGCACTCTAATCCCAACCATTTGAAAAACCTTGGTAGCGAGGTTGGCTTCGCTACCTCGTGGCCGATTGTTGTGTGCTCCATGATGAAGAGCTGCATGGGGACAAGTTTTATCAACAAGATGATCTGTACATAAATAATTTTTATACTGAATAGATGAATCTTACAACTACAAGGGCGACGCAGCCGACGATTTTATCAGCTCTTTCTACTGCTAAGCAACTCCTGATAGACTGTCGAAGCTTGAACAGTATTGATCCAGCCCAGTCATAATTGTTTATTCTGCTGACGTCTTCAATGTAATAAACCGTGCTCCAGCCCAGGATATCTCAGATACGGAGTAGAATAGTGTAGAGCACAAAAACAGTATCAACAGCCTCGCAACATCTTCTAACTCATGCTCCCCTCCTTCGTTTATGGCCTTCTCTATACCCTCCTGTAAAACCAATGACAACATGCTATGTTAGAAATGTACAGAATATTGCTTTATAAAGATGAAGTCCATTTTAGACGTACCTTTATAATGGCATTTGTTATTGTTTTGGTATTACTAGCTGCTACTTTCCTGCCAGTTTTACCCATGAAGTATTTCTTCATCATCCTTGATTCGTCCTCCTTGCCGAGTTCATATTGGTTGTGAAAAGCTCCAGTTTTTGTTAACGGCATTTTCTCGGTGCCATGCCTCAACCCGAATATGATCTTTATATCGTTTTCAGTTAGCTTTACATACTTGTTGACAATCCTAAAGGCGTCTCTATCCAAAGAGAATTTCTCGATGATATACTGAATGATTTGGTAGAATTTTTTCCTTGGCAGCTCTGCCTCATTACGGATTTGGAACGCCGTTTTCAGAAGTATGTAGAAGGGTGTGTTTCTTGCAGCTTCAATGTGGGCCATTATAATACGCATGTCTTTGAGTAGCTTCAGAAGGCTCACCACCCCTGATCTGTAGTATCTAGGTTTTGTTGTCATACTTTCTGCACAAAAACAAATCAGTTAGAGCGTCACAAATAATTCGCATCACAAGCTGCGAAATGCATGTACAAATATTGTTTTAACAGATAATTCGCAGATTCATAATTCACAGCTTTGTTTTAACAGATAATTCGCATCACAAGCTTGATAATTCGCAGCTTGATTATGCCAAGGCTGCGAATTGTCTGTAAATAAACGATATAAACATGCAATCGAGCTGCGAATTGTTTGCATAGTGGGTGATCAGGATGCGAACTGTTACACTTTTTACATGCACGTTGCAGGGATCTGGGAATTATGCAACAAACACCAAAATCAACAATGAACTACCTAATGCAGATCTAACAGACATAATATTTCTCAGGAAAGTATTAGTATTACATGCAACTAAAATTCTACCCTACCTTCGACGATAAACCCATAAACTGAGCAACTATCGTCAGTAGATACTTCATTCTAGTATAAAAAGCAAATCGTAAATTAAGAGAAAAAGTGGTTCAAATTCGTAAAAAACGCAACAAAAAGTAGACTTTCCACGATAATGCATACCTGTTAAATTTCACCGGTCGGAGAACGAGATTGAAGCTTTCAGAGACGACTTCACGACAACTTTTTCGAACAGAAGGTGTGTAGTCTGAGTGAGTAAAAGACGCTGACCGGTGCGATAGTGTCGAAGGTGCGAACGGTGAGAAGCTGTAGGGTTTTTGCGTTTGAGAGAGAGAGAGTGTATCACGAAGTCGAACGGTTTGTTTTCTGGTGGTTTCTAAAATTAGAATTTTGCGTTTGTTTAGGGTGATAGGAAGGTGGAAAAAGTGGGTTGGAATTGAAAAATGGGTATATATAGTGGAAGGGTATTTTTGTCCAATTTATTAGTCTGGGTATTAAGTAACACTATGTTAAAAGCGGATACCGCCGGATAATAAGATAGTTGAGTGAGTATTTTCAGGTACTTCTCTTTTTATAAAATATACAATATTTTTTATAAATTAAAAATAGTGTCGGATCCTGATAATTTTGAGTACAGTTCGAGGTAAATTTATGTTGTAATTTTGATTCCTTTCGATGAAACTTCATAAAAGACACCAGATCGAGTTTATTAATTAAATATTAATAGATAATTATTGAAGCAATACGACGCGCTGTGTGACATCTTCTAATCATGTTTGACTTTTGTTAACTAATTATACAAAGAATCACAATAACTTGAATCTCTTCTTTCAGACCAAATCTCAATCCTATCTTCTTAGCAAACCATTACCGGAAGCGCTTCAAGTTCGGACGAGGTGAGTTTGTTTGTTAGCTTTCTTTCTTTTAATGTCTTCATGTTTAAGTTTGAGTAAGAGATTAACATCGGTTTTTGAGATAAAAAGACTTAATTTACAAACTTATTTATATATGCCTGTCAATCTATATCTTTTATTCAAGTTTCTTTTGGATAGAGACTAGTTACATATCAAACCTTTTAAAACTATTTTAAGAAGGTAGAGTAAGTCTCTAGACGATGATCATTATTATTATTGATATCTTTGTACGTAGCTTTTCATATCTATGGAGATACTACTTTCTCTTCTTTTTAAATACGAGATTTATTTTTGTACTAAGAACAAGGAAGATCCTGTAATTTCTAACAATTTACGATAATATATATACTCTTTGAAGTGTATGAAATCGTTAAAGCAATATGATATTTAAATATAAAAGTACTCGATAATTGAAATATTATGCTTTACCTTTCAATTAAAAAAAGTTAAATGTTAAAATAATATTAGTGGTAGTAATATAATTGAAAAAGTTTACATAAGTATGTTAGCATCTTTAATTTTTATTAAAATAATATATAACTTGCAAATTATTTTGTAATGCATGTAGGTACGACAGAAATGACAGATATTGTTGCTAAAGTGGTGGAAATTGGTTTACCTTATTTTGTGGGCTGTGTAAAAGTTTAATACCGTTATTTGTTTCGCTTTGGTGCCTTCAGAGCTAAGCTTGGGAAAGAAGTTGAAAATTTGAAAGGTGTGGAAGAGATTATTGTATCTCGTGTCGAGACTGATCGGAACAACGGGCGAGAAATTTATCCTAATGTGGAGAAATGGTTGGTGGATGTCTCAGCTATCTTGGTTGAGGCAGATAAACTAATCGATGATATGAAGAATAAGGAGGGGCGTTTCATGGGACGGACCTGTTGGTATCCCTTAAGTAAAAAGTTTGATAAAACAACAGTCAAAATTATTGAACTTCGAGAGGAGGAAAAAAGTTACAAAGAAGTGAGTCTGCTCAGGACTCACTTGCCTATACCTTATGTTTCATCCAATGACCTTGTGCTTTCTAACTCTTCGAAAGCAGCTCTTGATGGAATCATGAAAGGTCTGAAGGATGAAAAAACCAAAGTGATTGGTTTGTATGGCATGGGCGGAGTTGGGAAGACTACTTTGGGATTAGATTCTGCAAAGCTTTCATTTTCTCATTAATCCTACTTCTCCTCCTCTTAGAATTACAACATCAACAATTAGCGATCAAACCAATACTGAAAATCAAACACAAAAACAAATGAAAGATTGAAAAGAAATCTACCTTCTCCGACATATTATGAACCTCCGCCGCTCTGCTCCTTTTCGACGAAGATCCCGGCCGCCGCGGTACTGAATCTGACAAAAATATACTCATCGATGCTTCATAGATAAATGGAAACTGAAAGCTAAACACAACAAGAATGGTAGCATTTAGCTAGTATAAGCAATTAACCTAAAACGCCAAAGCAATCATGGAGTCCCCTAGGCGGCTTCTCTTTGTTTTCGGTCGATAACTGAAACCCATCGACATCATAGTTACAACCCTTGAAAAAATACTGACATTATAAGAGATGAGTCAATACCCTGCCAAAACATTCGACCAAGAATAATCCTTAAAATTTTATGTTGAGCTTGACGAAACTGAAATCTAGTATGTTGAAGGTCATATGAACAAATGCACTGAAAAGTCTAAAAATGCCAAAAAAATTGAGATATTGGTTAGTTCCTCACAATATAAGGGTCTTCTTTCCCAAACATGATGAGACTTCGTTCACGTTTATAATAAAAATATCATATTTTTTTACTTATATGTTGAAGAACGACCTGCAATTCACGGTGAGCCTAGACCTTTTGAATTATGTTGAGGCAACAGGACATGTCCAACATAGCTGGTGACCTCTTTTAAGTTGTTGATGGGTAATGTGGTTCTTACACACGAGAAATTTTGTTGTTTAAATCTCATAGACTTTTTTGTTGCAAATAAACTAACCGGAAAGAAGGGTAATTTTTATTTATATTTTATGTCTGAGTCTTTCACCAAGATTTTTAATGACCTTTTAGATTGTAATAAGGTTTCGAAAAAATATTGTATGAGTATGCATAGTGAGAGACCGGTGTTGTATGAGACTTGATGTTATGCCCCTGAATTTAGATTCTTCAAAGGAAATGGTGATACATTTGAATGAACTATGTTGTGTTATGTGTATAAATTGGGTTCCAATTATATGTATTTTTTTATTGTGTTATGTGTAATTATATTTATTTTTGTATTTAAATTTTCAGTGACAGAGTTGGATAATACGGAGTGGATAGAGTGTGTTGAATTGAGTTACGACGTGATGATGAACCAGGTCGAAGTGTTTAATAGAAGCTCTAAAAAGCATTGGTACTGAGGATACTTTCTCGCGGTGCCTATGGGCACAGGAGGCACATGTAGGAAATTTTTCATTGACGGAGAAGTCGAGGGTATGTAGTGGTAAGTTTGATTAATTTCTAACAAGAGTTTAAGAGATATTTGTATTTTAAAGAGAGAGTACAAAAGTAGATGGTAGTGAGAGGAAGGTATTCAAAGTAAAAAGTTTAACTCAGAAAGTAAAGTCCTCTGTTATTCATATTCCCACCTCTATTTATAAGTGTGTATCGAGACTTTAACCAAACCGGTTACAAGAAAGGACAAAATGCATAATAGTCATTTATATTTACTATTAATACTAATATTGTCACATAAATTTACAATATATCTATAGTAACTTTAATATTATTGAATTAATTCCCTAATAATGTATATCTTTATCAGTGTCCCCCAGTTCTTATGAAGAATGACGAATGAGAATTAGAAATCTTCAAAGTTAGAGCGGATTAAGACTGTCAAATTGTCAAACTTTATACACTTCCAATTTAAACCTCCCATCTTCTCATCAAAATGATTTACTTCAACACTCATCGTCTTTTAATGAAACCATATCCAAGTCTGCTTCAAATTATGACTTCTCGTTATTATATTTTAAGTCTTCTCATATCACATCTTTCCCATATTATGCTTCAAGTCTCTTCCAATGTTTATATATCCTCATTAAGCTGGCCTCGAATATACACGTGTTTTTTCAATCATTTTTCTATTAGTACTTGGAGACCCATAGGGTACTCTAGTGCGCGTGCAACATGTCATTAGGTCTGCCAATTTACACGTATCACTCTACCTATCAGTAGGTAACCGTTTGCCAATTCTTCAGCAGTTGTAAAATAACCCTTCATCTTCTCTGCCCATTTTCTCCCTCAATAATCATCACCAACTCTTCATAATCTTCTAATTATTTTCTCTTTCATTAGCATCTTATAAATACCTCTTTTTCAGGTTTTCTTGTTTCTCATTCAACTTCTACAAAGAGAAAGAGAGCAACCTAAAAACCTTATTTCATCACCACTTTCACCGGAAAACCCAACATCACTAATTCATATCCATCCTTCTATAGACTAATTTGAAGGTTATTCTTCACTTTAGTTTATGAAAAAACCAGCATCCACTAAAAACCCCATTTTTGGTTTCTACGATTATTTGTGTTTTAGTGAAAGAGTTCCTAAAGATCGTGTTGCAGGTGTAATAGGTATTTCTACCAAGTTTTCAACTCATACTACTGTTTATGGGAATTTAAATTCTACCCAAAATTCTCATGGGAATCAAAAAATTTCCACACACGTTCTTAACACCTGCTAACCATAACTTTCCTCATAAACATTGCCTAGAAATTTATCAACAACACTTTTTGGCACCGCATCAGTTCCTCCTCAAAATAATCGGACAGCAACACAAAGACTATCTTCACAAAAAGAATCAAAAAAATCTCCACCACCGGTCAACACTGAGCCGCTTCAAAATTCACGCAAAGAAACACCTTGAATTTGATTAGTGATTCAATCTTCCCAAAACCTACCTCTTAAAAGAAAATGATTTGTAGCTATGGGAGACTTCGAAGACGAATATACTTCACAAATCCTATGCAGAATCCTACACCATCTTTTCCTCCCTCAAAGGAAATTGTTGAGACCAACCAAGAGTCACAACAAACTCCTTCGAAGAATCCATATCAAAACCCAATAACAATCTTTAATCCACCTAAACTTCGAGATGAAGTTTCTGAAGAAGAATTTGAATCATAGGAAAGAACATAAAAAAAATTGAACCTCGAAGTTACAAAAAATGGTGTTGTTTCAGGATCTAAGGACAATACTTCGAAGAAAAAGGCTCCATATAAAAAAGAGAAGAAGAAGATAGACCTTATTGAACTTCCTAATGAGGTCGTTGCAACACTCAACGTGAACTTGAAGTCACTCCTCCCTGAATATATCATGGCATTGAAGAATATGCCATATGAATATTATAGTCAAGCCCATTTATAACGATTAAAAAGATAATGGGGGCTGCGAGATAACATTGTATTTTACTAACTAGTACAAGAAGAGACTTCAGTTTCTTGTAGAGAAAATGAACTCGTAGTGTATCTTGAACTCATCAACTAGGTACTTCGGTCCATATTAGTTCCAATGATAGTCAAGTACTGCAAACTCCTTGACTTGTGCCCAACCCAAGTGACTCTGAATTTATGGTTCACTCTCCTATCAGCGATTATGGATTCCAGACTCCGTATGATTCATCTTTCTATCAAAACCTTCATCGCAATGATTGGTCCTTCAAAAAATCTAGTACTATATTTATAGTATCTTACAGTCGAAGATGATTCCAAGATAATTGATGATCTTCTTGAGGCTGATAAGTTCTGGAAACAAATATTCCTTTTTTTATGGAGGATGGGAAAATGGTACGAAAATATTTGAGGAGAACCCGTCAAAACTCAACCTCGTTTGGAGAAATACCAGCAAGTTCTTTGCTTCTTTCTTTGCTTCTTTTCATATTTTAAATGTCAACTCCGCTTTTTTATATGTATTGTTATTGTACTAAAAAATTTAGAGGAGGTACAAAGCCCATAAGAAAACTACTAAAGATATATTTTCCAAATTGTCTACTCGGACAGAAAATGTATAGGGCAATGAGTTCAACAATGCCTTTGTGCTCATAAATTTCATCAACAAACATTTATGGAGGATCTTCTCGGATATTATTCTCCCCAAAGATTAGATGGAGCCCCCAAACCCAAAAGATGTTGTGAAAATATTATTAGCTCCTGATACCAAGTTCATATCGCCAGTTCAAACAGATCTCAAAGTCACTTACCACCAAAGAAGAAGAGTAAAAGAAAAAGGTAGTTCCCAACTCTTCAATAAATCTGCAACCACATAAACAAGAGAGAAAGTCCAAGAGAAAATCAAGAGAAACTAGTCTTCTAACTATTGAAGAAGTAGTCGAGGCCAAACTTTCTCAAAAAAGAAAAAAAACTGGTGCCTCAAAAATTAAGAAGAGCTCTTCAAAAATTACTCAAACTAAAATGACAAAGAAGAGTATTGAAATGCCTCCCTCATAAACTGAAGAAGTTGTATTTAAAGATCACCAAGGAAATGAAAACTTTACCTACTGAAGAACCTATTGTTGTTGGTGTATCCTAAATTTATAAATTTTTAAACACTTGGAACTTGAATTTATATGCTTGTAAGATCTGAACTTGTATATCCAAGGGACAATGCTTTTTTTATTTTTCAAATATTGGCCATATTTATATAAAATAATTTACACTTACAAGAACAAGACAATCACACCTCAAACAGTATTATTATTTAAAATAGTGCGTTTAAAGAGTGTTAGCACTTCAAATTAAATAGTGCGTTGAAAGTACATTAGCACCTCGAATCAAGCAGTTCGTTTAAAAGATGTTAGCTCTTCGAAATTAATTGTGCGTTTAAAATACGTTAGCACTTCAAATCCAATAGTCACCTCAAATTTGTACTTTAAATGAATGTATAGCACCTCGAATACAATCATAACATCAAATTTGTGCTTTAAATGAACATATATCACCTCGAATACAATCATAACCTTAAATATACGCTTTAAGTGAATGTATAATACCTTGAATACAATCATATCCTCACTTACGTTTTTGTTAACAACCCCAAAGATGATCAATCTTTGTGTAATTCTCAAAATATTTTGAAGTATTTTTTGTCTCAAATCATTATTGGCTAAGAAAAACAATTTTATTAATTGTTGTGAATGTAAATGTCTTACCTTATTAAAACCTTCCTGGGCCTAACAGGAGAGGAAAAAGTATTCCACTTATATAGACATACAATAAAATTATACAACCATAAAAACTTGAAAAAAGAAAGAAATAATTACCATCAATATAGTTTAAGTGCTCAATATTCTATGGGTGTTTTAAAAGTCTCCCTCGTTCATCGTGAATATGGTGTGTGTCTGGCTTGACTAACTCTACTACCACATAAGGACCCTCCTAATTTGTAGCTATATTTCTTAGTCGCTTATCATTTGTACGGAAAAATACATTTCTAAAGACCTTATCACCCACTTTAAAATTTTCATGCTTTACCTTCGAATTATAATTTCTCATCAAAGTTGGATAATGAGTCACATTCAAATGTGCTCTAACTCTTTTCTCTTTGATTAAGTCAAGGTATATTCTTCTTGCCTCTTCATTTGGCTCTTCTGAATAATGAAGTATTCTTTAAGAAGGTAAAGTCGATTCAGCAAGACTTACAGCGTCTATTCCATATACCATGGCAAAAAGAGTTTCTTGAGTATCCTTTCGACGAGACATTCTAGAAGCCCGCAACTCCTTCTGTAAATAATTCGGTCATTTTCCAGTAGCACCTGTTAAATTTTTCATTAAGCCTTCGAAAATAGAACTATTAGTTACTTCCACTTGGCCAATTTATTGAGGCTGAGGTGGTGTTGAAAAACATTGTGTAATATCCCTCGAATTGAAAAAGAAGCCATTTCTCTATTGTTAAACTGATGGCCATTATCTGTAGTAATATTCACAATAAACTTGATAACATCCTTGGCCCTTGTACCGGATAATGGTTCAGCTTCAGCCCACTTGGAAAAATAATCCACTACTCTAATAATCATTTGACGCCCTCCAAAAGTCATAGGTAATGACCCTACTAAATCTATCCCCATCTATCAAAGGGTACAACTTTAGATATAGAGATAAGAGGTACTTCTGGCTTATGAATAAAATTGGAAAAATGTTGACAAGTATCAGAGCCTTGAACTAAATTTTTAGCATCATTCATAATCGAAGGCCAATAATAACCTGCCAACAAAATTCTTCGCGTCAAAGACTTAAACCCACAATGAGCTGAACCTTCCCTATTATGCAGTTCAGATAAAATCTCTTGAGACTCATGTTCACCCAAACATCATAAAAGTGGTCTACTTGCATATAAAATTGTATAATATCCATCTAAAATCCACCTCACCTTTGTATTCACCAATAACTTGATCTGTCGCTCCTGTAAACCCAGTTATAGTACGTTTAGATCTATAAATTCGAGATGGATTATGCATCATATCACAGGTAGAATTAAACCATACATGTGTTAAAATCCCCATATTTAGCCTAGTACGTTGAATCTTAGTTTCATAAATATATGCCCCTATAACCACTGCGTCTTTATGCGGTCCTACTATCCCCCTTTAAACATCCTCATCGAACAAAATAAAAGGGGTATTATTCTTTCCATCAAGTGAGTAAACACTATTTCTTCTATTTAAGTAGCTAAACTCACTACATGTATCTTCCTGGAACTGTTACTTGTCACTCATATAATCTCTCTCGAAAATTGCTAAGGTTTCAAAATATTCACACAAACTTCAAACGCGTCCTTGTACTACTGGTTCATCTACAACTAGCAGAATCAACCGATTCGGGTCTGCCTCCAAATATTCTGACGCTGCATCAAACTTATCACATTTAGAATCAAGAATCATCAATGAAATTTCTTGTTTCAAATTTAAGTTAGCAATCTGGTTGTGTTAATGTGCTCGGATTTTTTGATCCACAGATTTATCCTTTAACAAAAGTTGTTAATTTGTTGTTTTCTATCCAAATTGTATCGCTTTCTTTAGCGCTATACAATCTGCAGTGTTATACCAAATGTCATTGTGATACTTGCAAAACCTATTATATATTTATTCTCTTAGTTTGCTTATTAGAGTTGGCTTTCTAAAGTTCACTTGACTTTTAAACTTTTAAAAAATAGCAGCTACATTTTCAGTCAAATCTGCAAAATATTCAAGCCTTATCCACGGATTTTCCCTTGGTCTATAAGATTAATAACTTGGAACTTGGTTTGGGACCTCTCATGCTCGAGGAGGAAAATTTTGTTGATCCTCGAACGAGGTGGTGCTTGATCATTTAAAGAGTTACCTTGATTAGTTAATGCATGCCGTGAACTTTTTTCCATAGAACTAGCCCATTCTCAAACTCTAGTGGACTCTTTCACTTTAATTTTCTCCTCGACTTAAGCCAGCAGTGGTCCAAAATTTAATGCTCTCATTTTTGTTGTTTTGTTCGCTAAATCACCTGGTAGTAAGCCTTGCCTAAAAGCTGTCATAGCAACTAGATCTTCACAACCATCCAATCCCGCTTTTGTCAACAGAAGACGTTTGGTATAATCTTTTAATTTCTCACCTATAACATATTGGTACTGTATTACTGTATCAAAATTAGCTCAAATTTCTTTACTTCCCACAAACTATCTTCGAAAAGCAGTATAAAAAAATCTTAAATTGGTTATAGACTCCTCAGAATCCTGTTATACGACTTTAAAGTCGTTCCTTTGAAAGTTTTTTAAAGGACTTTACAAGCAAATCAATCATCATCCTCGAAATTCATCATATAATTTTCGAATTGCTCAGTATAATCGTCAAGATCTCATGTCCCACCAAATGTTTCTACTTTGGATATATCAAAGCGCTTTGGATGAATAAATGACCTAATTTCGACAAATAAAGGAAAATTTCTCCAATCCACTCCTTGCATATACTGATCATCTCCCTTTGCTCCCATAACTGCATACAAGTTTTGATATGCTGCATTAACATACTCATTAGACTTATTCCATTCATACCGCGAACATCCCTCTTATTTCGAGGTTCACTGAACTTGTTTTGCTTATACTCTTTGCGTGACTTTTGACACCGACTTGATTCTTCGTTCGAGGAATCCTGGTACCTATTTTGTTCAAACAAGATAGTCTCAGAACCCGAGCTAAAAGAGTCATCATTACTAGATGTGACATATCGACGTTTATCCTTCTTCTATTTTTTAGAGGAACAATGATTTTTGTCTGATGAAAAATGAGTTTTCTTATGATCTTCTCGAATTTGATAAGTAGTATAAGGCTTATCAGATTTATTTTCCAACTCTTTTTTTTCTTTTACCGGACGTATTTTAGACATCAATCTACCATATTGAATATGTTATTCTCTTCAAATATATTTATCATTTAAGACATTTATTTTTTCTAACAATTGATTCATTCGATCTTCAATGTCTGGTTGATCACGCTACTCTAGAAATTAATTATTACCTAGAACCTCCTCACGGTGCAAATATGATTTAATGACTTCAATTGCTTCATGAACTGTAGTATAAGTTCTTTATTTTTCTTGTTCCATCACGATTAATATTACTAGCTAAAAATTTCATTTATTCTTGTTTTAGATTTTCAATCTTGGTACCTTGTGCACTCCTACTGTAGTCGCCAATTGTAAATTTGATGTATTAATAACATGAGTTTAAGTCGTATTTATATTTTTAAAGAGAAATTACAAAATTAGATTGTAGTGAGAGAAAGAGATTCAAAGTAAAAAAATTAACTAACAAAAGTCATCTATTATTCATCAACTCCCACCTCTATCTATAGGCGCGTATGGAGAGTTTAACTAAATCATTTACAAGAAATGAAAAATTGCATAATAGTCATTTATATTTACTATATATAAATATTCTCTCATACCTTTATATCATTTATAGATGACTTCTCTCATTTCAGATACCTATACCTTCTTTCTGAAAAGTTTGAGGCCCGAGACAAGTTTAAAGCTTTGAAGACCGAAGTTGAAAAACAGCTTTATAAAAGCATTAAGAGCGTTAGATCTGACAGTGGTGGTGAATACTATGGTATACATGACAATGCGAGTGAACAAAGTCAAGGTCCATTTTCATAATAACTAGAGGAGTGTGCATAGTCCCTCAATATAAAATATTGGATTTGTCTCGCATGAATGGTGTATCTAAGAGACATAACCATACACTAGAGTATATGGTTAGAAATAATATAAGTAACTCAAATTTAGTATTATCTCTCTGAGGGGAAGACATCAAATGTTCTGCTTATATACTCAACAGAGTACGCACTAAGGAAAATTTTAGGACCCCATATGAGCTTTGGAATGTATGCATACCCATACTAAAGCAATTTGTTTATATGAGAGTAACCAGTTGAGGCAAAGGTTTACAAACCTCAGGAACGAAAGTGGACTAAAAAAAGTTAATTATCTCTTTATTCGTTATTCTGATACTGTAGGGGTTTTAAGTTTTATGATCCTCTTACTGGTAGTATATTTTAAATGGGAACGATAAAGTTTCTAAAAGATTCTAAGTATAGGGTGAAGAAGAATTGAATATATATTCTATTTGAAGAATAATTTATAGGGATTTATGAAGATTTTAAAGGAGAAGATACTCAAGTATCAAACGATTGGAATTTAATGCCAATCATTTCGGTCTTGTTAAAACAAGTTATACTTAAACTAATATTAATGTTCCACTTCAGAGTTTCCACCATGATATAGATATGGTCTAGTTATAACAAGAAGAACTTCAAGGTAATCTTTCCACAAAAAGACCAAAATGATATTGTCCATGAGGTTCAAAATCCACCTCCTCAAGAAGTGCAACAAGAAATAATAGTTCCCTTAAGAAGGTCGATGGGAGAAAAGAAGAATGCTATACATTTAAATTTTATAGTATATCTTCAGGAATATGATGTGTCATTTGCTGGAAATATAAATGATCCATCATTCTACAAATTGGCCATGGAAATCTCTAACTCTCGGAAGTGGATTTTCACTTGTCATATATTGAAGACAATACGATTTGGGAACTTGTCATATTACCTGAAGGGAAAAATGAAATTAGTTGTGCGTGGGTTTACAAAACTAAATACAACTTCATGGGTAACGCGGATATGCATAAAGCACGCCTAATAGTGAAGGGTTATACTTAGCATGATAGGACTGATTTTAAAGAAACCTTATCTCCAGTATCGATGAAGCATTTATTTAGAACAATCATGACATTAGTTGCACATTTTGATCTTGAGCTTCATAAAATGGATGTAAATATCATTTTTTCACAATAATACTATTGAGAAAACGATCTATATGGTGCAATCGAAATACTTTAAGATAAATAACTCAAATAATATGGTATGCATGCTTAAGAAACTTATTTATGGGCTCAAACGGACTTCTTGTCATTAGTACCACAAATTCCTTGAGGTGATAGTCTCTTTTGAATTTAAGGTCAAGTTCAGTGGGAGTAACTTTATATTTATGGTATTATATGTTGATGACGTATTCAAAATTAACAAAATGGCACATGTTAATACTTAGGAAGTCAGAATGGATGGAGATCATTAGGTATTCTGACTCATTTTTTGAAGTCTATGAAGTCTACACACATCCTCCACTTGCGATTTTTCTTTGTGTGTAACACTGCATTTGCTGCCCATAAAGAATATTGTGACTCCTGTATATGCCCTACACTAGATAAATGTTCCAGTTCTGCAATTATTGCCTCAAATTTGTCTTGAGAAAAAGGCCTTCTTTTTTGTATGTTAGGCCTTACATTATATTTGATCGAAAGCCTGTGGAAAATTATTTCAGGGGGAACTCCTGTTTCGTCATCTGAACACCAAGCAAACATACTCAACTTTGTGAATAAAAACCATAATTAGCTTTCCTTTTAAATCTAAAGATAGATTTGTCCCAATCTTCAAAACTTTACCATCTTGATACATATGGTCCTCGTAGTTCTCATCAAGAACTAAGAGACTGGGGGACTCCCTCTAATCATTAAAAGGGGACATGGTAGCTCCAAATCAGAATCAGTCCGGGAACAAAGCAAAAGAGACCGGACAGGGGCATGGTAGGGCCAAAGCTCAATCTCAGCCAGCTGCTCCTGCTCAGAGTCAGCAATCCAGAAACAAGAGAGGGCCATGGGTCCAACCGGAGTGGTTCGCAGAATTAAAAGAAAGTGTGGCCACCATTTATGATAAAACAAAAGAAGAAGTGCGCTATAGAAGACCAGCCGCACTGCAGTCTCCAAGGGAGCATCCCAATAACTCTTTCTGCCAATATCACAATGACACTGGCCATACCACTGATGATTGTATAGCCTCGAAACAAGAGGTTCAGAACTTGATTGAGAGGGGAAAACTGGGGGCTTATGTCAAAAGACGAGGAGGAAACAGGCCTGACAATGCTCACCGGGTTGGCCCAAGTAATGCTGCTCCGGAGGGAGCCAATGTTATAATTGAAAGGTTTGATGTGGAATCTGAGTACTTGGATCCTGATCCAACTCGAAACAGAGTGGGTGCCATTGAGGAATGTGCTAGAACGGTCTCCGGACTCATTAAGTTTTTTGAGTCACTTACAATTTTCGGAGGGGATACAATGACAGCTCCTACTGCTTCTTCAAGGAAAAGGCACGTGCATACTTTAGCCACCCAGTTAGAAGGAGGCATGACCTCCTATCAGTCACAAAATTCATTCCCCTTTATTGTTTTTGATGAAGATGATTTAAGAGATATTGCTGGCCCTCACGAGGATGCTGTTGTCATAGGAGCATCTATTGGGGGCAATGACATAAGACGAATTCTGGTGGATACTGGAAGCTCAGCCAATATCCTTTTCCTAACCACATACAAGAGAATGAAAAATCCAGCTGTAATACAGAGTTCGGACAGATCAATTGTGGGCTTTACAGGCAGCTCAGCAGATGTGATCGGAGAGTTCGAAGAGGAAGTTCTATTGGGCAAGGGCCCTTCCAAGAAAATGGTCAAGATACTTTTTATCATGGTGGATTGTCCCACTTGCTATAACGCCATTCTAGGGAGGTCTTGGCTCTCTAGGATGCATGCACTGGCTTTGACAGTTCATCAGTGTTTGAAATATGTTGTTTAGGGACAGGTTGGAGTCGTCCGGAGCAGTCAAAAGATTGCAAGAGAATGTTATGCTACGACCCTAGCTCCTCGAACGCTGGGGGCAGTCTGTATTAACGAACAATAGCAGTTTGATGGGCTTTCTAGGGGTGAGGGTGAAATTGATGACCCTAGAGAGACCCCTGGAGTGTTAATACCGGTCGAAGAGGTAGAGACACATTGTTTAGAAGAAGGGAAAAATGTCAAGATAGGGTCCAAGATGCCACCCGTTTTGAAAAATGAGATGTTAAAGTTTTTGAAGAACCATCAGCACGTTTTTGCTTGGTGCAATGCTGATGTTACTGGGGTTCCAGCATAAGTAATATCACATCACTTATCCGTCCGGAAAGATGTAGCACCAGTGGTTCAAAAGAGAAGGGCTTTCTCCAAGGAAAAAGCTGATGTCATAGTACAAGAGGTTGACAGGTTCACAAAGATGGGGCACATTAAGGAGTCTCAATATCCTTTGTGGACTGCCAATCCGGTCTTGGTGAAAAAGAAGAATGGCAAGTGGCGCATGTGCATTGACTTCACAGATCTCAATAGAGCTTGCCCAAAAGACTTGTATCCAGTCCCCCGGATTAACCAGCTAGTAGACTCTACTTCTGGGAACAAGCTGCTATCCTTCATGGACGCCTTCTCCGGATACAATCAAATTCAAGTGGATCCAAAGGATCAAGATCATACCACCTTTATCACTGATAGGGGTCTTCATTGCTATAAGGTTATGCCATTTGGGTTGAAAAATGCTGGGGCTACATATCAGAGATTGGTGAATAAAGCCTTTGCTAACCAAATCGGAAGGAATATGGAGGTGTACATCGATGACATGATGGTGAAGAGTGTGGATGAACAATTGCACTTGTCTGATCTCCAAGAAACTTTTGCCAACTTGGTAAAGGTGAATTTGAAATTAAACCCTGAAAAATGTGTGTTCGGAGTGCAGTCCGGAACGTTTCTAGGCTATATTATAAGTGAGCATGGGATACAGCCCGATCCGGACCAGCTCAATGCTCTGTTCCAGATGGAGCCACCTCGAAACATTAAAGAAGTACAACGACTGACGGGGAGATTAGCTGCCTTGAACAGATTCATCTCAAGGTCTTCGGACAGGTGCGCCCCGTTCTTTCAAACCTTGAAGGGTGCAAAGGGATTTGAGTGGACCTCACAATGTGATGAGGCTTTTAATGAGATCAAGAAGCACCCGTCTTCCCCCAAAACTTTGTTTAAACCAGTCGATGGGGAGACACTCTTTGTATATTTGGCAGTTTCAAGTTGTGCCATCAGTGCTGTATTGGTAAGGGAGGTCGATGGTCATCCCCATCCAGTGTACTACATCAGCAAAAGCTTAATAGATGCAGAAAGACGTTACTTGAAACTTGAGAAGTTGGCCTTAGCTCTGGTGATAGCTGCAAGAAAAATTAGGCCTTATTTCCAAGCTCATCCCATCATCGTCCGTACATCATTTCCCCTGAAGAATGTCCTCCAAAAGGCAGATATTTCAAACAGGATGACTAAGTGGTTAGTAGAGTTGGGCGACTTCGACATAGACTTTGCTCCTCGAACAGCAGTCAAGGCCCAAGCTGTGGCTGACTTTTTGGTTGAATTTCACTCCGATAGGGATTCAGAGCAAACTACTGACATGAAAGATAAAAAGATATGGGTCGTCCGAACAGATGGTGGATCTAGCACTATGGGATGTGGTGCAGGGGTGTGTTTGACTTCTCCATATGGTGACAAAATTTGCCAAGCTATTTGGTTTGCTTTCAGGGCATCTAACAATGAGTCCGAATACGAAGCATCTATAGCTGGTTTAAAATTAGCCTACATTTGTGGGGCTAAGAGGGTCAGGCTACTAAGTGACTCCCAGCTTCTTATCCACCATGCTCTAGGGCAATCCGAGGCTAAAAAGGAGCAGCTTGTGAAATATTTACTCCTCCTCAAAAATGAAGCACTCAAGTTTAAAAGTGTTGTTTATGAGCACATACCCCGGACAGAAAATGACCTGGCAGACTCATTAGCAACCATAGCATACACGGAGTCCTATCCATGGATCCATGTGGTGGAGAGCCCCTCCATTCAACTTATTTTGGGTAAGGAAGAGCAAATTTTTGAAGTACAGGTGAAACAACCTCAAGACTGGAGGTTTCCTCTCTTACAATACCTCTCCGATGGTATCGTGCCTCCAGATAAATCACTAGCCAGAACGTTGAAACACAAGGCTCATGGTTTCATCATGTTGAGAGATGTTTTGTATAAAAAGTCTTACAGTAAACCTCGCATGCGTTGTTTGGGGGATGAAGACTCTCAGGTAGTCCTCTCCGAATTGCATGATGGTGAGGGATCAGCCTATTGTGGATTCAGGGCTTTAACAAGAACAGTTTTGCTGTCCGGTTACTATTGGCCATCTATTATGAAAGATGCTAAGGAATTTGTAAGAAGGTGTGACCCATGCGAGAGGTACATCAATGAAATTCATGTCCCAGCCATTCCCTTAGAGTCAATTTCTGAGCCTATTCCTTTTGCTCGATGGGGTTTGGATTTAGTAGGGCCTCTTCCTATGGCCTCCGGAGGACTCAAAACAATAATCGTTGCTATAGATTACTTTTCGAAGTGGATTGAGGCAGCCCCTCTAGCAGGAACAACATCAAAAGCTGTTATAAAATTCATTTTATCCAACATCTGTTGCAGATTCGGTGTCCCACGAAAGATAACAACAGATAATGGGCCACAGTTCGACAATAGGGAAATGGAGAGCTTTTGTGCCTCAAGGGGTATACAACATTGTTTCTCTTCACCTTTTCACCCACAAGCAAATGGGCAAGTCGAAGTGGCCAATAGAACTATACTGTCCGGTTTAAAGAAGAATTTGGAAGGGGCTGCTGGGAAGTGGCCTAGTTATCTACAAGAGGTCTTGTGGGCCTACCAGACAAACACATGGGGCTGCAACACAAGAGTCACCCTTTTCTCTGGTCTATGGGATGGATGCAGTAGCTCCCATAGAAGCAACTCTCCCATCATTTCGTGTTCACAACTTCTCCGAACACGCTAACGAGGTGGCAATCAGAGGTCAGCTTGACTTGATAGATGACGAGTTAAAGCTCATCTTAGAGCTACACACTACCAGGGTTTGATGAGAATCTGATTTGCCTCTAAAGTTAAAAAAAGGGACTTCCAGCCGGGGAACAAGGTGTTAAGAAAAGTCTTCTTACACACTAAAGAAAAGCTGTTCGGCAAATTGGCTCCGACTTGGGAAGGACCTTATACGGTGGTTGAAAGGCTTAAACCTGGAACATATTGGCTAGAAGACAAGGATGGAAGAGTTTTGACTCATCCTTGGAATATCGAGCATCTCCGAATGTACTTGGAGTAGCATTTCTGTAAATATTTACTTGTTCAAATATCCATGTAAATATTTTAGGGCATACTCTTTCCTCCCTGGTGGCACGGGGAGGTTTTAACGAGGTGTGTGGGCTTTTAATGAAACTTGATGCCTTCTTGAAAAAATTTCTAAGTATTTTAAAATTTTTCCTTTGTCACACTATCCGAACTGAAATAGAAGGATGATGACCACTTAAATATTCGTCATCGGAGAATTTAAACACTCTCACTATGAAATAACTAAGGGCTATTTAAACTCTAACCGGAGAATTTAAACACTCTCACTATAAAATAATTATAGGCTGTTTAAACTTTAGCCATCAAAATTAGAACATACTATGAAAGAAGATGAGAGTTGCACAAAACAGAGATATTCATTAAAATAACTTAAAGTGCCTTGGCCTTCCAAGGACTTTTGAATTGTCAAAGAAGAACAAAAAAAACCTATCCGGTCAGATACCGGACATAATTACAAAAAAGAATGCCTTGGCCTTCCAAGGACTTTAGTTTAGGTAAAACAAGTAAAAAGTGAATCATGAATTAAGACTAAGCCTTTGAAGATGGCTCAACTTCATCTACCTTCTTCTTCCCCTTGGGATCATCTTTATCTTCGTCTGGGCTCTCCCCGGTTTCTTCTTCATTATCGGATGAGGAGGCACTGGAGAAGCCGAACCTATCACCTTCGGCCATTGTATGGTATGGGAGGTCATCGGGCTCCACATGAAGCCATAAATCCCCCAAGTTCCTCTTCGGAAATTTCTCATAGAAAAGCAAAACCATGTCAGACTTTATCTTGGCATACTTTTCCTCTTGGGTATCGATCACGTTGTTGGCATAAGCGTCGATCTTGGTTTGGATCTTGGCCTCATGCTCCCTTAGCAAAGTAGTTTTCTCCTCGACAACTTTGGACATTGAATTCTCAAGAGAAATCTTGTCACTGGTCGAGTTGGTGATGATTTGGTCTTTGGCCTTGCATTCTCCTTTTGATGTGGCAAGGTCTTTCTCCAGACCAGACAGCTTCTCCTGGAGCTCTCTAATGGTTTCCTCTAAAGTAGAGACTTTTGTGGTGCTTGCCTCTTGGTCTTTCTTCAACTCCTCGATTTCTTCCTTTAGAATGGCAGCATTGGAAGTGGCAGTGCAAAGGTCGTCGGACAGCCTCTCTTTGTTAGATTTAAGATCTTTGATGATGTTTGCCTGATTACGGACTTGTCTCTCCAACACAAGTACAGGTTGGACATTGCTCAACAAAGAATGGGCTATAGTATCCCTTTCACTAGATATGATAAAGGTCTTACCATTGAAAGTGACTGTGTTGGAGGTGCTCGGAGGGAGGTAAGGACCAGCGAAGTCGTCTCTGGGAAGATTGATGAACTACTCACCAAGTCCACCAAGACAACTCATGTCTACCCCATCGATGTTAAGACCTCCCCCTTCGACCTCATCGGTATGGAAATCCCCCGAAATCTCCTCTGCCAGTGTTGGGTCAGTAGGATCAGCTTGGGAAGGAGGCTTCGGGGCCCGGAGAGAAAGCTCGTCACCTTTAGAGGTCTTCTTCTTCTTGGCCTCCATATCTTTGTTTTCACTTCCCTGTTTACGATTTCTCTTGGAAGCCCTTAGACGTTTTGGAGGTTGCTCCTCTTGCCTCTCAGTCTCATGCTTTACTGCTTCCAGGAGAGCAGCATCAATTTGGCTGTGGACTGGCCTCTCCGGATTTATAGGAGCCTCCTCCTCCGCTTCGGCAGGGTTAGCTCCACTCACCACCTTCTTTCCTTTTTGTTTGCCCTTCATCTTGCTTGGGGCTTTGGCCCGGCCGGGTAGGAAGAGCGTCCCATCAGGTTCATGGGTCCTCTTAAGCACCACATCTGGAGGAGGCTGAGTGGTGAGCTCCTCCCAAGTCAAGTCTCTCCGACTTGTGGTGTTCCACAGGTGAGACCTTGCCAAATTGCCTCCGGTAAACGCAGCATGGAACCGGTTCCCCCATCTCTCAGCAGCCCAAGCATTGATCTTGGTGCAAGTAGCCTGTCTGGTTTTCAGGTAATCACCGAACTCCTTGGGCAGTTCTGCTAAGACAAAAGTAAGACCAATTAGTTTAAACTAACTATAAAAATAAAGAAAGAGACAAAAATATAAAGCGAGAGACTTACGGTCACTCCTCCACCTGCTTCTGAGGAGGCTTGGGTTCACTCCGGACTTGATCTTCCTTCCGTTCTCCCAAGCGCCACTAACGAACAGGAATTGGGACCAAGATCAATGCTTGGGTCATCAACAGCTCAGACTCCAACAGGTCATCAACAGCTTTGAAACCATCCCCCATATTGAAGTGGTAGAAGGGGAATTGGTGATGTTTGCAAAGATTGGCCACTGCAGCAAACTCTTCCATAGGAAGAGGAATCCCGGAGAGCCTCGAAGCCATGATACATGACATGAGGGTGTACCAGGCGTTGGGGCTTAACTGGCTCGGACAGAGCTTTATCAGATGAAAATATCTGACAATCTCTGGGTCCAATGGGAGTCTGAGTCCCCAATTGAACAGCTCTGTGAAGATGACTATCTCGTTCAGCTTGCAGTCCATGGGAGTTTCGGGGTCTATGGGAATCCTTATCTTCACATTTTCTGGGATTCCCCACTTCGTGCGCATCTGACCCAGTTCGGCTGTATGGATGAATGCATACTTGGTCTTTTGTAAGGCCAAGAGGTATTTAAGTTCAACCTTGTGAAAACAAGGCCCCACCTCCCCTTCAAGACACTCCGGCAGCTCCGGATGCCTCAAGCACAGTTTTTCTTTGCCTTTATCGTTTTTGGCAGCAGCATTACTGGTCTGACCGGAGGGCTCAGACTCAAATGGAACCTCTTCAACAGAGTCCTCCATTTTTTCCTCCATAATTGTTGAAGGATTGTCAGTAGCAGTGGTCTGGGGAGAATTCAAATTTGGCTCAGCTTGGCTTCCGGACTGCTGGCCTTCAGTGTTCTCCTGACTTCTAGTCTCTGGCTGGGGCTCTGAGGCAGAGGTTTCTCTTCGAAGAACAGGGCTGCTTCCCTTCGGACCGAATAGTCTGTCCCGGGGAGCTCTAATAGGCACCCTTGACCCGGTGCTGCTGTCTTTTTCCCCCGACTTTGAGGGAGTGTTCTTAGAGGCTTGCCCCTTAACTAACCGACTCTTTCTTCGATCGACTAACTTTTCAGGGGAGTGCTCCGTATCTGATCCCATTGCTATAAAGGGTGAGGGTATTTTGAAGCTAGTGGCGGTTACCCCTGGCTCGACAGTGGGTTCTGATTCCTGAACCGAGGAACCAGAGATGATGGGGGAAAGGTTAGTGTGGAATAACTTTCTTGGCTTAATGCCTTTAGAAGAAGAAGAGCCCTGATCTGACTCGGTGGCTGATGTAATTGGTCTATCAACAGGCGAAGTAGGTAACCCTGCCGCAATTCGTCTTTCCTTCTCGACTTTTTGTGCCTTCTCCAACTCAGAAAGGTTGAGCCACCCGCCTTTGATCAGAGCGGTCCTCACTGTAAACATAAACTATCAAGTGAATTTTTGCTTTAGAGAGAGAAAGCTCTGAGAAAATGTGCAGAGTAAATATGAAAGAGATAGTAAAACAGTAGAAAGTGAGTTTGAACTTATAGTAAATCTGAAAAAGGAAGTTGATTCCTAGGAGAATTGGAAAAGATTGGTAATGATTAAAGACGACACTGATGTCACCACCTTTAATTAAGAGGTTGGTTTTTGAAGAAAGTGGGTTCAAAGTTCAAGGTGAAAAAATGGCTGAAACAACCAATCAGAGAGCGACACGTGTCCCACGATCTCTGGCAAAAAACCGTTTGGATTCATAAAGTTTTATCTGTCCGGATAGAACCATAAGGCAAACATACCTCTCCGGATTAAAACTACCCTTGATATCGGACTGTTTTTCAGGTTTTTGAAAAGAGAATTTGGCCAAACACCTAAAAAAGGGGCTCCTGATGATTCCGAATTATGCCTGCTCCCCGGACAAGGACAGGTCGGTTTAAGGACTCCGGATCCCGGACAGATCACTTCGAACACTTAGCCTATAGGATTGTTCGAACTATGACAAAAGTACTAAAAAACCTAAAACACTTCTTGACTAAGCTACTTGCTCTCTTACTTAAGAGCTCATGGGTCTTTGAACATGACCCGGGTCCATTAAACATGACCCGAAAGCCCATAAGGGCCCAAACATAAGGGTATAAATACCCAACCACCTGCATTAAGTGTGGGTAATGAGAATTAACTGCTAGCAGCCAGCTTAATTATCTTTATACTCTCTACACTAAACATTAAACACCCACATATCACCATAAAACTCCAGACAAAATAACGAGTCTACCCTCAGGCGATAATTATCCACACCAGACCCAATTCAACCAAATTCCCCAACTACTTCAATAGTTACCCCTATGAAACCTATTATAGTCCAAACTGACCTTTGGATTATGGGAGTGTCAATGATTATCTTGTAAGTACTCATTAATAGGATGTTGACAGAACTGCATGTGTCAATCGAAATTCTTTGCACATGATCAACTGCTATTCTTGCTGCAATTACTACTGCATCTTCATGTGGGCTTGCCATATTACTCATATCATCATCATCAAAAAACATTATAGGGGAAGGAACCGGATGTGCATGTGCCGAGGCTCCCACTTCTAGTTGAGTCGGCAAGTTGACTATTTTTGTTTTTCGAGAACTATATGAATTTGCTGCAACAGTATCACCCCCAAAAATTGCCAAAGATTTAAAATATGCGCATAAATGAATAACCTTTTATGAGGGACAATTTCTTGCAGCATATTAATGTCATTTCTTCGTTCATTTGGATGCAAATATTTTGTTATAATATCAAAAGAATCAATCTCTTCGGAAATAGTCATTGCAGTTTCTTCTTTCGATGCTTCTTTGGTCATCAGATTTTTCTGGGAGTGTTTTTTTACAAAATCTGTCAACTTTCCGTTGTCAATTAATGCTTGAATTACTTTTTTCAACGTAATACACTATTTTGTATCATGTCCCAAATCTTTATAATACTTCCAATATCTGTTGTTTCCATTCTCCCTCGGAGTTTGATTAGGATAAGGCTTGGGAAATTGTATCATGTTCCAAACTTTGTCAAATATAATGGCGACAGATTCAGTCAAATCTGCGAAGGGACTTGGACGAATCAACTTGTTAGATATTGGCCCCACTCCTTGTTGTGTACTATAAGCTTGCTGAGTTTTCTTTGGCCTTAGAGGGTATTGATTCACAACGTTGGATGGTGCATTTAACCTTGGAGGCTGGGTGGCACTAAGAGATCTTTGGAACTAGTTTTGCTCTAACTGATCACTATATTATTTTTCCAAAGCCTGAGTTTCTTCCACCAAACTCATTTTTTCAACTTGATCAAAGAGTGCCCCAAATATCATTTTTTGACTTTCAGCCACTATATCCTTTAGGATTCCTGAGAGAAGACTCATTCGATAGATTGTTAACGGCAAATAATCTTTACAATACTCCACATCAGTTTTAGCTTCAACAATTTGATTAGTATAATTTTTGAAACTTTCTCCAACCTTTGCCAACAATATATTATTGTGTCACCATTAGCTCAAAACTTCTTAATTCACATGAAATGTTGTTTAAAAATATTCCAAAAATATCAAATATTTTGATATACCCCTGCGGAATCCTGTTATACCACTTTGAACAAACACCCTTAAATGTTTGAGAGAAAGCCATGCATAATAACTTATCATCATCATCAAAATTGATCATAATTTTTTTTTTACTGCTCAATATGATTATCAGGGTATTGTGTTCCATTAAATTTTTCCATTTTAAAAATGTCAAAAAGTTTTGGGAGGTTATAAGAGAGTATTTCCGAAGACAAAGGAAAGGACCTCCAATTATGGTATGCTTTATAAATATTGGTCCTCGAACCCTGATGAGCCATTGCATAGAGACCTTCCTTGGAAGGCAAAGTGTAGTCCTGCTTCCACTCAAAATTTTAATTTCCCAGCATATTATAAGTGTGCCCGACATTATCTTTGTCAGTACGATTCTTAGTCCCTCAACTTTTTTTCTCACATCTTTAGTTTGATGGTTGTCCTCATATTTCTTTGTACTTTTTGTTATTTGGTAACATCTTTTCGGAGAAGATTCATCAGAATTACGACGCGAATAATCACTTAACTCTGACGATTCATATTGATATCTTGATTTTACCTTCTTCCTCAGAGAATAGCGACCATGCCCTCAGTATCTGTCCTTCTTGATAATATGTTCATGGTAATTGTTATCTTTCTCACCCTTATCTTCTCTTCGGATATCAAAATGAATCTTCTTGAAAACTATCTTTCATCATATAACTTCTCAATTTCTTCCAACAACTCATTCTTTGAGCTACCAAAATAGAATCCTCTAACATCTCACCAGCATGTTGATCCTCATGTTGTTGATCAAACTTCGTGTTATTTCTGACGCGATTCTCCTCGAAATTATTCTTAATCAATTCATTTCCGATATCTAAGTCTCCCCGAATTTCCATTACTTCTCCTTCAAAGATTAACCGCGATTTTGGAAAGACAATTCCATGTACCAAACATTTCCCACAGACGGCGCCAATGATAGTTCCAGAGATCTTTGGAGGAGATATTAAAGTAAAACAATAGTTAGAAGACTAAATTCGTATTGCAAACCACTTTGAAAATATTTTAGAGAGATAAAGTCAATATTTTAGAGAGATAATCATATTCAATCATTCATCAATCATCCTACCTCATAAAAGGGTGTGGTGCTTTTATAGTATATTTATTGTGTCCGACATGTCTAAACAAACCTTTAACTGTGGTATCGTCCTCAATTCTATTGTTTACTATAACTTGGTTCTTTTACATCACATAATTATGAATTACTCCTAAAAGACTTTCTTTATATCAAATTACACCCTTAAGTTTCTAAAGTTTTCTGTTAATTTATTTTTCCCTCATCATATGGAAAATATGAAAGCGAGATGGTGCATATCTGAAGATGATGTCGAGTGAAGTGACAATTTATCTCAATGTGCCTCTTCATCTCATGAAAAACAAAATGCGTTGTTATCTGAATGATGCTTTTTTATCATAATGTAGATAAGTGGGTTTAGTAACATTAACCCTCATATCTGCAAGAATCCATCGTAACAAAACTATCTCGCATGTGGTTAACCATAACACGATACTCACCTTCAGTAGACGATCTAGATAAACCATCTTATTTCATACTTTTCCATGATATTAACAAATCTTCAAAGAAACTACAGAAACCAGTAGTATATTTTTTATCATGAGGATTATTATCCCAATTAGCATCGGTATAGACACGCGGTTCAAGTGAAGAGGTCGAGGCATATAAAATTATTTGGAACTGAGGCCACAAAGATATATCAATGTTCGAAAAACAAACTAACTAACCACATGAATACAATAAGTTATATATGGTCGAGTAACAGTAAAATAGACCAAGCTCCCTACAAAATTTAGATATAAAATTGGGTCTAACAAAGAACACTATCAGTTCGAAAATATCGAGCATTGGTTTCAAGAGGAGTATCCACCATCCTGTTATCAGAAAGTTGTGCTCGCTCGAATAAATCAAAAATATATTTTGTCTGAGAGAGAATATAACCTTTTGGAGAGTGAGCCACCTCAATACCTAAAAAATAATGTAATAGTCCTAAGTCTTACATCATAAAATGTTGAGCCAAATCACGTTTTAGTGCCTCAATGTCATCAATCTCATCACATGTAATGATCATATCATCTACGTATATGGATAAAATAATTCGTCTTTCCCTCGTATATCTGATAAGCAAGGTCGAATCATGATTACTAGCAAGGAAACCAAGTGAAGTAATAATAGAAGACATTTTTTCAAACTAGAAATAAGAAGCTAGTTTGAGACCATTTAAACCTTTCTTAAGTCGAAAAACTTCACATGGTTGGTGAGCAACACCTGGAGGAGTCATGTAAACATCCTCATGAATATCACCATTCAAAAATGTATTTTTATCATCTAGTTGGAAGATCTTCCACTGGAAAACGGATGCAACCACAATAAGAATACAAACTGTCGTCATTTGTGCCACTAGGAAAATTTCTCATCATAATCCATACCATACTTCTGTGAATACCATTTTGCTATAAGACGAGCCTTGTCTCTTTCAACAAACCCATCAGAATTTATTTTAATTTTAAAAACCCATTGAGATCTAGTTATATGCTTACTAGATGGAGGTTTAACTATATCACATGTATGACTCTGATAAAGAGAGGTAAGCTCTTCGACTATTGCAATTTTCCAACGAGGCTCAGAAAAAACTTTTTTAAATGACTGAGGTTCATATAAATTATGTATGTTTTTTATGAAAGAGGCAAAAGGAGTTGAGTAAGAAGAATACATAAAATCTGGTAGTTTGGTATTGTACGAGTAGATATTCTGAGCGGTGGAGCCGGTGGTTTACTAAAAGAACGAGATTACTAAGGCGTTGATAGAGCAGAAGTAGTATCAGCTGTACTCAATGTCTCATGAGCTGGCATATCAATATCAATGGATATCTCACTATTATTTTCAAAAGGATTAATAGTCTGAATTATGATACTTATTGTATCATGTGATATCGCTGTAATCGAATAAAACGGGAGATGGTCGAGATCAAAACAATGATAACCTTTTTGTCTAACACCATAACCCTAGAAAACATATATTGTGGATTTAGGGCCCAAACTTTTGCATTCTACACGAGGACGAAGAACAAAATATGTTCATTCAAACACTCCTAAGAAAGAATAATCTGGAAGTTATCTGTATAACTTCTGAAATAGAGACATCCCTGCATTATGTACAGTGAGAGTTCGATTAATTACATATACAGCATTATGAATTACTTCTCCCAAAAAATAGTAGGAACCTCAGAAGATAAAAGCAAAGAACGAGCAGTCTTAATTAGGAGACTATATTTTCTTTTCTGCAACACCACTTTGTTGAAGGGTGTCGGTGCAAGAAGATTGATGTATGGTACCATGAGATGCAAGTAACTGAGTAAAATCATTGTATGTATATTCACACCCTAAGTCACACTTGAAGCATTTTATTACAACATAATATTGAGTCTTAACAAGTGCCCCAAATTATATATAAATTCTAAGGAAATCTGATGTCCCTTTCATAAGCTAAACCCAAGTATATCGAGTATATTCATCCATGAAAGAAACATAGTAGTATGGACACCCTTTGTGGAGACATGAGATGGACCCCAGACATTAGAATGAATAATATCAAACGGAGCAATAGAAGAAGTGACACTTTCATTAACCGGTAACACCAATTTTTTTTTTAAGTTTACAACCATTACAATCCGAGATATTACAAGGGTTTAACTGACATAAAGCACCTATAGAGAATAACAATTGTAAAAGCGATGCATATACATTCCCAGACAAGAATGCGAAAGATAAAACTAAGACGATGAAGGATTTAAATGAAACAAAGACAAATCAACACTAGAGGCAATAATATCAGTCAAGTATGTTTTTTCAACTATCAACATCATAGACATCCACATCTGTTACTTCAAGTTTCTTTAAAACATAGAGTTCATCTATTTTACGACCTATTCCAATCACTCTATAGTCTGTTGATTTTGTAAAGCACAAACCAGAATAAGAAAACAAGACATAATAACTAGATTTACACAATTTGCTAACGGAAACAAGATTCAAAGCAATGGTGAGAACGTAGTAAACATCGGATAATGATATATAAAGGGTACAAATAGAGCTAATACCCATACTAAAATTGGTATAGCACTAGCAGACAAAACAGATAAGTTAAAAAGACTTAAACATAAACTTAAAATTGGTATAACACTAGCAGACAAAACAGATATAAAGGGTACAAACAGATAAGTTAAAAAGACTGAAACTTAAACTTAAAACCTCGAATTGGAAGATTATTGGAAATGTTTTTTATGCAATTGCACAATCAAAAAAGAAAGTTAAGATTTTGAAAATATGCTTTGAGGAATCTAAGAGGTTTATTCATCCCAAATATATTTTTTTCCAAATATTACTAACCGTTGTGCTGTTTCGTCTTAGAGGTAAGATTCATACCCATATTCTATATTCTATTATTATATGTTAATTGACAGTCTTTTTGTTCCTTCAATAGTTGTTTGTTGTTATATTTATACATAGATGTACAATTTTATAATGAAATAAAAAAACATATGGTTATGAGTAGAATACTTATCATATATTTTGAATTATGTTTGTTGCTCATGAAAAATAATCAGAAATGAGAATGCATCATTAACAAAAGCATAAGATGGTTCAAGTACAAGCTCCCTCGTAGACATTTAACTTAAGATCAATGAGAAACACTCTGGGATACAACATTGTAAATAAAAACCTTATTCAATGAATAGTATTGGCAAAAAATAGTATGAAATAACACTCACTTAAACAAAGAAACAACTTTTATAAAGATTTAAAAAGGAGGAAATATTACAACACACTCTTACAACTCACACTACAAGAGAAATATTACTTTAATTTTTTCTCTCTTAGTTTCTTGTTGGTAGTATGAAACATGATGGACAACTCCACTATTTATAAGAAGCTAAGCTTTCAAAACAAACCAACAAGATAGAGCTTTTAAAACAAGCTAACAAGATATAGCTTCCATACTAGGCCAAAAATGTGTGCCTTTCAAAGTAAACTAATAAGACATGGCTTTTAAAGTAAGCCAATAATGTATTTTCTCTATGGGTCTTCTTGAGTGAGATTTATTAAACTTTATTATTTGGATCAAGTTTATGATCCAACACTCTCCCCTTAAACTTGATCTCGTGATCCATGGTAATTTCCTTAATCTTTTGAAGTCTTCGTTTCTCAGTTGCTTGGTCAAAATATCGGCAGCTTGATTTTGTGTCTTCACATATTCAACTTTCACATAATTTCTTGAAATATACTAACTTATGTAGTGGTAACAAATATCGATATGTTTACTTCGAACATGGAATACTGGATTCTTAACTAAAGAGATGACTAACTTATTATCTATATACATATTAGTCAGCTTATTTTGTGTTATGTTTACCTCATTCAATAGAAATCTAAGCCAAACTACATGACTAATAGAAGTAGTAGTAGCAACGTATTCCGCCTCACAAGAGGACAGCGTGACAATCGGTTTTTTCTTTGACATCCAATGAAAGCAATATCTCCAATGAAAAATTCAAACTTAATAGCACTCTTTCGATTTTTTATGTATCTGCCCCAATCACTCCTGTTATTGGAAATTGAATAAAGTAAGCCAACAAGTTGTACCTTTCATATAAAAAAGGATTTTCATTGCAGTCTTAAATGAATTGTTGTTGGAGATTTCATGTAGCGGCTAACAAATCCAACTACATGAATAATATACAGTCTCGTGCAAGTTAGATAGGGTAGACCTCCCACCAAACTTTTGAATACTATCAGATCCAAACTTTCTCCTTTTTATGTTTGGATATTTTGACTTTGAACTCTATGAGTGTGTTTATCGGCTTGCAATTATCCATCTTAAACTTTTTAAGGATATACTTTGCATAGCTTTCTTGTGAGATGAAAAATTCATCTTTTTGTTTCTTAATTTCAATGCAAGGTAGTATGCCATGAGCCCCATGTGTGTCATCTCGAATTCCTTTGTCATCACTTCTTTGAATTTATTGAACATGTTTGGGCCACTTCCAGTGAAGATAAAATCACCCAGGTAGAGGAACACAATCAAAATATCTCTATATTTAATCTTGGTATATAGATCATACTCGTAAAGACATTTATTGAAGTCATTCTCTTAGAAATATTTGTCGGTTTCATTGTTTCATTTGCTTGTTGCTTGTTTTAGCCTGTAAAGATCCTTTTTTAGCTTTACCACCTTGTTTTCATAACCTTTGACTTCATACCCTAATGGTTGTCGAAGGTAGACTTCTTCTTCATGAACACCATTCAGACATGTTGACTTTTCATCTATTTTTTGTATCTTCCACTTGGTATGAGCTGCCAAAGAAATTATTAGTCTAATAGGTTCTAACCAGGCAATGAGGGCGTATACCTCATCATAGTCAATAGAATTTTGATTGTAGCCTTCTGCAATAAACCACATTTTGTGTTTTTCAATCTCCTACTTAGCATATCTCTTTGTTTTGTATAACCATCTGACACCTATTGTCTTGTACCCTTTGGAAACTGAGGTGAGTTCCCATGTGTCATTTTTCTCGATGGTTTTAATTTATTCGTCCATCGCGTCTCTTCATTTTTTATCTTGTGTAGCTTGGTGAAATGACGATGGTTCATAATCAACAAAGAATAAAATAGTGTAAGGTTATCCATTAGTTCAGTTACCTCATAAATATAACTTAGGCTTCTTTTATATTCCACAACTCTCTCATTTTGACTACCATTTAATGATTATGAAGGTATTGAGTCTCCATGAGAAGTTGATGTTGGGGTAGCATGTAGGTTTGCGACCTCTGCTGATTGATCATTTAGTGTCAAATTTGGGGGTAAAATTTGAACTCAATATTATGAGACCCAAACTCCCATTTTCATGCTTCATTAACAATAACGTCTTCTCTTATCACAGCCTTCTTATTGTTTGGGTTGTACAAATTGTAGGCTTTGGAACTTGAATTGTAACTAATGAAGATAACACTCTTTCTTTTATCATTTAGTTTGGTTCGTTGTTCGTCTAGTACATGGGCATGAGATACGCTTCCAAATACTGCCAAGTGGGAAATTCCGATTTTTCTTCCACTTCACGCTTCTTGTAGTGTGTTTTCCCAAACATTTATTCTTGGAGATTGGTTGGACAAGTAGATTGCACATGTCACTGCTTCCTCCAAAAAATATTAGGTTGTTTCTTGGTCTTGAGCATGTTTCACGTCATACCAAGCATTGTTATGTTCTTTCTTTCTGCCACACTATTTTGTTGAGGAGACTTGGGAACTGTCAAGCGGTGATGAATTCCGTGTTCTTCACAAAACAATTTCAATTTATTGGATGTGAGCTCTCCTCCTCAGTCTTGTCTCATGGATTTAATTCAACTTTCGCTCTCTTTTTGAACAATTTATTTGAACCTCTTAAATATTCCAAATATTTCGGATTTATGTTTCAATAAATATACCCAAGTATTTCTTGGAAATAATCCATGAAAAAAATAAAGTAGCTACTTTTATCTAGAAATCTCAAATTTATTAGACCACACACATCGGTATGAATAAGCTTGAGAGGTTTATTGGCTTTTGATTCCGACTCTTTTGGAAATATTTTTCTAAATTACTTCTCAATTAAACATCATTGGCATAGTTTCTCAGGGTGATGGATACACGGTACTCCTCTAACAATTTATTTTTAATAAAATAATTCTAAACTTGTAAAATTTAGATTCCCAAATCAACACATGATATAGCCACGGCTCATTTTTGTAACAAGCTTTAAGACACTTTTTAATATCATTTTGAATATTCAAAAGAAATATTTTATTCTTTAAGACATTTGAAATTTAACAATTAAATCTCCTCTATAATTTCTTATAAAAAGAATATAATTTTTTATATGAATATCATAACCCTTTTCTAGGAGCTGTCCCAAGCTCAAGATGTTGTTTTTCAGCCTAGGTACGTAATAAACATTTGAAACTATTTGGTGACTACCATCTGTTGCACGAATATGAATGCTACTTTTTTGTGTCACCGATCTTTTGGTATCATCACCAAATGGGAGATTTCCACTCACTGCTTCATTGAGCTTTACGAACATGTTTTTTTACACACGTATGGTTGCTTGCGTCGGTGTCAAGATACCAAGTGTTCTCTTGACCTTCATTAATGTTTTTGTATGTAAGTAGTTTTCAAAAGTACTTTATTTTTCTGGAAAAAAATATATCTTATTTCTTGTTCTCGTTCCCCTTTTATAATCGTTTATACTTGTTATAATATCTAATTTATTACAATATTTATATCCTATATTTAATTAGACTATTGACTATACAATAGATATTATTCTACAATATATTAACTAAATCTTTGACTAAAATAAATTAGATATTACTCTAATAAGTCAGCGGTAACAATGTGTAATTGAGAAACTGATGTCATTGATGAGTCATAACTTTGGTGAAAATAATAACCACTTGGATATTGGAAGAGATGAGAGGAAGACGTATCCCCCAAAATTTTAAAGTCAATCAACTTAGTATGCTTGGTGCGTTCATGAAAAAAGGATTGGTGGCAATTTGAATGTAACTAGTGCTAGCATGAAAAGGAGTAAAACATCTGTGAATATTCCAAGCTCCTCAAGAAGACCGTGTAGCCATACAATGTCAGAATAATCACTAAAAATGAACGATACTTAGCCTCAATAGAGGATATAGAAACACGAGCTTGTTTCTTATACCTTCAATAAATTTGATTATCACCTACACCAACCCATAGTAGACCGTCATGTATTTGGATATCCACCAAAGTCAACATTACTATAGAAAACAACTTGAAAAGATGAGTAAGTAAGAAAGAAAAAATCCCAAGTATGTGAACCATGAAGATACTGAATGATGTATTAAACTGCAAGAAGGTGGAGATGTCGAGAAAATAACATAAACTGACTGACCAGATGAATAACATAAGATATATTAGGTCGCGTACTTAACAAGTATATAATACACCCAACCAACTACCGATAAAGAGTATGATCATCTAAAAGGTTCCTTTCAATTTCCTATATTTGATATTTACCTCCATACGAGTATCAACAAATGAAGTATCCTCCAAACCAACTAAGGTGATAAGATCTTTAATGTTCTTTTGTTGGTTCAAAAAATAGCAAATGCCCGATGATGAACTTCTAATCTTAAAAAGTATGTAAGTTGGCCAAGATCTTTTATATGGAAAGTGGCATGTAATGTTTGTTGAAGCTTAGTAATCAAACTACAATCACTACTGGTGATGATAATACCATCCATATAAACGAAGAGAAGGACTATACCCGATGTAGACGTGTGGAAAAATAAAGGACAATCATATTCACTTTGTGTAAAACTAAAATAAAGAAGTGTATCGTGAAAGTTCTCAAACCAAGCCCGAGGTGTTTGTTTGAGCCCGTATAAAGAATTCCTTAACATACATACATCATGCGGGGAAGAAATACTCATACCAAATAGAAGCTTCATGTAAATATATTCTTGAATATTACCATGAATAAAAGCATTCTTAACATCAATTTGATGCAACTGCGAGAACTGTGAAGCGGCAATAACCAAAATGGTTTGAACTGTGGCCATTTTGGCAACATGAGTAAATATCTTCTCATAATCAATCACATTTTCTTATTTATTACATAGTGCTATAAGATGAGATTTATATCGCTTCAAAGAGCCATCAAAATGAAGTTTTACAGAGAAAACCCATTTACTCCTAATTCATTTAACTGTAGAAGGACAATGAACAATATTACAGGTTCGATTATCCTCAAGTGCTTGAAGTTCTACTTTCATTGCTTTTTGCCAACACTTGTGTTTAATGGCTTATTTTTATCTAGTTGGAATTAAAATATTATATCAAGTAGTCACAATACAGACAATGGAATAAAAACTATGCCTATCACGAGGTCGAGAAGGATATGTAGATCCGTGAAGAGTTGTAGAAGCAAGAGCAAGATTAGGTGTCGAGACAGGATTAGAAAGGGTCATAAAAGATGTAGAACCAGACTCATCTCGATTAGGTCTTTGATACAAAAAACCGCATAACCAAGAAAATCACATTTTACAGATTGAGCAGTAAGTTTATGACGTTCATGAGTAGGGAGGAGTAAAAAACAAACACATCCAAAATCACGAAGATCTATAAATAGAAGAGAATAACGAAAAAAAACTTTAAAAAATAAGAAACATAATTTAATGTAGGGAGAGTTAGGTGAGTAATAAAAAAATAGTAGCCAAAATTGCTTCACACCAAAAACGAGGAGGAACGAATGATTCAAGTAAAATAGTTCTTACCACATCAAGAAGGTGACAATTTTTCCTCTCAGCAACACCATTTTATTGTGGTGTTTAAGGAGGAGAACACTGAGAGAGAATCATTTTATTTTGAAATTTTTTTGAACTCATGTGACATGTATTCACCCCCATAATCAAATGATAGAACTTTTATATTGGCATAAAATTGAGTTTCAATAAATGCAAAAAAATGTTTAAAACTAAAAAAACTTCAGTTTTAGCCCGAAAAAAAAAACTCAAGTAAAATGACTGAACGCATCAATGAATGTCACAAAATACTTGTAGTGTGCCTGAGAAACAATGAGTGTAATCCCCCAAACATCACTATGAATAACATCAAATAATTGTGAAGCACGAGATGTATGATGAGCAAAACGTAAAACCTTATTTTAACCAAGTTTGCATGATGTATAATCGAAAGAAAGACCAAAAGAATAAGTTGTTTTATTTCCCAATAATATATAATGAACCAAAGTACAAAGTACATCAAAATATGGATGATCTACAAGTTTATGCCACATTTTTGTTAGAGAACCAACAATATTACATGTAAACAAAAGAGGAAAACTAAGAATAGTAGTGGAATGAGACTTATACAATAGAAAAGGTCATCCCACTTTAGGACCCCCCCGCAATCATCTTCCCTAACACTTGATCATGCACAACAAAACCAAAACGAGAGAAAAGAACATGACAATTATTATCGACCAATTGACCAACAAAAATAAGATTTGTGGAGGGGTTTGGAGACACAAATACGTTAGTAAATGTGGAAGAAAGATCACCAAAAACAACAATAGGCAGTAATGTTAATTTTTCAGATTTCCATCATAATTTCTAAAATTTAAAAAAAGGAAAATGGTATTGGTCATAAGGTCCGAGGCTCTAGAATCAAAATACAATTGTGTGGATAATTTTTAGGATTACCCGAGAGCCCAAAATCAGAAAAAGCAAAAGTGATAATTTGTTGTACCATTTCAGGAGTGAATTTGTTTGGATTTGTTGTTGGAGAATAAATAGGAACAATCAGTGAGGCAGTAAGAAATGCAGTAGAACAAGAAGTACTAGTGGAGGCATGGTAGGTAGTACCTTGTCGCCATTCAGATCGAATAACACAAGCAAAGAAGATGTGCGTTTGTTTCTTCTAATAGTTACAGACCTTTTTGGGACAATCCCGAGGAATATGACCAAAAGAATTACAACTATAGTATTGGATAGCAGGCATGTATCTGTTTTTACTTTTCTTTTATGATGCATAAGCTGCCCTAACAGGTGTACTAATATTAGCTTGATGTTCAATGGATTCATCAATTATCATTCGCTGCTCCTTACGCAGAGTTTACCTAAACATGCATATAAAAATGGTACGGGATGTCGATCCATCATATTAAAGTGTCCAATTGAAAAACTCAGTCGTACCTTCATCAAGAACTGATCTCATTTTTTGGTGTCATGCATTGTTTGGATACCTCAAGGAGGTGCAGCAAGAATATCATTATAAATAATATCTGCATGGTTAGCCCAAATTTTTTAAAACTAAAAAAATATTCTTCAATTGAGAGAATTTTTTAGTATAATTAGCCATTTGATATTCCAATTTAATCTCGTACAAAAGTGCTTCATAGATCTTTTTTATCTTATGTTTGTAAAGCATTCAATATATTTTTAAGACAGATATTTGACAAGTTTTTGGTGTTCCAGATTAGTAGTTGTGGCTTCAAACTTATGTGGAACAGTGACCGATAGCTTTTCAATAATCCTAGATTATTTTAACTTCGAACCATGCATTCTCACCTTTCTGGCAACGCTGAGAAGTCTGTCAGATTACTCTTTCACTTACTCATACTCATTCATCTTCTGCCACTCGAAATCAAATTTAAGAATTTAATTCGAAAAATACTTTCATTTCCTCTAACTTCCTACATATTCAGCTTTAAGGTAATTCCAGATTTCATTTGCTGTTTTGAGGGGCATTATTCGTGTGAAGATCATTTGAGATAAAACTTCAAATATGCATGCTTTGCTTCTGATCTTCTTGTCTTTTGTCTTTTCATGCTTTGATTCGTGCCATAATATATTTTTCTGGAAGAGAATACACATTGTAATCCTCTTCAAATGCTTTCCAAAGATCCACAGACTCTAGTAAACTCTCCGTCCAAACTGCCCATATTTAAAAATTGTCTTCATCAAAGACTGGTGGTATAACAACCGAAAACTTGATTCTCTTTCTATTTTAACCTCACAATTCTCTTGAGAAGATAGTCGTAATACAATTGGTTAATACAAAATAAATAACTAATAATGTGAGTGCAATAGACAGAGCTTTAATGGTGAGAATGAGTATAAATGATTTTAGTTTAGTCGGATGGACTATTCGACCAATATAGTCATAATATATTATCAAAGAAGTTGGATAATACAGATTGCACACTTGTTAGATTGCATAGTGACTAGTGAGCATAGGGAGCTAGGTTAAGGGGCGGAACCCCTGGGTGGGGTCAAGCTGACAAGTCAACTTGGAAATGTTTTGTTTTGAATGATGTTGCTATTTTCAAAATTCATAAAAATTGTCTTATTTTAACCGAGTTTTGACCATTTAAATGTAACACGTTTTGGACATATGTACATGCAAACGGTTGATAATTTTTGTTGATAGTTTGCATGTAGGTTGGCAGTTTTGGTTGAAATATATGTTTGCTTTTGGTTAAGAAATATGACACGGAAAATCATTCTAAAAGTTCAAAAACATTCCGATTTTATCTGATGGAGATTTTTGGAGAACCACTGGAAATATTTCAATCTGAAATTGTCTAAACAATACATCAAAAAAGATTTTGAAGACAACCAATTTTGGGCACAATTCGCATGATATCCTGAGCATTGTTTTTAAAATGTGTTTTATAGTAATTGTAGCAGTTAGGTGTTTTACCAGGGGTGCAGGTGTGTTTGTTGTGTGGTCTTGTGCTTTGAGTTTAGGAAAGAGTGGGTTTTAGTTTGTTGTCGTCCTAGCGTCTATATCAATGACGAGCAACGTCTGATGGTTGACTTGGTCCTTCTTCTTGTTGCATATTAGAATGAGGATGAGGTTCTCGTTTCCAGGCACTTTGGTAAAAACATTGTCGACTACATTTTTTATTTCACATCATAATTCAATTTTAGGCTGCATTCAAGCAAAAGTACATTACAAGGAGAACATGCGAGGTTTTTGTAGTTTATAGCTAAACTTACCTTATTCATGCCAGAAATGTCTATGCAGACAAATTTCACTTCTGGAAAAGTTTTGCATAGAACTTTCCAATTTACTTCTTGGATCATTTTTCGAATCCAAGCGTCCACAATCTATGAAACAAGTTGTTTATTTACGTCAAATATATGAGACTTCTTTGAAATATTCACGACAGTTGGTTGACAATTGGATACGTTGTAGTCCAGCTCCTTTTCAAAAGGTAGCGCAAGCGCATCAGACATTTGCACACTAATTCTGTAGGAAAACTTGGACGTTGGTAAATTCCATACTACTAGGTCGATGGAGTATTATTTGTCTTTAATTATCAGTATTTTGTGGTATTCACGGACATCGATCCGGTCAGTTGTCTGTGTTGTCTTTTGCCAGCCGGTGAGAGTTACTTGTGCCTCTAGAGCTTCTGTCACAATTATCTCTTCCTCTTCTTCTGCCTTTTGATGCTATATCAGTGTCACTAGATTAAAATTAGGCTGCTATATCCCTTCCCTTGACTTGAACATATAAAATAACAAAAATTAAAATATTTTGTGTCAGGAATCATAATATTACCTTTCCCAAACAATTCGCAGGATAACATGCAAATTGTTTGAGTTTCCAATTAAATAGAATACCAAACAACTATCAGGATAACATGAGAATTGTTTGAGTTTCCAATTAAATAGAATACCAAACAACTCTCGGGATAAAATGTGAATTGTTTGAGTTTCCAATTAAATGAAATACCAAACAATTCGGAGGCTATCGTGAGAATTGTTTATAACTCTTAATATATATCCACACAACTATCATGATATGCTGCGAGTTCTATTTAAAATACACTCATAAAATACTAATACACACATTGCGAAATCATTTAAAATCCTGCTTACCACATGGTCGGCGGAAATCAATGTCGTTGACTGTTTCGACATAATCTCTGGATCCCTTCGAAAAAAATCACTTAGGGCATCCTCCGATATACTCTCCAAAGACCGTTGGATTAATCCATCGAACTCAACATTATCAATTTCATTTAAAATTATTTGTGAAACTTGAGTGCAAAAACCGTCAATAGATACATCACCTTGGCCATTTATGTTTTGCGGTTAATTTAGAATTGGTAAAACAATTTCACCTTGGCTTAGAGATTCTGACTTTGCGTATGCCATTTTTGGTTTTTTAGGTACATCTTTGTCTCGCTTTTGGTCTTCTACCGGTGCTTCTCGCTGGCTAAGTAGTTCCCACTTCTTACATGGATTGGCAGACTCTGACCCTTCCGGAGCTACATCTTGTGTTAGCCTTTCTCTATTTGCCAAGGCTAGGTGTTGTTCTTCTTCTTCTTCTTGAATCTGTTGTTCTTGTTGTTCTTGTGGGTGTTGTTGTTGTTGTTGTTGATGATGTTGTTGCTCACCTTAATTTTGCTGTTCTTATTGTGGGTGTTGTATGTCGGCATGTTGTTTCATACAAAATACAAAATAAAAAGGTGGAGGGGTTAAGCATCACTGCACTCTGAGTTGCAAACAATTCGCATGATAACCTGAGACTTGTTTGATACCACAATTTATTAGAATATCAAACAAATCTGATGATACCCATCAATTTGTATGATACCCAATTCAATAGAATATAGAAAAACTCTAAGGATATCCTGGGAATTTTTTGGACTAACATAACAGTCCTGAGATTTGTTTGAAAGTTAGCCTAATGTGAATTGTTTGAATATGTATACAATGAGAAAACCGCGGATTGTTGTAAATACATACACTGATTTTGTTTGAATATGTATAAAATAATAAACATTATCAGACAATTTCATCACAACAATATATTAACATATTTTAATCTTAGTGTACTTTGGATCCACTTACATCTTCACGGCTTTCTGCGTCTGCACGTCCAGATTCTTCCGCTTTCACTTCCTTCTCACGAGCTTCTAATTCCTTAGCACTGTATTCTTGGCAGCTTACTTCCTCTGGCATGTGAGGTATGATCTGTCGGTCATTCACAAGAGACTCATGTATTTCTTCTCCTTTGGAGGACTGAGACCTGTCGCTGCCTCCTCTGTAGGAGGAGACTTGTCTGTCTGTCTCTATGTGGTGTCTGTCTCTGTGGATACCAATAACTCTTCCTGTTTTTATTCAGATGGCTCCTCTGCCTCTTTTTCTAAAACTAAAATTTTGCAGGACAATCATTTTTATCATCATTTTTTGGTACAATGGATGATACCGGTACGGGTGAATGGTTCCCATCACCATCCTTCTCTTCTGGCAGTACTCCATCATGCTTTTCAGCATCATACATTTTCCCGTCCTCATTCAGCTTCTTAGCCTGAATTTCAGATGGCACCATTGCCTGCAATTTTAGTGGACGCCGCTTCTGCTGGCAATGACGGTAGTCTAGGTCCCTTCTCCTTTGAAGGGCTTCCAATCTGGCAAATGGGCTGAGAGAGAGCATTCCGTAGTTATTGTTCTTCAAACTCCTCTATCTTCAATTTTAATTCTTCAAGCTGAAAAAGTAATAGCAGATGTATTATAACGTATTTCGTGTTGATTAAAGCGATTAAATATACGTTTACGTAAGACTCAATTTCCAACTTACTTATTTCTTCTGTTTGTCGATCTTACGCTGGTACTTATTCCTATCGGTATAAGTCTTCAAACACTTTGATCTTGCTTCAGTTCTAGACTTCTTTGGAGCATCCCCTCTGCGTTTGAGGACAAAATTCCCGATCGTGTCACTCATACTAGTGGTACCCTCGTCATCGGCCTCCTGTTGGGATGTCCCGATCGGCGTTGGTGGAATCACTGGTCGGCGGACTGTTTGTGGTTGAGCTCTAACTGATATATCCTTATTGGATTCTTTCTATTCTTGTTTAGCCCGTTTCCTTGTTTTTGGGGCTGCGCTTTTCTTCTTTTTCTTCGGTCTTTCCTCGGCTAAAATCGGTACATCATCTGGATCTACATTACGTAATGCTCCTCCGAATGCTTTGCTTTCAGCCTCAGTAAGATAGAGTGGACCTTCCAAAACCTATAAAGGGAAGAACATGATAGTAAATAGTTACCTGTGGTTTGTTTGGAAAATATCAGGTTATAGCCCGACTATTGGGTTGCTAACATCTCTCAGGGTTTCCTGAGTAGTATTTGCAATTATAAACTGCGAATTGTTTGATACCACCATTTAATATAATATCAAACAAATCTCAAGAAATCATGCGATTTGTTTGATACCCAAATTCAATAGAATATCGTTCAACTCTTTGGATATCCTCAGAGTTGTTTGGTACTCTAACATAAAAGAGTTGTTTGCAACTCTAATGCCTGATAGTTGTCTATATAACTATATGTTTCATACCTCATCATCTTTCAACAGAGGTAGTCTTAAAAGCAGCGACACGGTCGATGATAGGCACTCCAATCCCCGCCATTTGAAAAACTTTGGGAGCAAGGTCGGCTTTGCTACCTTTAGCCCGATTGTTGAGTGTTCCATGATGAAGGCCTGTATCGGGACAAGTATAATCATCAAGATACTCCGTATATAACTAATATGTATACAAAATAAATCAATCTTACGATTAGAAGTGTGACGCATTCGACGACTCCATCAGGTTTTTTGATAGCTAAGCAACTCTGATAGACTAGAGAAGCTTCAACGCTATTGATCCGGACCAGTCGTAATCGTTTATTCTGCTGAGGTCTTCAACAAAATAAAGCACACTCCAACCAATTATATCTCCAGATACCGAGTAGAATAAGGTTGAGCACAAAAACAATATCAACAGCCGTGCAACATCTTCCAACTCATGCTCCTCCCCTTCGTTGATGGCTCTTGCTATACCTTCCTCTAAATCCCACGACAACATAATATGATAATAAAGTTCATCATCCTGTTTATAAGATAAAGTCTATTTACAGGTACCTTTAAAATACTGTTCGTGATTGTTTTACTATTCGTCGGTCATATCTTCCTCGACGTTTCATCCATGAAGTATTTATTCATCATCCTTGATTCGTTCCCCTCGTCGTTTACGTATCTATTGTCGAATGCTCTGGATTTCGTTAACGGCATTTCCTCTATGTCATGATTCAGCCCGAATATGACCTTCACATCGTCCGTCGTTAGCTTCATAAACATTGACCCAAATCGGAAGGCATCTTTATCGACCGAGAACTTCTCCACAACCCACTGAATGTTGGAATAAAACTTCTTCTTCGGTAGATCTTCCACATTCCGGAGGTCGAACGCCGCTTTCAAAAGCACGTAGAAGGGTGTGTTTCTTGCAGCTTCGATGTGGGCAGCAGTAATCCGGTACTCTTTCAGCAGTTTTAGAAGGCTCACCAATCCTGACCTGTAATAGCTTGGTTTTGTTGTCATACTTCCTGCAAAAAGAGAAACCATCATCTGCATGTGAATTGTTCCCACAAAGGGACTCTATTAGCTTGTAGTTGCAAACAACTCGCAGGATAGGTTGCGAATTGTTTAGAACTCTATAAGCCTGTATTTGCAAACAATTACCAGGATAGCCTGCTAATTGTTTGCAAATATAAGATATGAATTATATGGAAAATAAAGGCAATCAAGTTGCGAATTTGTTTGCAACTATAAAGAGCGATGAAGCTGTGAATTGCTTGCATTCCTACGTATTGAAGATGCGAATTGTACTACAACATACATGTACAGGACACGAACTATTCTATTTTTTACATGCACGTTGCAGGGATCTGGGAAATATCGAAACAACACCAAAATCAACAAACAACCACCTAATGCACATCTAACATACATCACAACTCTCATGAAAGTATTAACATTACATGCGACTTAACAAACCCATGAGTTCAACGATAAACCCAGAAACTAACATACCAACTACCATCACTAAATACTTGATTTTGGTAGATTAACCAACGTGATCGTTAAATGACAGCAACAACTGGTTCGAAGTCATCACAAACGCAAACAAAAATATTTTCCACGTGAAAAAAGTACCTGGTTATTGTAACACTCCGGTTCTTCACGAGCCGGCGAACACTTAACGACAACTTGTCGAATGGATGTTGGTTACAGGTTGACGGAGTAGAAGAGAGTGACCAGTCGAAATCCGATAAAGAACGACTGATTTTGGGTTGAAGGTTGGAAGGGTTTGGTTGGAAGGAGAGTTTCTAAGAAGTCGAACGGTTTTCTGGTGGTTTCCAAAAAAATTAGACGCGTTTGAGTTGATTTAGGATGCCGAGAAGGGGGAAAAGTGGATTTAAAATTAAAAATGGATATATAGTCGAAGGATAATTTTATCCAAAATTTAAATGGAAACATTACGTGATACTATCCAAAATTTAGATACTAGTATATAATTACATAATTGAATACGTATTTACTCATACTTTTCTCTATTTAATATTGGTTAACCGTTACTAAGTTAGACAAACTTATTCATTAAACTAGATAGAACAATCTCATCATTAATACTGTGTATATTACAAAATTTTAAAAACAAATTTACCTTTTTATTCTACCGTCGGTCCTATAAAGACTTACGGTTAGATAAAGGATTCCAAAGAATTAATTTTTACTCATTATTATTTAATAATAATGATTATCATTCTTTTTATACAGTAAAATAGTAGTGTTTATAAAAACTAGAAAATTTTAAGGATAAGATTTTCGTTCTATTTCATTTTTAATTTTTAAACTTTGAAATTTTGGTATTTAATAATTTATAAATTAGTTTTATCATAATCAAATTAAAAATAAAATTAAAAATATTACATTATTATTTTTGGTTAAAGTAATTTAAAACTAGTGTATAATTAATGCCGAACTTATATTTTAAGAGTTATTTATTTTTAAGATTTTAAATAAAATTGTAAAAACGAGTTTTGAAATAAGTATTATTTTTGAAATTTTTTATAAAAAATATTTTATAAATAATCAGTTGAAATTTTATTTTTTAAAAAATTATTATTTTTGAACCTTTTTTCTTTAAAAATTGAAGGTTTCTTAATTAAATTTTAATTTGAAATTATTTATTTTAAATAAGTGGATTTTGTTTGTTTTAAAAACATCAAATTTATCTTCCAAATAGAATTTGAAAAGACATTTCAAAGGTATTTAATAAACTTACAATTTTTTAAATAAAAAAATGGGCTTAAAAAGTTAAATAATTTTAAAAATTTGAAATTAAACTGATGACGGTTGGTCAGTTAGTTTATGGGTTTATCGTCGAACCCAGGCTAGAAGTTAGGTTGCATGTAATGTTAATACTTTCGTGAGAATTGTGATGTATGTTAGATGTGCATTAGGTGGTTGTTTGTTGATTTTGGTGTTGTTTCGATATTTCCCAGATCCCTCTAACGTGCATGTAAAATATAGGACAGTTTGCAGCCTGTACGTGTGCGTTGTAGTATAGTTCGCATCTTCATCACGTAGGATGCAAACAATTCGCAGCTTCATCTCTGTTTATAGTTCATAGCAATTCGCACCTTGATTGAATGTGTATATCATACGGTTCGCAACTTATATTTGCAAACAATTGGCAGGCCAGCTTGCGAATTGTTTGCAAATACAGGTTGATAGATAGGCAGTTCGCAGCTTGACATGCAAGTTGTGTGATACTCCAACTGATAGATAGGCAGTTCGCAGCTTGTCATGCGAGGTGTGTGACACTCCAACTAATTTGTGTTTGTGCAGGAAGTATGACAACCAAACCAAGCTATTACAGGTCAGGATTGGTGAGCCTTCTCAAACTATTGAAAGAGAACAGTATTAACCGTGCCCACATAGAAGCTGCTAGAAACACACCCTTCTACACGCTTTTGAAAACAGCTTTCGACATTTGTAATGTGGCAGAACTGCCGAAGAAGAAATTATATTCCATCATTCAGTATATTGTCGAGAGGTTCTCCGTCGATGAAGACGCCTTCCTTATTGGCTCAAAGTATATGAAGCTAACTGCAGACGATGTGAAATTCATATTCGGGATGAATCATGGCACAGAGGAAATACTGTTAACAAAATCCAGAGTATTTCACAACAAATACGTAAACGGCAAGGAGGACCAATCGAGGATGATGAAGAAATAGTTCATGGGTAAAACGTCGAGGAAGATAGGACCGATAAATACTAAAACAATAACGAACGCCATTTTAAAGGTACCTGTAAAATAGACTTCATCTTATAAAGAAGGATGATGTACTTTACTAACATAGCATGTTGTCGTGGGTTTTACAGGCAGGTATAGAAAGAACCAAAAGAGAAGGGGGGAGCATGAGTTGGAAGATGTTGCACGACTGTTGATACTTTTTTTGTGCTCAACCCTATTCTACTCCGTTTCTAGAGATATCCTGAGTTGGAGTATGTTTTATTTTGTTGAAGACCTCAGCAAAATAAACAATTACGACTGGTCTGGATCACTAGTGTTCAAGCTTCTGTAGTCATAAGAAGTTGCTTAGCTATCGAATAACCAGATAGAGTCGTCGGCTGCGTCGCCCTTCTAATTGTAAGATTGATTTGTTCAGTATAAATATTAGTTATGTACATAGCATCTTGATGATAATACGTGTCCCAATGCAGCCTTTTATCATGGAGCACTCAACAATCGGGCTAGAGGTAGCAAACCCGACCTTGATCCCAAGATTTTTCAAATGGTTGGGATTAGAGTGTCAAGCATCTACCGTGTCGCTGCTTGTTAGAATACCCAATTTGAAAGATGATCAGGTATGATCTATATAGGTATTGAATTGGGGAATCAAACAATTTGCAGCCTATCCCGAGTTTAGTTTGGTATCCTATTAAACTAAGGTATCAAACAATTCGCAGCCTACCCTGAGTTTTGTTTAATATTCTATTAAATTAAGGTATCAAACAATTCACAGGTTATAATTTACAAACAATGCCCAGGAAAACCTGAGAGATGTTAGAAACTTAAAAGGTGATAGAGTTGCAAACAATTCACATGGTATCGTGCGAGTTGTTTGCAAATCTAAGCTGATAGAATTCGAAACAACTATCAGGATATCATGCGAACTGTTTAAAAAAACAAGTATGTTTGTCTATATCCTGATATTTTCCAAACAAACCGTGCGCAGTTATTTACTTTCATGTTTCTCTATTGGTAAATTTTGGAAGTTACACTATGTCTTACTGAGGCTGAAAGAGAAGCTTTTGGAGGAGTAGTCGATAGTGGAGATGCAGATGCTGAATCTCTTTCACCAGAAGAAAGACCAAAGAAATGGAAAAAAGCACAGCCCCGAAACCAAGAAAACGAGCATCACGGAAACAGAAATAATTGAATCAGGTGATATCACTCAGACCCTAACCACAAAGACTCCCCCAGCCATTGATTCCACCAGCACCGATCGGCACATCCCGGCAGGAGCCCGAGGACGAGGGCACCACTAGTATGAGTGACACAATCGACAATTTTGTCCTCAAATGGAGAGTGGCTACTCCAAAGAAGTCTGCAACTGTAGGGAAATCAAAGGGTTTGAAAACATACACCGATAAGAACATGTATGAGAGGAAGATAGAAAAATAGGAAAAAGAGGTAAGTATGAAATTGAGCATTACATAATCGCTTTAATCAGCACGTAATATGTTATAAAACGTATGCTATTAATTTTTCAGCTGGAAGAATTAAAATTGAAGATATCAGAGCTTGAAGCACAGCAACTTCACAATGCTCTCTCTCAGCCAATTTCCCAGATTGGAAAACCCTGCAATTGAGAAGGTACCTGGACTACCATATTGATTAATAAAGGTATTACTACTAAGAATATTTTTGAAATAATTTACATTTAAGTCACTCATTTTCTTTTGGTCTTCAATCCAAACATTATCCTGTTTGATACCATTAGCTCTATTATTTCTTTATCTTTTCTTAAAAAAAATTATGGAATAAAGTTGTATTTTTATCACCTTGTGTAAACGAGTTAATACAACTTTTCTACTCCGAATAGACTTCTTCTCTTTCCGAAAGAAGAAGCTGATTGGATTTAGCTTTATTAAGTTCATTTTATTTTCCATGTTTAGAGAATTTTGTTCTTTGTTTTCATAGAAATTAACTTCCTCATGTGTTTTGGAAAAAACAGTAAATATGTTGCCAAAGACTTCATAATTTCAAGACTTAAGGGTAAGTTTAAGTCTTTTAATTTTTTTTTTCTAGAAAGCATGTTATGGAGGGCAAGAACCCTTAGTGTTCCACGATTTTTCAATAGTGTTTTAGATTTCAGGATGTTGAATCCACATGTTAAGAAATTTGAATGAGGCTTTTGATTTCCAATAATTATTGGCTAAGGTTCTCAGCAATGGGGCATGATCAGAGTAGGTTTTAGTTAACTATTTAATTTGGATTTAATCAAAGTAAGTTTTCATTTGTCTTTTAATTAAAACTCGATCAAGTATTCTCAAATTCCTATTATTGGTCCAAGTGAAAGGAGATCCTGCAAATCCAGGATCTTCAAGGGAACAATCAAATATAGTGTTATTGAATTCATTAAGACTTCGTAAACACAAGGTAGAACAAGATAATTGCTCAACAGAGTTTGTTATGCAATTATAATCACCCATGATAATCCACCATAGTGGATTACTGGATAACTTTTTCAAACTCTCCCAAAGAGGAAGTCTATTTATTCTAGAACATTTGGCGTATATGACATAAACATTAAAGATTTTATTCATATTTTTATGAGAAACTTTAAGGTGAATAAATTTCTCTTCATCACAAATTGTACTCACCTTAAAGTGGTTCTTCCGCATGGCCCAAATTTTATTCTTAGAGTTAAATATGCTATGGTAAAAATTAAGATTTTCCATTATTTGGTCAAGATTTTTCTCAAAGAACATATGTTTCTCGATAGTCAGGAACTCAATTTTCTTAGAATTAACTAAATGCTTTAATTTTCTAATTATGTTTTTGTTTCATACATCTCTAATATTTCAATTTAATATTTCAACTGGTCGTTTATACTAGAAGAAAGAATATTTGAATCTTTAGAATCAATTGTTTTATACAAAATAAACTAATTTTTAGTTTTTAGCACGTTTGTTTTCTGATTGAAAATTTTAAGCTCATTATCCATGTTCTTTTGCTTATGAGGGGAGACTAGAAGGCTTCCAATTAAGCTATTAGGAATTTGAGGAAGCCTCATCATCTGATTAGTTATTTAGATACTGGAATCTGTTTGGCTATTTATAGATTTGAGAGCATCAACAATTTCAGTATTATGCTATACAAGAAGGTTATCATTTACCAAAATTTGATGTGTGCTATGTTGTCTAATTTTTTGAATTTGAATATCATTGCCACTGATACTATTATCTTGGACTGTTCTCTCAGTATTTTATTTAGGAATTACAGACTTATGTTCTTTCACCACTATTGATTTCAACCTAAGAGCCCTAGTTTCATTAATGTTTTTAAATTTCTTTTCCATGACTTGATCTTCTAAATTAGCTATATTATTATCTTTAGTAGCTATAAGTATTTTTTACTGTTTGTTTTAGATTTTGACTATTGTAACCCAGGTGGTGACAGTCTAGACAATATACTAGGATATCCCTATATATAACATCTATCCAGTGACCATCCTGGTCACCGAATTCAATCTAAAGTTTTTTATTGACAGGTTTGGATACATCAATTTCTATCCAATCCTGACAATAGCTGTGCCTGGCTAGATTTTTAGTTGGCATCCAGATGTCCAAAGGGTTCCCTAAATCTTTGGCTATGTTTCTAATGGTATCTCTAATTTAAAATTAAATGGGAGGTTTTGGAATCAAAGTTTGGTTCCCATTTGATTAGTCTCATGCAATGTTAGTCAAAAGACCAAACATTTATTTTTTCAATTTTTTTAATCCTATAGCAAGGTCAACCCTATGAACACATGTCATTTATCAAAAACAGAAAGATTGACTTCACCTTTAAGCTTAAGTTTGTTTAAAAATTTATTTATAACGAATAAAGATGGTCTACTTACTACAAACTTGACAACTAAAGTATATACAGAAGCATTAAGTAAGATGGACTTATTTTTTTCTCCAACAATTTAGAGACTTGAAGCGTCATTTGTTTCGATAATCACATCTTCATAAGTGACAACCTTGAGGTTTGATTTTGCATGAACAACGTCTTTGTAGTACATTTTGTTTTGAAAGATATGGGTGTTCGCAGTCTTGTTGTTGAGGGGAGCGAAATGGTGTTCAAATTCTAAATCTGCAGTCGCCTCTCCAATAAATAATTCATGATTGCCAGAGTTCTCCTGAGGTAATGACTGCTTGTCATTAAGTCTCAAGTTTTGTTGTCTCTCTGATTCTTCTTCCATACCAGGATGCTCTTTCTTTCGTTTTTAAAGGAAAAAAGAACTGAGGGTTGTGGTAAGAACCCCAAATTAATGCCTTAATTCATTTTTGTAGTCTTGAATATTTTCTAAATGTCGATGACAATTATCAATTAAGTTTGTAGTTTTAAAAATTAGTACAATAAAGTTAAGTTATGATATAAAAATTAAAATATACTAATACACACTACTGAGCTTATAGTTTTAAAAGTTAATCTCTAAAGTTAATCTATTACATAGAACTTAAAAGTTACTGTTGTATTGTTAATTATTCTAATAATATAATATTAAATTTATTTTGAAAGTGAGAAATAACATATAAAACCAGATGAATATGAGTATAAAATACATTATTAATATATGAACCAGCTTACTTTCAGATAAATTTAGATAATTTCACATTGGTTACATCTTCTCTATAAAATTGGAAGATGAGATGTGAGATTAAAGATTTAAAAAGCAGGAAAACAAAGGCAGGCCAATGCCATCACATTCACATATATCACGACAAAAGATATTAATCTCTTCCGATCCAACTTTGAAACAGTCTATCCGCGTAGACCCTAGCTCTAGAGGGTGTACAGCAAAGTTGGGTCCCGTCGTATTTAAAACAATCCCGCGTTGTAAGTTCCAACCTGTAACCTCGTTATAGTATTAGTGTTACGTTTGGGCTAGGGTAAAATGAGACCCGTTTTTCTTTTTATAGTGAGACCGGTTATAGTGAGATTCGGGTTGGTTATAGTGAGACCCCCATTAATTACAAAAATGCCATCCATATAAATAGCTAAAAATCAGAATTCATACTCCTTCTTCTCCCCCTAAACCCTAACTCTCTCTACCTCCAAAAACCCATCTTTTTTCCGTCGATTTTTTTTGAAATCCAACTCCAGCAAACTGTTAAGGTAACGATTCTATACTTCATGATGCAATTTTTTTTTCATTTTCCATTGTTTTTTCTAGAGATATCTAGAGTTTAGCATTCGGGTAAAAAACTTGGATTTTTATGTAATTGGGGTTGATTTGTTGGATTTTAAGTGCATGTATGTTGTTAGTTCGGGGATTAGGACCGTTTAGGGTGTTGGGTTAGAGATTTAGGGTTGATTTCGGGCAGATCTGGGTAGAAGGAGGGTTGGCTGTCGAACAAGTATTTCCACGCATGTTCGTGTGTGGAAATACCGGATGCACGCACAAAATTGCGTGCATCCGGTATTTCCACGCAAGAACATGCGTGGAAATACCAAATCCAAACTGCGTGGAATTTGCGAAATCTTCACAATTTAATTCGTGGATTTTCCTAATCCACGAATTAAATTGCGAATTTTCGCAGAATCGATGACTTTTATTTTTTTTTAAACTTTCAATTCGTCTAATTGTTCGGTTTTCTCTTGTGCAGTATGCCTCCTCGCCCACGTCCTCCCGTTACCGATAGAGACTACGAGACGGATCACGAGACGGAGGAGCTCACTCGCGCTGAGACTTCTCGGAGCGTCCGGGTCCGTGTGAGAGGGACCTTACAGGCCGTCGACCGCCCAGTCCAGCGTCGCGTATCTACGGAGCAGCGCTTCCGTAGATATAATGGTCACGTCGTAGACCTATATTCGACGTTTCATTCGTACAGAGAGCGTCTTCAAAGGCGATGTAAGTTTTATAGTTTTAATTTACTTTTTAAAGTTATTATTATTATTGGTTTGTGTTATAAATTTTATTAGTTTAGGTTAGAATCAATTTATATGTTAGTGCATTGGATTTTATATTGGTTTGTGTTATAAATTTGATTAGTTTAGTTTAGGTTAGGTTAGAATTCATTTATATGTTACGATGACTTTAGGTTTTAATTTTTAACACTGTCTACTGAAATGGTTTGTGTTTTAAATATAATTAGTTTATATGTTAGAATGAAATTAGGTTTTAATTTTTAACACTGTCTATTGAAATGGTGAATGAATTCATATGTTACTGCATTGGATTTGGTATTGGTTTGTGTTATAAATTTTATTAGTTTAGGTTACAATGAATTTATATGTTATAATGAATTTAGGTTTTAATTTTTAACACTCACTACTGCATTGTATTTGTTGGTTATTGGTTATTGGTTTATCTTAGTTGTTATATTGCATATATATTGAACATGTTGGTTATTGGATTATCTTAACTTTTAGATTTCATATATGTTTATATATATTGTATGTTTTTAATGCATGCAGGCCCGACATTCACTGCGCTGTTATGCTATGTACCACACTCATAGTACATGGGACTTGAAAGCCCGGCAGCAGAAGGTACTTGAGCAGGTTAGGAGCACGTGTTTCTAGCCCTTGATTGAGGCCTTGGGTAAGTGGTCTACTAATGTCCACTTGATTGAGGGCTTTCTCGAGAGATGGCATCCCGAGACGAACACTTTCCACTTCTCGTTCGGGGAGATGACCGTCACCCTGGATGACGTCCACATGATCACGGGGCTCTCAGTTGTCGGTCTCAATTGTGAGATATATAAGTACCCCACTGCTGATGAGTGTACTGCGAGATACGCTCGCTTACTTGGGTGCAGCGCTGCGGAGCTTGAGGAGGAGATAAAGGAGAACAAAGGCGGCGGTAAGAGGCATGTTCTCCTTGCATGGCTGAAGAGGAGATTCTGCACCCATCAGTATTACGATGATGAGATCACTGTGGCGGATGCCAAACGAGCTACGAGGGGCTACTTGTTGCACTTCTTTGGCTGTACCATTTTGGCCAACAAGTCGGGCAACAACATTAGCCTCGACTACTTACAGTTCATCGACGATTACACTAGCTCGGCGAGGTATAATTGGGGGCAGATGATACTGGCGCAGCTCTACTACCAGCTAGGCAGAGGCTGCCTACACGCTACTTCGGGTATATCTAGTTTTTTGGCCATGTTAGAGACGTGGATTTACGACCATTTCACGTTGTTTGCAGTTCATCAGTACCCGAGGTATAGTATCGCACATCCTACTATATGTCTCCATGCGCCTGCTAAGTTTCGACAGAGCCAGGAGTCTCGAAACGGTATTAGAGTTTGTCTGGATAGCTTCACCGAGAAGGATGTAAGTTTTAATCAGTTTCATTTCAATTATCGTATATATAATATAAGTTGGTAATGATAAATGGTATGTTAATATTTTACAGGTAATTATTCACGCCGTATGCGGCCATGCGGGATGCTCGAGGTACCGCTGATATAGCTTGGATAGATGCGACGCTGAAGGCGGCGGACATTGTCGAGGCGTACTATCCGCTAAGGGTGGCTAGACAGTTCGGTCGCATTCAGCAGGTAATATTTTGTAACTCGAAATATTAATATTGTTTGTAGTGCGCATGTGTGGTACATAGTTTAGATTTTTTTTTAAATACAGGTTCCTGGTCCATTGCGTCCTTTTCTTACCGGTTCTACTAGGGTTCGTCGTGCGAACACCCTCTACCTCTGGGATGCATTCAGTTGGGAGAACTGGGAGTCACACTGTATTCACCCGAGTCTGAATGGTGGGGAGTATATTCCTGGTCAGGAGGATGGTACCACTGTGATCTACTCTTCATGGGTTACGAGGAACTTATGGTACATCATATCTGATCCAGAGGCGGTAAGAGATGATGCGGAGATTGGGGTGAACCCTACACCATACACACATGCGACCACACTGCACGAGTTGACTTCGCGCATACTGGAGATAGAGGAGTACGACCTTAGCCACCCCGATATTAGTGTGGAGGACCTTCGGGAGCCTTTGCAGGAGATATACCGTATATCTCACGAGTACAGAGACTGATTATCATTTATGTTTTTTGTGTTGACAGTTTTAGACTTTATATGTGCTGTTTACTTTTGACCGGTTTTTTTTTTGTGATGTGGTACTGGTTCGTTCTTTAATTATGTGTTATGTTAATTTGTTACATTTTACTGATATAACTTTCGAATGTTTGTTCAAACTCCAACTTTAAAACTCCAAGTTTAGGGGTAGGTATCAGAATGCAAAAAAAATGCAACATAAACTAAAACATAAACCCCAAAGTTTTTGTAAACATGAACAACAACACAAACTCAAACATAAACCGAATCAGACACTTAAACATAAACTCAAACGAAAATATCAAAGATAACGTAAACCCATTGTAAAACATAAACTCCATAGATCTTTCGCATTCTTGTTAGTCAAGCATTTCGTCTAGGCGGATGTCAATAATGACAACGCGGACCGAATCCAACTGATCCTCTGTTAAAAAATCAGTGGGTTGACAGTTGAACCGGTTACACGCAACACGACGTTCCAATTCGGTGAGGCTAGAAACTGGATGTTGACGAAATGTGACTAAGCTAGACCACCTAGCTTTCACCTCATCGACACGCCTAGAAATTCTTAGCGGCTGAACACCATCCCTTCCATATAGGAAGTACATCTTGCATAGCAATGCCCACCAGTACTTATTACCCCCCTCTATCATGTTAAGGTTACCAACTTCAGCAGATGCCATCATCAGATATTGATCTTCCAACTCAGTCCATGGGCACATTTTTTGCAATTGATATATTTGCTATAATTGTTACTGCCTATAAAACGTCTTTTTGTACCTTGTATCATTTATAAACACTTGTAAGTTAAGGATAGCGTAATCCATGTTGACGAATGGTTGTGCGACACCTAACATTTAAAAAATTACAGAAATGCAGCGGTGCAGTAATAGGGGTCTCATTATAGCGTAACTTACATTATTAGACGTCTCGCTATAACGAGACACGTGAAAATATTGCCGCCAAAAACACCAACCTTTAATGCACTTCCCGCCCAAACATCCACGAGCTTATAAGTGGATGCTTATCACTCCTCAAACATAAACAGTGCAAAAATGGAGTTTACCCCTCATGAAGACTACCATTTGCTTCAGACAGTGAAACTTGCCCTGCGTGAGTTGGGTGAAGATAGTAGCGATGCGTTTTTCGAGCTAGTCTTGTGTAACATGTACTACAACTACGGCCGCTTAGGAACGGAAGGTTTTGTTGTGCGTAACCGTGAACAAATCAAACGGAGGTACATTTATTGATAACCAATGGATCGTTTGCTGTTCTAACCATTTAAAATTAAGCAAGAAGCGGCCGCCATATGGAACATGGCGGTGGTAGATTACATTACTAGGGACATGGTTCTGTATCTTCAGAATAGGATTACTGAAAGGGAAGAGGGGACTGACTCTGACGATAACTTGGGATATGACTTCGACTAATCGGCATTACTTATGTTTTTAATTGTTTGCTTCTTGGAGTTTCTGTACTGTTTGTTTAAGTTAATGTTTAAATTTTTTGTATTTTACATTTACCATGTACTACTGTTTCTTATTTGACTGCCCATTTTATTTTGTGCCCATTTTTATGTATCCAATGTATCCAATGTATCATTCTTAAAACAACCCAAGGTTTACATTAATTCAATCACATTGCTGACGAATGATTGTGCGACAACTAATATTTAAAAAAGTACACAAATGCAGCAGTGCAATAATAGGGGTCTCATTATAGCGTAACTTCCATTATTAGACGTCTCGCTATAACGAGACACGTGAAAATATTGCCGCAAAACACACCCCCCTTTACGACTTTCCCACCCATACTTTCCCGCTAGTTAATTAACGCGGGAACCAAAACCTCGCTTCCCGCTAATTTTTTTAGAACTGGCACACCGACTTCGAGTCTATAAATACTATAATCTGACTATGAAACAAAACATCTTAAGTTACAACAATGGGTGATTCAGAGTGGAACGTGCACGAAGATGCAAGCCTCCTGGTCGCATTTGACTTCGTCAGATGTACGATGCAAGAGGAGATTCTTGGTTTCATCGATGCGGTTTTGTGCAGGATGTTCTTCAACCACGGTAGGGAGGCATCGTGTCCAGGATGCTTAATGCCCCGACCACGCGGATGCGAAGAAGTGTTCGAGAGGCTGGCTTATCTTAAGCCAAGGACTATACAAATTGAGTCATTGGATTACGAGACCCGTTTACATGTCCAAGACATATTCAACATGGGCTCCCAAGGTCTAGTTACGCCGGAGATGGTGTCACATGTGACGCAGCAAAGGGAGCAAGAAATGACCAACGCAATTGCAAGCACCGTTGAAACGTATTCAACCCCCGAAGGAAGTACTGATTCAGATGATTATGCGTTCAGGAGCGGAATGAACTATCCGACTCTATAAATATAAGTGTGAAATGTTAACTGAGGGTTAGCCCACCTATCATTTGTCTTCAGTTATTTGCTTATGGATTTCTTACTATGCAATGCTTTGGATTAAATTGTAATGTTTTTATGCAATCGACGTATTTTGAAGTTTTAGTGCTATTGTTTTCAAGATGAACATCGAAACATAAAACATCGAATGTTTACATTCATTTGATCACAACTTAAAATAACAACAACTAACGAAATAGGTAGTTCAAACAAATACTGGAATGAAACATCACAAGTTAAAATAACAACAACTAACGAAATAAGAAGTTCTAACAAATACTGGAAAGAAACATCAAAAGTTCAAATAACAACCGATACGAAAATAACAAGTTGAAATAACATCAGTGGAATGATTATTCGTATCGAAGTTTGTATTCAACATCATCAATTCCCCCCTTGCAATAATCTTATCCTCCATAAATGCTACCATATCCCTGGTGATGTAGTCTATCGTGCTCAGGTTCCAGACGGTAGCAGCTTCTTGCTTAATTAACGATGGCAAGAAGCACAAATGCTGTATTGGCTGACAAAAAATATATATGCCCTTAATCTGGTCACGAGTACGCACAACGATACCTCTTGTACCCAAACGGCCGTAGCCCATGTACATCGTACATAAGACACGCTCGAAAAACGCATCGCTGGTATCTTCCCCCAGTATCTGGCGGGCAATCTTCACAGCTTGAAGCATGTGGTAGTCTTCGTCCGCCGTAAAATCCATATGTAAACGTTAACGAGTTTTATATTTATGTTGACTGCTCAGTGTTTGGCAAGTGTATTATGATTTCTTGATTTTATGTCATATTTATATGGGACGAGTCAATTTTGGTGGGCGAGCAATAGTAGGGGTTTCATTATAGGCTAAGTTCTATTATTAGGTGTCTCGCTATAACGAGACCTCTAAAATATCTCCCACTTTTATTCCTTGGCAGTATATGTTTGACAGTACGTGATATCTCGATTCCATGTTTTTTTTCACAAACTACTGTTGAGCTTGTTGTTTTTTTTGTTTAAACTAATTCTCGTAATAGTTGTTTAATTTTTGGAATGATTAGCCCTTAAGGCTTGAGTTTCTGTAGACTTTTTCTTTCATTATTTAGTCCTTAATAGGTACCCTTTGGCCATGATTTTTGGCAAAAGGCCAAAATTTATATTTTTTTTTGGATTTTCGACCTCAAATGTTGTTAAAACCCTGTTTTGAAACCATTGGCAACCATGAATGTTCCAAAACAATTCATAAATGCCCCAAAGGCCTAATTTTATTTCTGAACAGAGCCTCTTTTGGCACACGAAAACGTGTGCATGTACATTTGCACGCGCGTTTTTGCGTGATCTTGTACATGCACACGTTTTTGTGTGCCAAAAAAGCTCTGTTCAGAAAAAAAATTAGGCATTTAGGGCATTTATGAATTTTGTTTGGAACATTCATGGTTGCCAATGGTTTCAAAACATGGTTTTAACAACATTTGAGGTTGGAAATAAAAAAAAAACAAATTTTGGCCTTCAACCAAAAATCATGGCCAAAGGGTACCTATTAAGGCTCTGTTTTGGTAAAAAAATCATACGCCCGTTAAAAAACAAATTTTTTTTTGGCACATCTACAAAGCATAAGTAAAAGTCATAATTATTATCAAGCAAAACAACATAAGTCTAGTAGTCGGAGGTGGCGAAATGTGTCTCGAAAGGATTTTGAAAAAAAAACAAGTAACACAAAATATTACAATACAACAAAGCATTATGCATCCCCGGTCAAATCGTAGCATTCATGATCCCCATCGTTTAATGTTGGAGGTTGTGCTGGTTTAATTTGGTGATACTTGTTAAGACATGCGCCTATTGGTATGGCCCAATTTGTAACTTTAGCGCAACTGCGGAACGCAAACCACATTGGGTATATATCCGGCAACGGTCCGTCTAATACAATCTGAAAATTTCAATTATATAGAAACATTAAATACGTCGCGGATTCTTTGATAAAATGAAAACTAAGTATCAAGAATGTACTAGTTTACTTACTTTCACGAAATGATTACCGTGTACGAAACCAATTCCAACTTCGACAATAGGACATGATCTTGGAGGCACACCACGCAAAGGAAGATACGTGTATGATAGTTGGAGAGAGACATGGTATACTATACATTGATACCTTGTGGCTATCACCAACCCATAGTCGGGTAATGTCATCCAGTGCCTAGTTCCGCTCTTGTACATTTTGAAACAATCCAATCTTCGCAATAGATTGTCAACACGTTCTGCACCGTCAAAAACCCTTTCCCAAAGATCACGTTGACTTGAAAGTTCAAACATCAAATCCCTTCTCACTGCCTCCCATGCGTCCGCATTGCCTTTAATCGTCAAAGCTACTGCCCTAAATCCGCAATTACCGTCCGGAGCAACGTCTTCAACGCTAGCTATGTACTCGTGCAAGTACTCGGGAAAACAACTCCCGTAGGCGCTCAATCCTTTTCCTTTATTCGATTTTCTAGATTGAGTCGTTTTCTCCTTTTTCGGTGGTGCTTTATCTTTGGATTTGCGTACTATAAATGCCTTAACCGCCGACGCGGCCGTGCTACCTATCATGGCGGGAGTACTACTAGCGCCTACACTAGGGTATTCAAACCCGGATGGGTTCCGCTTAGTTGACTTGTCGACACCGGCTTTTTTCCGGCCTTTCGTGACAACCGGTTCCTTAGGTTCCAACATATGGCTTGTAGCGGGATCTAGGATTTGCATCATCCTATTTATGATGTGATCTTGCACTTGTGAACCGTAACCGCGTATGGTACTATCAATTAAGGATAGTTTTCTTGTAAGCTCATCTTCGGTACCAACGTTTTACCTAGGCTTGATCACTAAAGTACTCCAATAAACATCACATTCATTCGTTTGAATCGACCTACCTTCTTTCGCGATCACATCACACTCACACGCACAAGGAAAATTGTGTGTTGTCATAATTACACAACCACACTTTGCGGGAGTGAACCACAAATCCCCGGCCTTTCTAATAGTTTCTTCTAATATTTGAATGGCCGTACATGAAAGTTTACCTTTGATGTCACGAAAGATAGCTCCCCTAGATGCTTCTCTAGGACGAAACAAACTCCGCTCGAATGTTTCGAAGATGGGAGAGTGTTGAATGCGAAGCAACGCATGAACTTTATCCCAAAATTGCTCAAAAGTGCATAGGCTTGTGCCGATTGCCCGTTTTAGACTAGAGTGAGCACTCTCCGCCCTAAACCATAAACTTAGATTAGTTACAAGTCTAACAACTAGTTAAACATAGTAATGTAAAAATATGATAATATAACTCACCGGTTGCTAGTGTGGTTGCCCAAATGTTTAATCTTGTTAGTGTAGACATTAAGGAATTTGTGTCTGTAAGGATCTATCCATTGTTTCATCAAGTACTCGAGAACCTTAGGACAATATGTGTAGGCTTTGTGAAGGTCGGTGAGGTTTTTGTTATACTCTTCGATCGTCGCCGAATGTTGAACCGCGACATAAAACTCTAAAACTCCGAGCTTATAAAAACAAAAGCTATACAAAAGGTCTTTTTTGTCGAAGTTTGGCCAACTATTTCTAGCAAAGGAAGTTTATACCTTGTAGTCTTGTACGTGCTATCCATTATAAGCACTTGAGGAAAAGTGCGCAACAAATCGATGCTAGTGGGATGTGCGAAAAACAATTCTAGGATTTCGTCGGTTTCTTTGTTTGTGCGCTCCCAAACATAGTACTCGTGCTCCTTTAACTTACCAAACAAGTATTGCATTTGGGATTTGCCCGCTTTATCAACCAATTGGTGCTTGTGCCGCATGTTGTAGATGCTACGCATACTAGATACATTTTCCGGATCTCTTAACTTCAATCCACGGTATATATCTCTTGGCCGAGAACCGATTGTTGTGAGTTTACGAACATACTCCTCCTCTTCTGCCTTTAACCTCGCGGCCCGTGAATGACCATCCAAATGCAAGAAGGGTTGGTGGTTATGTTTTCTAATTACAACTACCAATTTCTAATAGCCGGGTGCTTCTAACACCGGATTTCCCCTAAGCATGAACGGACATCCGCATTTTTTGGATGAACAATCTCGTTGTTTCTTCACAATCCCCGGTTTAGGCCTCGGCTTGTAAACACCGTGTGTTTTACCATTTTTACTACCATCGTCATCTTTATCTACCAAGACAATAAATCATATACTCTTGCTCTCTTTGTCAACCCATTCGATCAATTCCGCCTTGGTTAAGGATTTATCCGTCGTAAATATTTGACTATAATCCGCCATGTGACCTGGTACTTCGGCCGCTTCCTACACAAACACAAACATGTATTTAGAAGTCAAATAATAAAGACAAACCCCATATTCAACGAAAAAGGCATGTAAAACCAAGACAAACCCAATATTCAACCAAAAAAGCATGTAAAACCAAGACAAACCCAATATTCAACCAAAGAGGCATGGAAAACCATGGTTGACCAATATTCGCATTAAAATGCAAAGATTTTGCAACATTTTCGCATGAACATGCGAAGATTTGGCAAAATTGTTGCATGATGATTTTACCAAATCTTCGCATGTTCATGCGAAGATTTGTCTTCTTCCACGCGTGTTCTTGCTTGGAAGTGTACAGTTGAAGGCACAAAAACGCAAATTTTTGTTCTGTGCATAAAAAACTTGATTTTTACCTCAGCTACCCTCTCCATGTGATCAGTAAGCGGCTCCTCCTCCTCCGAAAGGAAATCATCAGCGTTGCAGCTCCAATTGTCATTTAAGTCGCTTAAATCCATGCTCGGAGTAATTGGGTTTAACTTTAGATAATTAATGTTTATTAAATGTTGTGTGGGAGTTTGCAGAATTTAAAGTTTGTGTTTTTTTTTTGAATTTTGGAGAGAGAAGTGGTAGGAAAGAGAGGAGGAAAAGAAGAGAGAATGAGTTGGTGGAAAAATTATTGTTTTTATATGTGGGGGCAATTTGGTAATTTCACATTTGCAAAATTTTTTTGGATATGGGGTCTCACTATAAAGATTTTGGGTTTCATTTTAGCCTAGCCCGTTATGTTTTTATACACTCGCACAACTACAAATTCATATTATGGTTAGTGTCTAGCCATTCTATTTTTCTACTCCTCAGAGTCGGCCATGATTAACAGTTTGTCGATTTTTTTTGTTATAAATTAATTTGTTATCATTAATTTTGGTCTAATAAAATAAATTAAAATATTTATATTATAAATAAAATAAATTAAAATATTTATATTATAAATAAAATATTTGGAGTTATTATTTGATATATTTTTAGCGTTATTAGTATATTTTAAATATATATTTTTAACTTTTTTAATTAATAGTTTACTAGATTTTTAAACTATATCTCCAAAATTGTTGGGACTTTTAAATTTTCAGATCGTACAACCATTAGATATTTTAAGTAATTTATTAAAAGAATTCAACAATATTAACTTTAAAATATATTTTTAAAGTTGTTGGAATCTTTGATATTTATATCTCTTTAATTCGACTTACCTCCTTATAAGCCTTCCCGAGATATTAGGTTTTTGCAGTATGTTTCTTAGCGGGAATGACATGCGCAATATAATAACGTGCCTTTGGAAGTGTGATTGTATTTTCCTAGCAGCCACTACCAGACCCAAGGTAAGGTTTTCTTTGTTATAATATCTTGTTTCAGTGTCAAAGAAATCTTTGCTTGTGTAATATATTGGTTTATGTACTTTTCCGCTTACCCTTATTAGGACCCCACTTAGAGCATAGTTTGAGACATACAAGTAAAGAAGAATGGCTCACCAGGTATCCATGTTGATAGCACCTCAGGAGAAGTTAGGTACTCATTGAGCGTTGAAACACATCATTACACTAATCCATCCATGCAAATATTTTGGCTCCATTTAGCATTTTAAAGACATTTTAGCTCTTGTATGATGCTTTAGAGATGTAACGGGATAAAGTGATGAGTCACTCGGTTAATCGTTGAACCTTATTAATGTTCTATGGTGGCTCTATGGTTAAAAAATCTTTCAATTGATCGGGATTGCCCTCGATTCTATTTTTGGTAACAACGTAACCTAAAAAATTTATGTTGCGCACACCAGACAAGCATTTTAGCGGCTTAAGTTAAGATTTCACTTGCAAATGGTCGCGAATATGTTGTCTAATACTTGGTGTTGTAGACTCTCGGTGTTGCTTTTAATGGTCATATCGTTGATATAGGCCTCCATATTGTTGTAAAACTAATTTTCAAATATTTGGTTCACGAGCCGCTGATATGTGGATCTTGCGTTCTTCAACCCAAACGATATAACTTTTTAGCAGTATAGACCTCACTCTATTTGGAAATTTGTGAGCTCTTCGTCAGTGGGATGCATTTAAATCTGGTTATATCGTGTGTAGGCATCCATGAGCGAGAGGAACTCAATACCTAATGTGATGTCTACCAGTTACTTGATTCATGGGTGAGGAAATATATTTTTTAGCCATGATCGGTTGAGGTCGGTGAAGTCCACATGCATTCGTCATTGGCCATCTGTTTTCCTTACAAGCTCAAGGTTAGCTAGGGTATTGTGTTATTCGAAAATGACCCAGTTGGAGGAGCTTTAACACCTCTCTAAACATTCCCTGACTTTCGCTCGTACCTGACCATATGCATGTTTGTCGTCTTGTATACTGGTACCCCTAATTTGTTTATGTAACTATCTTTGTCAATTAAAATTTTCGTGATCGTAACTCCTGAGATGTCCATATTAAATGTCAGGTTAGGATCTTGAGGTATAACCATCCCCGTCAAATTATCATCTTTGAACATCAAGTGGGCAACCGACTCTTGACAGTTGTTATATGAAGATTCATCCACTGAATGGACGTCTAAATCTTTCTTTTATATTTTTTCAAGATGCAACGTCAGTTCTTGATAAGGTGTTCTCTTTGAAGATAGTGCACAACCACTGCTGTTTATTTTTTATTTTCTCGTATATGGTGGCCATTTTCTTAGTGTGGGGCGTAAATTTTTGGATGAGGTTATCAAAATAAGAAGTTCAAGGCCTACTTACTTGGGTTTTCGATGCATCTCCTTTGTGTGTCTCATTACTGTATCTTTTATCTCCGGCATGTGATCTAGATTCTTAGGATTTTTGGTAAATGGAGTAGGCAAAATCCCCGTCTTTAAGTCATCTACCTTAATGAACTGATAAGATCTTGCCAAGATATCCTCCATCTTCCTAACTGGGAATCAGACAAGGTCAATATAGAAGGGGTCTTCATTGTCCAACAGGACGGAAGTAGGTTTCAAGCTGAGTTTGGGTTCGACTTTTGCAAACGAAATTCAAGTTGGATTTGGGTTTTGATATAAAGTTTGATAGGTCAAAGTCTTCAGATGTCCAAACTGTAGAGCAACTGTCAAGTGTTGCTTGGTCTGATCTCGGGATAGGTCAGATGGATGTTACTACTTATTTCTAAGATGTATGAGGTTGGTAGAGTGGTCTATTGGGGATGATTTCCTCGATAAAGTTCACGAACTACATGAGAATTGATCCCTTGTGGTGTGTAGGTGGATAGTTTGTCTATGGTGAGTAGTTGGATCAACGAGTAACAGATACTCGAGTTACTATAAGCCTATGTTTAGAATTGTTAAGTGTAGATTAAAAGTAACTCGAGCATAATATTTTTTATAAAATTGTCTGCTATATTAGTTACATTTCCTATTTAATTATAGTTTCCTATATTAATTAGTTGTATATCTTAATTAGATTTATATATTAGTTAGATAGTCTATATTAGTTATATTTTAATATTTATTAGATCTTCTATATTAATTATATTTCTATATTAATTAAATATCCTATAATTTTAGTCTTCTATATCAATTTTATTTTATTTTAATTAGGTAATCAATATTAATTAGATTTCTTAATTAATGGATTAAGATTTATCATAGCCAGCCTATAAATAAAAGAAGATAATGATTTGCAGTGTGTGGCATGACGAAATGTGAGTTACATATTTCTTAGCGAGAAAAACTAATTCTAGGTCTTTTAAGAGATAAGTGAGGTAAGAGATAAACACTCAAGATAGGGTTTTGTGAATAATGTTATCTTTTGTTAAAAATATGTATTGAGTCCTTTGTATTTCAGAGTCTTGCTGTAACCTAATTATTTATAAAAGGAGTGTTTTTGTTGCCCGTAGATGTATGATTTCTTCATGATTGAAATCATGTTAAATCTCTTGTTGTTCGATTGATTTTTTTTTCTGTTCATTCTTGTTAAATTTGTTTTTAAAATAAAGTAAGATCTGAAGCTCGTATTACCTCATACAGCCTCTAGGGTAGATTTTCGCCAAGTGTTAGTTACTATTTTGGCAGTGTGGCTAAGATTTGGTTTAACGGGTCTTGTTAGGACTGGGTCGGATCTTATTCGGATCTTGTTGATTTTCCTAACAGTAATAACTTTTGTAACAGATGAATACCGCTTAACTATAAACACACGTGCCATTTATCTACAGAGCTAAGGAAAAATGGTAGTATACATAAAGCTTTATATATCCTTTAAAAAAAATTCTGAGTTTTTGTTTGAGAGAAGTAATATACATAGAGGTTTTCTTATTTATTGAGTTGTTTTGCCTCTATATCCATTGAAAGTACGTTGTTAATGATTTTTTTGACATATTTTGTGATTTCTATGGGAAATATTTTGCAAATAATCATTTAAACCAATATTTTTCACTCGTTTAGGAGTTGAGAGAAATTCTTCTTAGTATATTTGGTTTGTAAATATCCAACAATTATCCCATGTGTGAGTAATGTCGTAACACAAGTCACCAGTAATGAAGCAATTCAGCAAAACCTATATGTTTCAAAGTGTTGTATTACCAATATGTCAAAGTGGAGGAGTACGATGTGCTTCTAAGGTAAATTGTCCAATATTTTTGAATGAAACAGTTACGAATGATGTTGGTTCGTCTAAAATTGCATCCCTTAATCATGGGGTTGAATAAATAAGAAGTATGCATGTTATCATAGTAAATATTCCGCAAGGAGTTTTGTCACCATTTTGACAAACTATTTTTTGTTCGGGGTGACCTTGTTAGAGGTTTGATACAATTAAAGGTGATGTTTTAAGTGTTTCAGTTATTAATGCATTAAATTTAAAATGAATAATTTGAAATAAGAACATTATAGATTTAATGTATGAAAAAATCAAAGAGATAATAATGATGTGTTAGGTTTTAGCAATTGTTTAAAACTTTACTAGTTTAAATAGAAAAAGCAAACAAAAAAATAATATGAGTTACTTATATTAAAATATAAGAAGATCCAAAATAGTATATAAGTAAGAACATGTCTCAGCTAGTATGAGACTTTTTGGGAGTGGATCGAAAGTAAAACTGTTAGATTCTTTGGACCGAAACTGAATGATATCATACTAGTATGGAGATTGAGATATGTTCTTAATTATATACCACTGATCATTCTCGTGTTTAACTACTACGATTTTTGAGGCTTTGGTCGCCCGTAAAAATCTTCTCAAAGAAGTGTCATTTTAGCCTCATCTCAATCGATTTTTATTTGTCCGCTCTAATCAGGTTAGAGACTACCTGAACGATAGAAGCAGTACGGATGTAGCAGCTCACTCGTACCAGACCATGAATTTTTTTCCTTAGCGTCAATCCACTCAAGTCAGTTTGTCTTGATACACTTGAATCAAGCCACTCGGTTTTGATACACTCAAATCAAGTCATTTCATCTTGATACACTCCTATCAAGTCACTTCGTCTTAATACACTCAAATCAAGTCAGACCTTTTGATGAGCCACGTTCACTCCAAAATAGGCCATACAAGTTCTCTATAAAACATATCATTCACCTTGGGCATCATGGTTGGTCTACCATATTTGACATTCGAGAATTGCACCCACACCGCCTTCCGTCTGGGAATATAACCTTGATATCATTTGTTGGGAATATGGGTATTGCATATTCTGCTTCGGTAAATAAGTATGAACAACCGAATCTCCACACTAGTATGATATTATCTACTCCGGACACGAAGGCCCGCACGACTTTGATTTCGTTCTACTTAAAAAATCATACGTAATCCATCAATAACAAAATCAACCTTTCTAAAGCCAGGCAATCCATTTGAACCTTTTGGACAAAGAATAGGCTTTCTGGTTACAAAATAGTGTATCTAACTTGTACAAAACTGGAGACACAAATACCAAAATCTTTCAAAGTTATGTTAAAAAAAAGAAGAAATAAAAATAGGATAAATGGTATCAAAACCGATAATGCTTAGATTAAAAAGTAAACAACAATTGCTAATTCTGAAATTAACCATTTCAAGCTATTACTATCAAGCCAAAACATATAAGAAAAAGATGAAATTTATCAAAATGTTAGCCCTGGTCTAATTACAGATCAGGATAATCAATTTATAATTCTAATTTCTTCTTTAAACGAAATCCTTCAAGATATTGAATCACTCAACCCCAATAGTGTTTGTGAGGTTAATATATTTAACTCTAAATTTTATCAATATTGTTGGGATATTATTCAGTCTAACCTTTGTAATGCTATTAAAAAATACTTCAAAGGTCAGATTACTCCTCAAGGAATATATGCAACTGTTATATGCCTTATTCCAAAAAATGAATCTCCCAAATCCTAGTTCCTTTGTACAGTATTTAACAGAATATTATCCAAAATTCTAAATAATTAAACAACTGTCATTCTGTCCAAAATTATATATGAAAATCAAGATGATTTTATGGAATCCAAAGGTATCAATGAGAGTACTTTAATTACTCAAGAACTGGCCTATGATATTAACAAGAGAACTAGAGGTGATAACATAATTCTTAAATTAGATATGGCTAAATCATTTGATAAAGTGAAATTTTGGTTCATATACAACATAATGAAAGCATTTAGTTTCGATAACCAAGTGATAAACCCAATTAAGAAAGGTATTGAATTTGTTAATTATTCAATCCTTATTAATGGTTCTGTATGGTACTTTATATCTAGAAATGGTGTAAGCAGAGTGATCCATTATCACCTAGCCTTTTCATCATTTTTGAAGAATATCTTTTGAGATGAATAAATCATCTTTTCCAAACCAACATTACAATGAAATATAATTCAAGAAGTAACATGGATATTCCATATCTAGTATTTGCTAATGACATGATAATATTCATGAACGACTCCATAAATAATGTTAAGAAACTCTGTAAATTCTTCAAACATTATCAGAAGTTGTAAGGCCAATCAATAAACACCAAAAACATAAACTTCTTTACTTCAAAACAGATAAGCCATCAAAGATTTTCTGCTATTTCAAATACTACGGGCTTTAACCACTCCCACTTTTCATTTAAACATCTGAGTATTTTTATTCATCCAAGAAACAAGAACTGCTTCTTTGATGATCTTGTTTCCAAGATAAGAACCAAAATACAAGAATGAAGCAATAAAACCTTATCTTTTGGTGATAGACTTATTCTGATATAATCAATTCTATTATCTTATCCAATATATTATGCTCAAAGTTGTTTAATCCCAAAATCTGTAATTACGAGAATAAACATATTGTTTAATAAGTTCCTTTAGAGATATAAAGAAGATAACAAATCATTAATCTGTATAAATGGACTAATATATCTAAACCTTTTGAAAAACATGGTCTTAATTTGAGAAAGATAGAGGATACCCAAACAACCTTTTTATATAAGTTGTGGCTAAATTTTAGAAACAAAAAATCACTATGGGCTAAGCTAATGCATTCAACCTATTGTCCATCAATTCACCCTCTTCAATCTCAATAAAAGCCTAAATATTCAAAATCATGGAGAAGGTTAACTCAAATAAAAGAAATATCATAAAAACATATTCACTTAAAAATTGGTGAAAAAAATACTAACTTCTAGTTGGACAAATGGTGCCACTCTCAAATATTAATAACTCTCACTAGCAATGAAAATAACTTATGTTATCGTCAAGATAGAGTCATTAACTTTTGGTACTATGATACCTGGAACCTTGAGAAACTCAAGGATCAGGTTTAACCCTCAGACATTAATAGAATATATAATTTCAGAATCAACCAACATAAATAAGACTTAATCATTTGGAATGTCTCCTCTGATGGATCATTTTTATTAAAAGATACTTGGAATATAATGAGAGAAAACAACAACACTTGAATATTATATAAAAAAACTCTCTAAAATAATGCGACTCCATAGAAATGCATTTTTTTTCTCTTTGGAGAGTCTTGAAAGGTTTTATTTCTATATATATTGTCATTCAAAAGAAATGTTTTTCCTTAGCTTCAAATTGTCAGCATTATTGTAATACATAATATATTTCTCATATATTTGTCCAATGTAACCAGGACTCGGAAGTACAAAAATACTTTACACGTCTCGTGGGATCCTAATAACCAACCATATGTCTATTTCCAATATCAATAAAAAAAATGGTTCTCTTCTACAAACAAAGATATTCATATTAGGATAATTCTTCCTCGTATCATTGTATGGTGTATTTGGAATGCTAGAAACAACAAAAAATTAAGTAATAAAACCTCTTCATCAAAATCTATTATAGAGAAAACATTATACATATTATCTAAGTTAGATTTTTCTGTTTTACTAAAATCCAAAGTCTGGTATGGTGATAGGAATCTAGCTCATGATCTCCGGTGCATACAACATGTTATTAGCAATAACAAACCCTCTTTGGTTAAATGGAAAGTCATGTTGAGAAATAGACTTAAATTTAATCGTGATGGAACATGTCTAATTAACAATGAGTCTAGTGGTGGCAATATTATAAAAAACAAAAAAAAAGTTGAATTAATATAATTAATATGTAAATTATATCATAAATAAATAGGTGAAGCTAGAGTCATTCTTGATGGTCTCTTGCTTTGTAAATCTAGAGGCTTCACCATTGTGGATATTGAAACTAATTCATTAGTTTTATTTGATATTTTTTGTTATGGTAAAACCCATTGGTTTCTCAAATCATTGATAACCAATTATAAAAATCTAATTGCACCAACTATGGTGTTGTCTCACATACCTCAACAACATAACTATGCTGCTGACTGGGTCCAGAAGCTTAATTGTGAATTCTCTCCTCCTAATTCTGTTGCTCTTAGTGCTATCTTATTCCTAGAAAACTTATAAATAAGCTATTTAAGATTCGGCATTGATTATTTTTATCAACTTTATACTTGTATGTCACCACTTATATAACAAGTTTATGAATGACTACAAATACTTTTACAGGTGCATGTAAGATACAAAATAAGACAAAATATTTCTAAGGAAGAACTGAAATCTGAAGAATTTAGAGAAGAAAATCAAACTGGAAGAATAGAAATAAATTTTGAATTTATTCGTATATAAGAGGTCATCTAAATATCCACATATTGTTAATTTTAATATTTAACATTCTCAAATTTATGATCTTGTATAATTAAAGGGTGGTACATAAATCTTTTATGTTCTAACTTTGTAACTAATTCTTCATTATAATTTTTATTGATTTAAAAAATATAATATTTTTTATAAATTGAAGGGAATATTAAATCATGATATTTTGACCACATTTCAGGTTACATTTATATCATAATTTTGATTCATTTGACTTTAAATATTTTTTTATTTTTTAAAATCTCATAAGCCTTTCTTGCTATAAATAATATTAAACAGATATATAATTGCATGAGTATTGAATAAAATCATTAGCTTTTTCTAGGCAATAAAAGCTAAATAAATTACTTTAAAAACAATTTATTTTGTAGATATAAAATAAAAAATGCTTCGATAAAATAATTTGTTAACCATTGTTTTAATTAATTTAATATTTTATTTCGCACACTCGTTATATTATAAACGTCTATTGGAATATTAAAATTGAACATGAAACTACAAAAATATTTAAAATCTAATTAAATTTTATGAATTTGATAAAAACATATAATTTTAAAAATGAAAATCAAAACTCTTAACAAAATTGTACAAAATATATGACAAAACTAGACAAATAAAAGAATTTCGGGAAAACTTCTAACAATAATAAAATTTATATCTTATTAAAGACGGAAAGCGTGGTAAAGAATTTAAAAACGAAAGAGTCGTTCATTTATAGAATTCGACCAAAGAACACTTACTTGAATAGGTTTAAATGAATATAGTCTCTTGATTATCATTTTCTATTTCATTTAATCACTCGATTAGAAATTTATTGGCAAGGGTTCCTCGAACAATTGAAAATCTATTAAATTAAACCTAGAACGTAGTCTTTTTTTTTTCGGAGGGAACCCGCAGCCGCTACTTAGAGTGCAATGAGTGCACACAGGGTAAACCCTCAGTCTGACGCGATAGCCTGCAAACCAACGCCAGAAGGTAAACCACACAAGGTGACAGACTCAGCCGAGAAAGCGTATGTAGAGGGACTCGAACTCATGACCTTTTGGTTATAAGAATGCCATACTCAACCAACTCGGCTACCCCCTTGGGGGCACGTAGTCTCTTTCCTGGTTCAACCACGTGTGGACTTAGTTAAATGGTACGAGTTTGGGAGATAATCTCTCGACTTTTCATTTTATCCTTTCGATTTAATATTATTTAATTTTTTTTTCTTCTGAAAACAAAGTATTGCAAAATTTGTGATACTCTATCTAAAAACAAATAGTAACAATACATTATTTTTTTTCTCGTGATCTTCTTTTATTTTTAATGTCATTTTTTATTCTTTTATTATTTGCAAATGATGAAGGAGATGAAAAATGTTATTTAAAACTAAAGAGATCATTCCTTACAAGTGCGTTTAATAAAAAATACATGTTTCTCATTTTTGTTATGAAGATGATCTTGATTTATTTTTCAATGGAGAATATTATAATATTAAAGCAGTCAAACCATTGCTAGAGATGTATTAGTTGTTAGCGGGTCAAAAGGTTAATAACAACAAAAGCTCTATATTTTTGGTAAATCCATCACTCATCCAAGGTAAACAGGGAAACATTGTTCGTCTTACTAGTATGAAAACTTGAATTTTCCCAACAAATTACTTGGATTCCCCTCTGTTCAAAGTCGGGCTAAAGTATTTTATTTTTAATATCTTTTTGAAAAAGTTGAAGCTCGTTTGAAAGGGTAGGTTGCTTCTATGCTTTCTCTTTCTGGTAAAATTGTTGTTATTAACTCTGTTTTTTCATCAATTCCAATTAATACTCTCTTGGTTCTTCATGTGCCAAACAGTATTTTGAAATATCTAAAAAATCATGAAGAGTTTTCTATGGAGGTTTCGTAATAACAGTCATAATTGGATATCATGGGCCATAGTGACAAATCCTAAAAAAAAGTGCACTTCGTATTACTTTTTTGTTTGAAAAGGTGGAAGCCTTGCATTATAAGATGGCTTGAAAATTCATGAAACGTCAAGGTCTATACGCTGTATTTATAAGAAGTAAATTAGGAATATGGGATTTGGCACCACATTCCAGCATATCTAAACACAGCCGCATAATACCTAATCATGTTAAAAAGTGTCTGAATTTTCGGGTTGACGTTTGGGTAAATGCGAGATATCATTTTGGTATTCTTGGTGTTTGTCTGATAAATTACAATATGACGAAGATAGTCCTTTTCAGGATGCTTTGGTCAAATATATTTTAAATGATCCGTCAAAATTACAGCAAGTTTTGTCACATATTCTGAGCCATTTAGATCATGAAGTTTATAAATTTCAATCGCGACTTAGTCCATATAGAGAATATCCGTTAATATGGACATTGGGTTCTAATGAGGAGTTTTTTACGTCTTCAATTAAGGCTGAACTTCGAAGTTCGATAATTTTAATAAATTATAATAGAATATGGATGCCCGCTATTCCTCCGATTTTTTTTGTATGCATGTTGCTCTATTCCAAACTTCCAACGGATGATCAAATTATTTCTCTTGGAATTCCACTTGTGTCCAAATGTGTATGTTGTAAAAACCCATAACATGAGACATTAAATCATATTTGTTTACACAATGACTTTGCTAATACTTTATGGGTTACTTTGCTTATTGGTTACAACGTCTGATATTTTCTTCGGTTTTATAATTATTCAGATTTATTTGCGACAAAAATAAAAGTCAACGTCAGCTTTCTATTATCACTCGTTCTCTCTCTGGGTTATTTCTTGGCATGTTGGAAATAGAGAAATCAAGATGGGAAAAATTTGGTCAAATTATCATGTGATAAATTTAATAGGAAGGATGTTGATTGATGTATGTACTGGAATGAAGATGATTGATAGTCTTAATTTTCATTCTGAGGGAATCTTGTTTTCACTTAAAATACCAATAGTTTAACCTCAGAGTAAAATGGGTAAATAGATGCGATGAATTAAACCTCAAAAAGGACATTTGAAATTTAATTTTTATGGTTCATGCTGTAATGGGGAATGTACTCTTGGAGGAATGACACGTGATGCGACTGTGGACATTGTTATTGATTTTACTTCGTTTTTAGAAAATAGAAATGCTTATTGGCTGAATGTTGTGCTTAACTTTTGGTGTAGTAAATTGCTTACTTTTTATCTTTGGTTGATGATTTTATTGAGGCGAATTCTCAACTTGTGATTAATGCTGCAAAATGCCAATCCAAGTCTTAGGTTCCAAGGGAAAAATTGCTTTATATTCATGATCTTAGTTTTGGAGTTCATTTTGGACATGTTGGTAGATAGGCCAATGAAGTTGCTGATTGGTTGGATAAATGGGGACATACGTCCGTGATGATATGGTCATTTTTTCTATTGATGATGTTGAGCTAAACTCCGTATATGGAATGATTTGTGGGGCTTGGAATCTTTTCGAAATGGCTAAAATTTCTCGTTATCATATTTGATTTGATTTGCATGCTATACTTCATGATATGCATTTTGGTTTATGTGATGTTGATGTTCATATTCACTTTCATTTCATGCAATCATTTTTGGAGCATAAGAACTTGACTTCTCCTCACTTTACTTTATTGTTGCTTTTATGGTTGTTATGTCCTTATTTTAAAAATCTATTGTTTTTAGATGCCAACTATTATTGAGTTGTTCTATCTATTTTTTATTTAACTTATGGAATCTATGCTCAAGTGTGTGCAAGTAACTATATTGTCTCGCATGTGGGTATTGTGCAAATATAGAAAGGTCATGTCCAATTTTTCTTTAAGATTATTTAGAGGCTATAGACTAATCTCTTCTTCGGTTTGTAATTTTTATTTCTTATTAATAAAATTACACTCGCACTAACAAATTTTATAAAAAAAACCTAATATATAAATTATGTTATATTTACACGGCATATTATCAATACAAATACAACTTAATTAGTATTATAATTAATATTTTATAAACGTGGTAGTTATGGTTCATATTTATATATAATTGACATTATAGTCAACATAAATACATATAAATTGATTTTTCATTTTTTTTATTTGAAATCATATATATTTTTAATTTTTAAATATTTTTAGTTTTGAAATTTTCTTTTTTAGTAATTTTTGTATGTTATTTTATTTTTTTGGTATTTAGTTTACCAATTTTTTTAACACATATATATTTTCACGAGTTTTAAATCTTATCTAAAAAGATAAAATTTCATAAAAACAATAATAAAACAAAAATGTTATAGTTCATATAAATGTAAACTACTTCAATAGAAGCATAAGATAGAATAATTAGGAGATGCGTTAAAGCATAAAGGACCAAAATGAAATAGATAAAAAATATTGAAAGGTGAACAATATAGGATATGACATAAACTTAACGACATAAGTAAAAAAACGAGAATTGAGAAGGATAAATCTTCAAAAATATAAAATACTCAAACGATAGACGGAATAAAACAAGACTAGTGATAACATAAGAAAAAAATAGAATAAAACGAATGATTTCGCAATCCAAGTATATGGGAGAAACTAAACCCATTATGATAATATAAATGATATTAACAGTTTGTGTGACGAGAAAAATATTGGAAAATCTTGTAATAACTAATTAATATTGTTAACGTCACGTACAATTAGAGGGTAATTTAATAATATATGTAAATTTTTATACTAATTAAATATGCTATATTAATTAAAAAATTTAATTAGTTAAATTTCTATATTAATTAGATTTCGTTATTAATTAGATATTTTATATTATTTAGATATATATATATATATATATATATATTATATTAATTAGATCTTTTACATTGATTAAATAAAAGTTATCCTATCCGTCTTTAATGTTGTTTCGCTAGTTACTTGATAATGAAGTGATTCATCAAAACTTATATGTTCCAAATGTAGTATTATCGATATGTGAAAGTGGAGGTGTACGATCTGTTTCATAAGTAAATTCTCAAATCTTTTAGAAAAAACAGTTGCGATTGATGTTTGTCCATCTAAAATTGCTTCGCTTAATCATGGAGTTGCATGAATAAGAATTGTGCATATTAACATAATATATAATCAGCAATGATTTTTGACACGAGTTCGAAAAACTATTTTTTATTCGGGAACACCTTGTTAAAAGTTTGATATAATTAAAGATGATGCTCTAAAACTTTTAATTGTTAATGTTTAAAAATCAAAATAAATAACTTGAATTAAGAAGATTATTGTTGATTGATTTTAATAATACTTTTATTTGTAAAATAATTTTTATATCTTTTAGATGGATTGATTAGCTCAACAATTTTATTTCGGGATCTATGAAATATTCATTGTTCTAATAAGTTATTGGACTAAAAAAGAAGTTTCCTAAACCGATAAAATAATTTACTAGCCTACTATTTTTATGAGAAAAGTACCGGTAAATACCTTTTCAACTATGTTATTACCCGGGAGTACCCGTTTTTTGGATAGTGTAACTTGGTACCTCGAACTGACATTTGGACAAAAATACCCCCGACCAAATATAGGAGCGCTAAAAAAAAAAAAAAAACTGGTACAATTCTCACGATGCGAATTGCTTGCAAATTCTCAGGATGCGAATTGTTTGCAATTTCTGAACGATTCTCCTGATAAGATGCGAATTGCTTGCAAATTCTGAACGATTCTCATGATAAGATGTGAATTGCTTGCAATTTCTGAACGATTCTCATGATAAGATGCGAATTGCTTGCAAATTTCTGAACCATTCTCATGATAAGATGCGAATTGCTTGCAACTTTCAGGATTTATGAACGATTAAAAAAAAACAAAAAAAACTGGTACAATTCTCAAGATGCGAATTGCTTGCAAATTCTCAGGATGCGAATTGCTTGCAAATTCTCAGGATGCGAATTGCTTGCAATTTCTAAACGATTCTCATGATAAGATGCGAATTGCTTGCAAATTCTGAACGATTCTCATGATAAGATGCGAATTGCTTGCAATTTCTGAACGATTCTCATGATAAGATGCGAATTTCGTGCAAATTTCTGAACGATTCTCATGATAAGATGCGAATTGCTTGCAACTCTCAGGATTTCTGAACGATTAAAAAAAAAAACTGGTATGAAAAAAAAAAAACTGGTACAATTCTCAAGATGCGAATTGCTTGCAACTGGTGAAATTTTATTTTTTAAAAAAATCAAAAAATATCATCAATGGATCTAGTTTGGTTCATTTTTAAAAAACAAAAGTGATGGTACTTTCATTTATTTTTTTCGAGCTCCGGTTCGAAAGATACGGATCTTTTTAAAATAAAATTAAAAGAAAAGTAGGAAAGAGAAGCAAAGAGAATGAAAGAGAAATTTTGGTTATGTGTTCATGAATGGTGAGGGTAGTTAGGGTATTAAAATAAAGTTAGGTACTATGTGACAATTAGATAGTTGAGTTGGGTATTAAGTGACAATTGATCAAACCTTGGGTACTAGATGACAATAAAATAGTTGAGTAGGTACCTTTGGTACAATTTCCCTATTTTTATTAATCTACAGTTTTATTTATACTCCTTATATTATAAACTTTAATTAACTTTTATCAATTTATTATCTTTCTCTGTTCTGATTTAGAATATTTAAATTAGTTATAAAACTACAAAAATATTTGAAATCTAATTAATTTTTATTAGTTTGATGGGTTATTATCTCATAATGGTTAAAGAAAATGACAACTTCTGAATAACAAACGAGATATTATATATAACAAAATTAGAGAAACGAGACAGTTCGACCAAACTTCATATAATAATAAAATTCACTTCATATAATAATAAAATTCATATTTTATTTGAAAACGTGTGGCGAAGAAACAAAGAAATCAGAGAAAACGAGTGTACGTTTACAGAATTCTGAAGGAAGAGCCAAGGTCATTTAATAACATGTTATATACCAAAATGTAATTAGTGAAGATCGAAGGGAACGATTATTATCTCCATAAAATATGTTATTTCTTTCATATAAAAATTTAAAAAAATTTAAAAAATGGATTTTACTTTATTATTCTCAAGTGAACATTCAATTTATATTGAATTGTCTTTTATCTGTTTTGTCATCAAATAGAGAATCAACCTAGTTAATAAAATCGGCAGATTCAGGTGTTGGTATCAACTGCATACATATTTTTTAAACAGTTGTTGATTTTGAACCGAAATCTCAAAAAGAAAGATAACAAAAAACCTATATCTTCTGGAAAAGAAAGATACATTGGATTCTAAAATCCAGTCTCCGAATCAATCATCTACTTCAAAAGAAAAAGAACTCAACTATCGGTCTGAAACATAAATGCAGTTGACTCCAAGGAGGATCTCGGAATCAACTGTCGATTCTGAAACAAAAGCGAAGTTGATTCAACTGCTGATTCTGAAATAAAAGCGCAGTTGATAGAGAGGATATGGCAATCTTATAGCATTTGTCAGCCATTCCATTGATGGTGATAGACTTCAAATGGTTTTTCAACAAATCAGTTTTGTTTAAAATCTTATGAAAAAATAACCCTAAAGCACTATCTCGTAGCATTTTGTAAATTAGTAATTTTTTTTGTTTATTTCTCGGTCGTTCCGGTGTAATCCATTAAATTTTTTATTTATATGGAGGGAGAAAAAAATTTTAAAGAGAAAGAAGAATGGAGAGGGAAAGAACACAAAGTAAAAGAAAAAGTAATAAAGAAGTGAATTGCTGAAAAATGAAGAAAACAATATGGAGAGAGAAAGTTCATATTCTTTGCGTAAATTTTATTAAAACACTTATATTAACTAAGGGTAAAAATGGATTTTACTAAATGGAAAAAATAAAAAATTGAAAATTATTCGTGGGAGACCGATAAAACAAAACTAATAGAGGATATAACTCTACCCAAAATTGAATAGCAAGTAAAAAAAATACATCAATTAAAGAGGAGTTTGATTGGTTAAAAAGTTTATATTAAAAATGTTATAACCGCTTAGAAACGTGAAAGGTTTAAAACATATTTTCTTTAAAAGAAAATTATAGTGACAACTAATTAATTTTGTTACCAACTTTATTCAATGAGTGGGCCAACAACTAACAATTTGGTGCTGCTAAACTTTAATAATACAAAGAATCACAATAACTTGAATCCCTTCTTTGCAAACCAAATCTCAATCTGAATCGAAATCTTCTATCATCTTTGCAAACCATTACCAGAAGTAGTTCAAGTTCGGACGAGGTGAGTCAGTTTTTTAGCTTCTTAGTTGTATCTAACTATATTTGTATACTTCTTAATGTTTTCATGTTTGAGCTGTTTAAGTCAGAGATTAACATTAGTTTTGCAAGAAAAAGACTTAATTTACATACTTATTTATATATGCCTGTAAATCTATATCTTTTATTCAAGTTTTGGATAGACAGTAGTTACATATACGACCTTTTAAAACTAATTTCGTTCAAATATAGTAGGTCTCTACTCGATGATTATTGTTCTTATTATTATTGGAATCTTCATATGTGGCTTTTTATATCTATCAAGATACTACTTGCTTTTCTTTTTGAACATGTCATTTATCTTCTATTGAAGACGAAGAAGATACTCTAAATTCTAATAACTTAAGAAAATATAAAATTTAAGTATAGAAATACTGGATAATATAAAACATTATGCTTTAACTTTAAAATAAAAAAAAAAGTTGAATATTAAAATAATATTAGCGGTAGTAATATAGTTGAAAATCAAGAAATTATAATAAAAGATTCAACTAATTTTCTTTAATTTAAAGCAAATGGTGTTGGAATTTCTCCATTAAGTTGGACCGTCACATGTCTTATCGATGTATTGAACTATCGTTAATATTAGTCCAATAAAAGTAATCATAAAGAAAAGAACGGACTTGTAGATAAAATATGTATCATGGAGGTAATTGTATAGATACCAGGTTTAATTCTGAATACTGTGAAGGATTGAATTCGGAAATAAACAACTTAAGCAAAACATAAAGTTTTGGGGTTATTTTGTAAAACAAAATAATACCCGGTTATGGTCCCTAAGGGTGACAATTTAATAAGGACTGGTCTTCATTAAGTAACCGTCTGGAAGTTACAAACGGTTAAAAGAGAAGAACCGTTTTCTCACTTCAGTTCTATATAAGAATGAGTTCCTCATTCTTAAAAGACACGAAAATTACGAGATAAAAAATATAGAGAGAAAAATCATTTAAGAAAAACTAATTGATTCTTCCTTCGAATCAATTACAAAAGTGTGTTTTGGTTGCCATCTCTTAGAAGAATCAATAACCTAGCAAAGGATCGCCGATTATCTGCTCTAAGTCAGGAATCTGAAGATCAAAGAATGTCTACATCCTGTAAGTATTTATTCCGCATTATTATAGGATGATTTAACTTCATGGTTCAATAAGTTAAGTAAGAAATCCGATGAGTATTTCTTACAAGTGGTATCAGAGCCACCATGAAATTAACTGCTTAAATTTTTAGATTCTGAGTTCATGATCTTTAATATTTATTGATTTGCCGGTTAAAAATACGTATTTATGAGTATATAAATTGATTTGATAGTCAATTAAAAGCATATCAAGAATAAGATAGAGAAAATCGGCAAATCATATATATCTCTATATTAAATAACAGTAGAAACAATCTTGTTAAACCAATTTGCATATTAAGAAGAAATTACATGTTATTTCGTAAAAAATATGTAGAAATTTTGACGACTGCATCTAGGTTATAAAGTTAATTCAAATAACAATACTATAATGGTTATTTACAATTGTCGAGTGTTAATTAATTATATAAATATATAAAATATATACAATTAATTAAGTGAGACGTGCAGATTTTATAACTGTTATGAGTATTTATTAATGTCTGTTATTAGTAACTACATAGATTTTAAGTTTTGACGCTAACGGCGTGGGTTAGTGTTAACTAGCCACTAACTTTAATATATTTATATATTAGTAAAATTTATATATATATATATATATATATATATATAAATAAGAATTTCGGTGAATTGGTTTAGGAATACGAAAAGTGAAAGGACATTACATAATTTATCGATCAGTAGTTACAAGTTGCGCCTTAGTTCCGTTATTAATGCGTGGCATGAGCATTAATTGCGCCTTAGTTCCGTTATTAATGCGTGGCATGAGCATTAATTGCGCGTTAATAACCAAAGTTAGTGGACGCATTTTGCTTAAAGGTAGGCAACTACCTGCTTAAAGATAGGTTACTACCTGCTTATAAAATTGAGTGACAGGTATAAATAAGAAATATAATATATATATATATATATATATAATAATATAGTTACATATATATTATAGTATATATATGAATAAGTATTATATTATTATATATATTAAAAATTATATCCTAATATAATTACATATATATTATAATATAATAAATTTAAGGTGTAAATTTAAGTCGATTAAATTTATACATAGACTACAAAATAGTTTGGAAATTAAGTTAATACGTAGTCGTATAGTATTTTTTGAAATAATTAGCATGTTTTAAGTTGTCCGAACTTGGATAAATAATTAATGATTCAATATATCGCCAAAGTGATCCCTATTGATGAATTAATTATTTTAGAGTTTTGACAAGTCTATGATTGACAAGTATGTAAATTTTAATCGGCCCAAAGGAAGGTTAATGTTTGACATAGTTAATCTTAGACACGAGATAGTTATTTGTGAATTGATCATTAAGACAATTGAACTAGGAAAATCGACCCAAAGGAAGATTTTCTTACTAAAGTCAATTAGTAGGATCAACATTAACTATGCTCAAACTCATACATATACAAATTAATATGCTTGCCCAAAGGTATCTTATTGATGTTGTAAGAGTATGTTTTATTATGCTATGTTTATTTGTTAAATACTATGGAGATTATATGTTAAGTGATGTTTTTGGTTATTTATTGTTTGTTGTTTGTTATGTTAGCAAATTCGTATTTCTATAACCCGGAAGGCAAAAAGGCACCCATACTTAATGGGAGCAACTTTGAGCTGTGGAAAGAAGATATGTTGTTGCACTTGATGTGCCATGATTACGACTTAGCATTAAGGGTCGATGAACCTAAACCTCTGACTGATGACAGTTCTCCTACGGAGAAGAAAGAGTCAGAGGCGTGGGAAAAGTCGAACAGGATAAGTCTAGGGATCATGAAGCAAGCAATTCCATTAGCATTCCGTGGTGCAGTTCCACCTAAGATCACTAATGCGAAAATATTTCTCGAAGAGGTAGAGAAATGTTTTGCCAAGAACGATAAAGTAGAGATTAAGACGCTGCTTATTAAGCTAGCCTCTATGAAATATCGTGGCAAAGGGACTGTTCGTGAGTACATCTTGGAAATGTCAAACATCACTTCCAAACTGAAAGCACTTAAGATTGACCTTCCCGAAGATGTTGTGGTAAGCTTTGCTTTTCACTCTTTCCCTCCTCAGTATAAGAACTTTGAAACTTCTTATAACTGTCAGCGCGAGAAATGGACTCTCAACGAGCTCATCTCTCAGGCAGCGCAAGAGGAGGAAAAGATGAAGCAAGAACATCCAGAAGTGCAAATGGTGAAAGATCAAGTGGATAAGGTAATTAAGAGAAAGTATGAAGGTTCGGATGCACATGCATCCGGTTCGGGACAAAAGAAGCATAAGGGTACGTCTGGTAAAGGGCGTTGCTTCCATTGTAAGAAACCGGGGCACTTTAAGAAAGAATGTGAAAAATGGAGGGCTATGATGAAAGCCAAAGGTATTTTCACTTCTATGGTCTGTTCTCAGATCAATTTAGTTTCAGTGCCGAGAAATACTTGGTGGGTTGATACAGCAGCAACAACTCATGTTTGTATTTCTTTGCAGGGTATGATAAGAAACCGAAGCCTGAGTGATGGTGAAACATCCATCTATACAGCTGATGGCAGTTCGTGTTTAGTTCATTCTATTTGTGATTTTCGTTTGTTGCTTACCAGTGGACATTTTTTGTATTTAAAAGACGTATTGTATGTACCTTCTTTTCGAAGGAACCTAATTTCTTTTCCGTTGTTGGACAAATTACGTTATTCTTGTCTATTTGGAAATGAAAGTTTATGTCTTTATTTACATGGTAATGTTGTTGGTTCTGGAAAGTTAATAGCAAATGATAACTTGTATTTATTGAATACTATATAGGATCACAAAGAGATAATGAATGTAAATGTACCTGGAAAACTAAATTGTAAAATGGAAAAATCAGCAAAACTTTGGCACAAGCGATTAGGTCACATTTCTAGAAATAGAATTGAAAAGCTTGTTTCAGAAGGTTTATTAAGTGAACTGGATTTTTCGGACTTCAACGTTTGCGTTGAATGTATAAAAGGAAAACAGACCAAAGTGAAACAATTAGATGCATACAGAGCGAAAGGGGTCTTGGATTTGATACATACAGACATTTGCGGTCCGTTCCCTACAGCATCATGGAACCGCCAACGATATTTGGTATCTTTCATTGACAACTTTTCACGATATGGGTATCTATATCTCATTCACGAAAAATCAGAGGCCATTGACAAGTTCGAAGTCTTTAAGACTGAAGTTGAAAAACAACTTGGTAAAGACATTAAGTGCGTCGGATCGGACCGTGGTGGTGAATACTACGGGAGATATGATGGTTCAGGTGAACAACGTCATGGACCGTTTGCAAAGTTCCTAGAAGAGTGTGGCATAGTCCCTCAGTATACAATGTCGGGTTCGCCCAACATGAATGGAGTATCTGAGAGACGAAACCGTACATTAAAGGATATGGTAAGAAGTATGATTAGTCATTCAACATTACCTATATCACTCTGGGGAGAAGCAATAAAATGTGCGACCTACCTACTTAATAGAGTTCCGACGAAAGCAACTACTAAGACACCGTATGAACTTTAGACTGGGCGTAAACCTAGTTTAAAACATTTACATGTTTGGGGATGTCCAGCTGAAGCGAAGCCTTATAGGCCAAATGAAAAGAAATTGGACTCCAAAACGGTTAGTAGTTATTTCATCGGATATCCCGAGCACAGTAGGGGTTTTAAATTTTATGATCCTTCCACAAAGAATATATTTGAGACGGGTACAGCGAAATTCTTTGAGGATATAGAGTTTGGGGGGAAGAATTTAGTAACGAACATTCATTTTGAGGAAGAATCAATAGAGATTCATGAAGGTTCTAACAATGATACTATAATGTCAGATGATGATGATATGGTAATTAGAAGGCCAATCATCACTTCAGATTCGTTAGAACATATAGATACTGAAGATGATGTTAATCTTCCTCCTATGGATGTTGTTCCAATGGAGCAAAATGAAATTGTTCAAGAAGAGCAAACTCTATCTCCTCAAGAAGTTCAAGTGCAAAATGAAGAAATTATGCCTTTGCGTAGATCTACTAGAGAAAGAAAGAGCGCTATATCTTCAGAATATATAGTGTATCTTCAAGAACATGAAGAATTTTATGGTTCAACAGAAAACGATCCTTTAAGTGTTCGTGAAGCCATGAAAAGTTATGATTCTCACTTATGGATTAAAGCAATGAACGAAGATTTTAAATCAATGCAAGATAATGCGGTATGGGAGCTTGTTCCATTACCTGAGGGAAACAAGCCGATTGGTTGTAAATGGATTTTTAAAACCAAACGGGATTCTAAGGGTAATGTGGAGAGGCATAAAGCGCGACTTGTAGCTAAGGGTTTTACTCAACGTGAAGGGATTGACTTTAAAGAAACCTTCTCTCCAGTTTCTTCGAAGGATTCTTTTCGGACAATCATGGCATTAATTGCACACTTTGACCTTGAGCTCCATCAAATGGATGTAAAGACCGCTTTTCTTAATGGAGACATTGAGGAAACGATCTATATGTTACAACCTGAAAACTTTGTCTCTGGAGATCCAAAGTCGACGGTATGTAAACTGAAGAAATCTATTTATGGTCTCAAGCAAGCGTCTCGACAGTGGTATCACAAATTCGTTGAAGTTATTGTCTCATTTGGTTTTGAGATAAATTAAGTGGATGATTGTGTGTATCAAAAGTTCAGTGGGAGTAAATTCATATTTCTAGTGCTGTATGTTGATGACATATTATTGGCCACGAACGATAAGGAATTGTTACATACGACCAAGAAATTTCTTTCGGACAAATTCGATATGAAAGATCTTGGTGATGCATCATTTGTGTTAGGAGTTCAAATTCATAGGAATCGATCCCATGGAATATTGAGTTTATCACAAAAGGCGTATATTGAGAGTATGTTACAACGTTACGGGATGGCTAACAACAAAGGAAAGGAAACCCCTATATCAAAAGGTGAAAAGTTTAGCCTTAAGCAATGCCCAAAGACAAAACTTGAGATTGAGGAAATGCAAAAGGTTCCATATGCTTCGGCTGTTGGAAGTCTGATGTATGCTCAAGTTTGTACACGGCCAGATATTACTTTTTTGGTGGGTGTGTTAGGGAGATACGTAAGTAATCCGGGGATGGAACACTGGAAAGCAGTCAAAAGAGTTCTCCGGTATTTGCAACAAACAAAACATCACAGGTTAACATATAAGAAGTCGGATAAACTGGAGGTCATAGGGTATTCCGACTCAGATTTCGCTGGATGTGAGGATTCTCGTCGTTCAACCTCAGGCATTATATTCCTTTTAGCGGGAGGTGCAATATCATGGAAAAGTGTTAAACAAACACTCATTGCATCTTCCACTATGGCTGCGGAATTTGTTGCTTGTTTCGAGGCATCCAATCAGGCGCTTTGGCTGCGAAATTTTGTCACGGGATTGCAAATCGTAGAGGGGATAGAAAGACCCCTTAGATATATTGTGACAATAACTCGGCAGTTCAGCATTCAAACAGTAACAGGAGCTCGGTTAAGTCCAAACATGTAGATATCAAGTTCCTGTCTGTTAAAGAGAGAGTACAGAGTGGTCAAATAAGTGTGGAGCACATAGGGACAAACTTGATGTTAGCAGATCCTCTTACGAAGGCATTAGTACCTAAAGTTTTTATTGAACACACCATTAACATGGGTGTTGTGTACTTAGAGGATTGTTAGTTTCAGTGGGAGTTTGTATTAAGCTATTAAATTTGTTTGTATTATGATATTCGCGGACTTAAGGTCATTAATGCAAACATATTTATATATAAGTTTTCAGTGTGCTCTTATATTTGATTACTCGTACTCTGCTGTAAGTAGACCTCCAATTAAGTGGGACTAGTTAAGAATAGATATGTAAGATTACATTTCATATTATTCTTATGCTATGCACCATGATAGATCCATGTAGTTGATTGTTGCGATATCGTGATTACTGATGCATCTATTTGCGGCTTGAAATGCATTGATGATGACTTTAGTCCTATGTCGTTAATGTTCATTTACGGGATTGTTAAGGTTATCTATGTGACGATAGAAATTAAGAACGTTCATTAAGTGGATGCATCCTATAGTAGCATATGATGATCCAAGTGGGAGATTGTTGGAATTTCTCCATTAAGTTGGACCGTCACATGTCTTATCGATGTATCGAACTATCGTTAATATTAGTCCAATAAAAGTAATCATAAAGAAAAGAACGGACTAGTAGATAAAATATGTATCATGGAGGTAATTGTATAGATACCAGGTTTAATTCCGAATACTGTAAAGGATTGAATTCGGAAATAAACAACTTAAGCAAAACATAAAGTTTTGGGGTTATTTTGTAAAACAAAATAATACCGGGTTATGGTCCCTAAGGGTGGCAATTTAATAAGGACTGGTCTTCATTAAGTAACCGTCTCGAAGTTACAAACGGTTAAAAGAGAAGAATGAGTTCCTCATTCTTAAAAGACACGAAAATTACGAGATAAAAAATACAGAGAGAAAAATTCTTTAAGAAAAACTAATTGATTCTTCCTTCGAATCAATTACAAAAGTGTGTTTTGGTTGCCATCTCTTAGAAGAATCAATAACCTAGCAAAGGATCGTCGATCATCTGCTCTAAGTCAGGAATCTGAAGACCAAAGAATGTCGACATCCTGTAAGTATTTATTGCGCATTATTATAGGATGATTTAACTTCATGGTTCAATAAGTTAAGTAAGAAATCCGATGAGTATTTCTTACAAATGGAACTCGTAAAAGTTTAGATAACTTTAGATTTCATTGAAAGGAGAATATATAACTTATTTTGTAATGTATGTGATGTAGGTACGACAGAAATGACAGATATTGTTGCTAAAGCGGTGGAAATTGCTTTACCGTATGTTGTGGGCGGTGTAAAAGCTCAATACCGTTATTTGTTTCGCTTTGGTGCTTTCAGAGATAAGCTTAAGAAAGAAGTAGAAAAATTGAAAGGTGTGGAAGAGAATGTGAAATCTCGTGTCGAGGCTGATCGGAAAGACTGACGAACAATTTTGCCTACTGTCGACAAATGGTTGGTTGATGTCTCAGCTATCTTGGTTGAGGCAGATACACTAAACGAGGAAATGCAGAATAAGGAAGGGTGTTTCATGGGACGGACCTGTTGGTACCCGCTGAGTAAGAAGTTTGAGAAAAAAACAGTCCAAATTATTGAACTTCGGGAGGATGAAAAAAGTTATAAAGAAGTGAGTCTGCCCAGAGCTCACTTGCCTATACCCTATGTTTCATCCGATGGCTTCGTGTTTTCGAGCTCTTCGAAAGCAGCTCTTGATGAAATCATGGAAGGTCTGAAGGATGAAAGATCCAAAGTTATTGGTTTGCATGGCATGGGTGGAGTTGGGAAGACTACTTTGGCAGAGCAGGTGATCCAATCAGTCAAAGATTCAAAGCTGTTTGACAAAGTTTCGATGGTTGTTGTGTCTGAAACTCAAGATCTCATGGCCATTCAAGACAAGGTTGCAGCTGTGCTAGGTCTCAAATTTGAGGATGAGAATGACGTGAGAACGAAAGCTGGCCCGTTAAGCTTACGTTTGGGAAAAGAGGAAAAAGTTCTGATTATCTTAGATGATATTTGGGATGAAATCGACTTGCAAAAGATTGGAATGACATTCACTGCCGATCAGAAAGGCTGCAAAATTCTTATCACAACCCGTTTTCGTCGTGTGTGCTCTCAGATGAACTGTAACAAAGAAATTCACATTCACGTCATGTGCGAAACCGAGGCATGGGATTTATTCAAAATGAAATCTGCTCTAGATGATGCATCTCCCATAATTGATACGGTGAAGGAAGTTGCAAAAGAGTGCGGAGGTTTGCCTATAGCAATTGTTTCATTAGCGCGGGCTTTAGTGAATAACACATTAAACCAGTGGAAAGATGCACTACAGTGTCTTCGGAACTCTAACCTTCCGGGTATTAACAACATCGAAGATAAAAATGCTTATAAATGTATGAAACTGAGCTATGATAAATTGAATGGAGAGGAGGCCAAGTTCTGTTTCTTGATGTGTTCTTTGTTTCCAGAAGATCATGATATTGAGGTCGAGTTCCTTGTTCGATATGCATGGGGTCTAGGCATCTGTAAAGATGCGGACACGATTGAAGAAGCAAGAATCAAAATACAGTCATCTATTGATCATCTGAAAGACTATTGTTTGTTAATAAATGTCTATTATGAAAACAAAGTGAAAATGCACGATGTGGTTAGACATTTTGCACTATGGCTAGCATTCAATGTGGAGAAAGACTTCACTGTAGGATATATCTCGAGAAAGGCAGTCATAAGCAAATCCCTTGAAACTTACAGGGCAATCTCTCTAGTTATACAAGACACCGAAGACCTTCCAAGTGGATTATTATGTGGAAACTTGAAGCTTTTGCGACTATGCGGGGAGGGCGGAAGGAGTGTATCTGATAACTTTTTTAAGCAGCTGGAAGCTCTACAAGTGTTAACTCTAAGCAATTGTTTGTTGGGACCTTACCTTGGTAATATTTCGATAACCCTTAGAGTTTTTTGTTTAGAAGAATGCAAAGTCGGTGACATCTCTTCACTGGGAAACCTCAAGAAACTTGAGATTCTTAGTTTTGCTCGTTCTGATATCCGGGAATTACCGGATGAAATTGGTGAAATGAAAGGTGTTGGATCTGTCAGGTTGTAAAGGTTTGGAAAGGATTCCAGCTGGTTTGATACAAAAGCTTTCATGTCTTGAGGAACTATATGTAACTCGTTCAAAAACAACACCATGGGAAGCTAGAGGGGACGATTCAGGCTTCTCCCCGATTAGTGGTAAAGCTCGTCTTTCAGAGGTAAATTCGTTATCAAAGTTGAGTGTACTCTTTCTGGACAATATAGGTGAATGTCTTCTCCCCGATTGCTTTTTTCTGCCCAATTTAATAAGATATCAGCTTACTGAGTCCAGTCATTATATGTTTAGTTACTACCACAATCCAACTTCAAAAATACTCAATATGAATAAGTTTAATGAGATCTCATTAAATGCATATAAGATATTTCAACAATTGCGCCGGAGATGGAGTTATTAGATTTCAACAATTTGATTTCTCTTGAACTTTCAAAATGGAAGAAAATGGTATGTCTGATTGACACGACAGTAGAGAAATTGGCGCTGTCAGAAATGAATAGTTTAAAAGAATTGTGTGTAGGGCAGGTTTCCAATGAGTTTTTACAGAAATTAGAAAGGGTAACTATCGAAAAATGTCCAAAGTTATGCAGTATTTTCCAAGTAGAGATGGGAAACGAAGACAAGTTAATGTTGTTTTCGAGTCTGAAAGAGTTGTTTCTGAGAGACTTACCCGAATTAAGTTGTGTGTGGGATGGCCGGGCCCCACTCAACACATAAACCTTAACCGTCTTACATCTGTGACAATATGGCATTGCAGCAAGTTAAAATCTATCTTCTCATCGTCCATGGCTCAGACTCTTGTGCACCTAAACGAGCATATCATTGAAGAAGAAGAGAATGGGCTACAACCATCCACTATAATCAGCAATCTTATCTTCACAAGATTAGAAACTGTGAATATTGAAAACTGCAACAAATTGAAATATGTATTTCCCATCTTCCTAGCTCCTTCTTGTCTTCAGCAATCTTAGAAGACATATATATTAAAGGATCACCAAAGCTGGTTAACTTCAGCGGTGGACATTGTTCTTCCCTCTCATTCCCATCTTTGCAAACGTTGACCCTCGCTGATTGTGCCATCCAATTTCCGCGACGTCTACCTCTCTGAGGAAAAGTATGTGAATTGTTTTATATTGCCTTTTCCCATTTTGTTTCTTGACTTTGTAACTAAGTCTCCAAGGAAAAGTATGTGAACTTTTTTATATTGCCTTTTCCCTAACCTTTTTTGACTTTGTAACTAACTTCGGCCGGATTTGTTGTTTCTGCTTGTAGCAGTTAGGATATGTGTCTCTCATAAATGTACCAACGGAATGGGGGAACTATATTTTATCTCAGCTAATTATTGGAGACTTGCCAAATTTGAATACCCTTGTTATTGGATCTCTGATTGGTGTAGAAGAAGTAATTCGACTTGAAGTTGACAACCACATATCAGATTTGGTACTTCCAATACAGCAATTGGAACTAAACGATCTTCCTCAGCTAGCACATATATGCAATTGCCCCTTGTACACCACCATCCTCCAAAATCTTACACACTTAGAGATACATCGCTGCCATAAACTGAGTTATATTTTTTCAACAACATTGGCTCAGAATCTGCCCATGTTAGAGGAGCTATTAGTAGAAGATTGCAAGGAATTGGTCCAAGTAATCGGCAATGACAACGAAGGAGTTCCTAACAGTCTCAAGCTAGAAGGTTTTCCTAGTCTGAAAGAAATCAGAATCAAAAAGTGCAACAAAATCAAATTTGTTTTTCCTCTATCCGTTGTTGTTGGAGGTCTTCCAAATCTGATGGAACTGGAGATCGAAGAATGTGATGGAGTAGAGTATGTATTCGGAAACGAAACGTTAGATGCGGGAAACGACATCGTTGAGAAAGAGGAGGTAGTGCTCCCTAAACTGAAGAATATAATACTCAAGGAGCTACCAAGCCTCAGAGCATTTTCCGTTGCGGGTTACAATTTTATATCTCCACTTATTATCAGTGAGACTGGATTAGAGGTGACAGGTTGTCCAAACATCACTGAGACTTTCACTGTTTCGTCTACAGATGGTAAGATTCATCCCCTCTATCCCCTCTGTTATACTATTATTATTAGTAAAATACCTATCAGCTATCATGCATTATATTTGTTGCTCAGGAACAACAATAGAAAAGGAGAAAGCATCATGATTCAAATCAGGAGATTGTGTCAGTGATCCGGTGTGGTGGTGAGAGTGCCTATAATAGTGAGCCTTCTTCTGACTCCATTGGCGATGGCTGTTTAGCCAATTTTGGGTGCTGATTTAGGAGAGTGTGGAGGATACATGATATTGTTTTTCTTCTTTTATTTTCATGAGAAATAGATATGAAGCGTGTACATCAAGTGGCAGGTGTTTTGCTTTTGTACCATAATTACTACTCCTCCTGTTTCATAATATAGGTAGTTTAAGGTTGTTTCACAAATATTAAGGAAAGTAATAATGATTTTAAAAGACTAGAAAAAAATAAATTTAATTGGTGAAGTAGATAACTTGTGCAGAAGATTAATTATTTTATTGGTGGAAAATGGAATATGCGTAATGAATGGTGCATTAGAAAATGAGAAGGACTTGTATTATATTATGAAACAAAAACTTTCTCCTAAAAATACTTATATTATGAAACATAGGGAGTAACTACTACTAGCTACTTTGTGAGGGTGATATTTACTTTCAATCTCTTTTTTTTGCCGATAAGAATCTGTAGTCTTGGGCAGGGTATCGCTTAACTGTAAATCTTTGGATTATCCAAGATAAATTGTGTATTACTATGTTCGACTTTGATTTGAATCCTAGTTTTAATGCTTGCGTATTATAAAACCAATTACTACTTTTCAAACGATTGTAAATTCCATTTTCTCCGTCCCCAATAATTTTATGGTCTATGCGCCAAGACGGTTGAGATTTTCCATAAAAATACGTGAATATTGGTTATATATATATGATTTAAGTATAAATGGTTCTTTTTCAATAAGGTCACCGGTCTTATGTATGAGAAGGCATACAAATTATTTTAAACCGTTTTCGTAGTTGTTTTAACATTTAAATGTATTAAAAAAATCATTAGTAGTTTTCATGTTTTAGGTTTGTTTTAAACTGGTTTTTTTTTTCATTTTTGTCAACCACTAAATTTTATGTTTAAAATTTTGCATGTTTAGTTTCCTGCAAGTATGATTAATTAGGAGATGTTACGTGGCGACACAAACAATAAATTTTTTGTTTCACATTTAGTTTCCTAATTTTTTTTGCCAACAATGTTAGACCTCTAAACTACTTGAATATAATTGTCAAAAGATTGGAGGTATATAATTGACAAAAGATTGACCGACTAAATGTGAGATGAAAATCTACTATTTGAGCTACCACATGTCAATTCCTAAACAATTACACACACGAGTAATCTAAACATTAAAAAAAATTAACATGAAAAACTATTTGAAAAATAAATCTATCAAAAAATACCAATTTGTTACAAACGCAAATTGTAAAAAACCTGCGATGTTCATTTTTTTTTATCGGCGGATTCCATCCATTAACCTGTAGTGAATTGATATTAGATGATGTAGTTGGATGTTTATGAAATAAACGGATATATTACTTAAAATCCAAATAAATTTATTATAGGTCAGCCATATAAATAGATCAATACACCATTATTGTGCCACTGGAAAATAATATATCACACCATCAAATAGTTACGGAGTATAATTTTAAGGGTGAAGCTATTTCCCCCATAAAATTTATTATTTCCTCCATTATTCCTAAAAAACCTCATCTTGTTATTTCCTCCATAAAGGAAAATCCTAATTTATCCTTGTTTTAATTTTACACCAAAAACCCAAATTTCTCCCGTAACTATCCACCTTCGCCTCTTCTCTTCTAACCCTAAAAAACCCTAGTCACCAAACAATTTTGAAGTAGTTTATGAAGTTCAAAAATAAAAATCTATCATTAATCTTATTTTTATTTTAAATATATGGGTTGACATATTGAATAAAATCTCTTTTTAAATCTATGATTTTTTTGTATAATGAGTTATAGGAACTCTATATGCTGGAAAAAAACTTTTTCATCATTTAATCGAGTTCCTGCATATCGAGTTACTAGTTTAATCGTTTTTTTAATATCATTTCTGGTTTAATTGTTTCTTTCCTGTATATTGAGTTTAAAATGTAGATTTTTTGTGGTTTGATTAATGTCTGTTGATTGGTTTCTTTTTTTTTTAAATATTATATGTTTTTAAAAAACATGTTATTCGGAGTGGTTGTCTCAGAACTACATGTTTTCTTTTAAAAAAACATGTAATTTTGTGACTAATCTTAAAAATAATTGAGTTTTTATGTTTTTTAGGGTTTAATTTTATAAGTTAAATCATATATGTTGGCTTAATTTATCTTAATGATGTGTTTGTTGTAATAAGAATTTGATAGTGGATAGTGGCATGAAATTATAAATTAGAAAGTAAATAAAGGGCAAGAAAGTAAAAACAAGTGTTTAGTGTTTTATTAAAAATTTGAAATGGAGGAAATAATAGATCTTATGGAGGAAATAGCTCCACCCTAATTTTAATACATATATAATACATATAAAACTTACGGAGTATAATTTTAATACATATATAATTTAATTCTTAGAGTTGCACATTTACGAAAGCTATCGCCCCCCACCGTAAGAGAAACTTGTACATTTCAGGATCAAATTTTTAGGTGATGGTCTATACAGACCCTCCGAACTAGGTCTAAGCATCCCAACTTATTAATCGTTGATGTGTTGGAAGGCCGACCTCAATACAAGATCACTTACCAGAACATTAAATATATAGGTAAATATACGTTAGCTTGTTTTTTCTTGATAAAGTTGGACTTTGTCAGTCTACTAGCTTCGTTAATTCCACCCACGTAGTCAGTGGTGATTTATTTTTACTACCACTGCTTCCATCACATGAATAAATATGAGCAGTAGTATCAAAGAATTAAATATCTTTTCCACGACTATATTATAATTTAGGCAGTAGTTACCATTAAGAATTAAATATTTTTTCCACGACTATATTATTTTACTAGATCATTCTTTATGGAGTCCGTGTTGGTTGAAAACAATGGCCTGAAAGATTGTTTTGATAGATAGGGGAGGCTGTTGGATCATAAACTTGATCCACTTAAAGGGCCCAACCCACTCAAAGGGTCCAACCCACTTAATAAGGCCCGTCTAGAAAGAATATTCTAAAAATATTTAAATTAATATTTAGTAGTTTAGGTTGAGTGCAAGACACACTTTTAGATTGAGTGTAAGAAACACCTTAACTTTGAGTGTAGTATTGATGTTGAGTGTGTTAGTATCCAAAAGCCTCTTGGATGGTGGATCTTTGTCTCCACTATATTCCTATAAATAGTGGAGCTCTCCCACCATCTAGAGTATCACACAAACACACCAAGAATCAAAGTTAGAGTGAGAGAAAAGAGAGACAAGAGAGACAAGAATGCTCTCTTGAGTGTTAGAAAAATATTTTCTCTTCTAGTGTGAGTTGTAAGAGTGTTCTTGTAATATTTCTCATTTTCTATCTATATCAAAGTTGTTTGTTTGTTTTAAAGAGAGTGTTGTTTTATATTTTCCGCCAACAAAGTGGTATCAGAGCCACAAGCTCTTTCCGAAATTTTGTTTTTAAATATTCAACATATTGAAAAATATGGCAAATGGTGTATCATCCTTCCAAGTTCCAACACTCAACAACAACAACTACGATAATTGGAGTATCAAGATGAAAGCTCTCTTTGGAGCACATGATGTGTGGGATGCCGTTGAAAAAGGGTTTGACGAACCCGAAGATGAAGCAAACCTTACACAAGAGGAGAAAACAACTTTCAAGGATTTAAGAAAGAGAGACAAAAAAGCTCTCTTCCTCATCTATCAAGCATTAGATGATGATGGCTTCGAAAAAATTTCAAGCGCATCTTCCGCCAAGCAAGCGTGGGAGAAATTACAAATCTCTTACAAAGGAGTCGAAAAGGTGAAAAAGGTACGTCTCCAAACATTAAGAGGTGAATTTGAATCTTTACATATGAAAGCGTCCGAATCAATTTCGGAATATTTTTCAAGAGTAGCAACCGTTTCTACTCAATTAAAAAGAAATGGTGAGAACTTAGAAAATGTGAGAGTAATCGAAAAAATACTCCGCTCGTTGGATCCCAAATTTGAGCACATCGTCGTGACGATTGAGGAAACTAAAGACTTGGAGAAGATGATGATTGAAGAACTCCAAGGATCATTACAAGCCTACGAAGAAAAGCACAAGAAGAAGCAAGAGATCACCGAGCAACTCCTCAAAGTAGAACTCAAGGACATGCATGCAAGTCAAGACGATGATAGAAACGAACGTGGCCGAGGAAGAGGTGGAGGCCGCAGACGAGGTGGTTATCATGGACGTGGACGTGGCTGGAATTACAACAACAATAATTCCAACTACAACTACGAGAAACGAGAAAGCTCAACACGAGGTCGTGGAAGACGAAATCCGAACTCGAGGTATGATAAATCTAAAATCCAATGCTATAAATGTCAAAGATTTGGACATTATGCTTCAGAATGTAAAGGTCCCAACAATAGAGTTGAGGAGAAGGCCAACTATGTGGAAGATAAGACGGAGGAGAAAGATATGATACTACTAACATACAAAACCACTAATGAAGGCCAAGAAAACACTTGGTATCTTGACACCGGTGCAAGTAACCATATGTGTGGGAAAAGAAGCATGTTCGTAGATATCAATGAAGCAGTGAGTGGAAATGTCTCTTTTGGAGATGATAGCAAAATATCGGTGAAAGGAAAAAGTAACATTCTTATTCGTACAAAAGATGGTAGTCACCAAATGATTTCAAATGTCTATTACGTACCTAGCATGAAAAACAACATCTTGAGCTTGGGACAACTACTAGAAAAGGGCTATGATATTCATATGAAAAATTATAGTCTTTTTCTAAGAGATGACAAATGAGACTTAATTGCTAAAGTCCAAATGTCAAAGAATAGAATGTTTCCTTTGAATATTCAAAATAATGTTGCAAAGTGTCTTAAGGCGTGTTACAAAGATTCGTCGTGGCTATGGCATGTTCGATTTGGGCATCTAAACTTTTCAAGTTTAGAGTTATTGTCAAAGAAGGAAATGGTGAGAGGGTTACCGTGTATCAATCATCCTGACCAGTTATGCGAAGGATGTTTACTTGGAAAGCAATTCAGAAAAAGCTTTCCAAAGGAGTCAGAGTCAAGAGCCAATAAACCTCTCGAGCTTATTCATACCGATGTGTGTGGTCCAATCAAGCCGAGCTCTCTAGGTAAAAGTAACTACTTCCTTCTCTTCATTGATGATTTTTCAAGAAAAACGTGGGTATACTTCTTGAAACAGAAATCTGAAGTCTTTGGAGTATTTAAGAAGTTCAAAGAAGTTGTGGAAAAAGAGAGCGGAAATAAGATTAAAGCCATGAGATATGACCGAGGAGGGGAGTTCACATCCAATGAATTCCTAGAGTTTTGTGAAGCACATGGAATTCGTCGCCGCTTGACAGTTCCTAGATCACCTCAACAAAATGGTGTGGCAGAAAGGAAGAACAGAACAATCCTTGATATGGCGCGAAGCATGCTCAAAAGTAAGAAACTGCCTAAGGATTTTTGGGCGGAAGCAGTGGCATGTGCGGTTTACTTGTCCAACCGATCTCCAACAAGAAGTGTTTGGGGAAAGACACCACAAGAAGCATGGAGTGGAAGAAAGCCCGAAATTTCTCACTTGAGAGTATTTGGAAGCGTAGCTCATATCCATGTACCAGACGAACAACGAACCAAACTCGATGATAAAAGCAAAAGTTTTATCTTCATCGGTTACGACTCAAGTTCCAAAGGCTACAAGTTATACAACCCAAACACCAAAAAGGTTGTGATAAGCCGAGATGTGATAGTTGATGAAGAAGGCGAATGGGATTTTGGGTCTCATACAAATGAGTTCACATTTTTCCCCCAAATTGAAGAAGATGAGAAGACACCAAATGAGCAATCAGAAGATGTTGCTACCCAACATGCCTCACCAACAACAACTACTCATGGAGACTCGCCACCTTCATCATCGTCAAATGGTAGTCAAAATGAGAGAGCAGTGCAACGTACAAGAAGCCTTAGTGATATTTATGAGGTAACCGAACCAATGGATAACATTACACTATTTTGTCTCTTTGCTGATTGTGAGCCAGTGACATTTCAAGAAGCTGCACAAGAAAAACAATGGAGAGACGCGATGGATGAAGAAATTAGAGCCATCGAGAAGAATGACACATGGGAACTCACCTCACTTCCCAAAGGGTGCAGGACAATATGCGTTAGATGGTTATACAAAACCAAGAGAAATGCTAAGGGGGAGATTGAAAAACAAAAAGCGAGACTTGTTGCAAAAGGCTATAGTCAAAAGGCAGGAATTGACTATGATGAGGTATTCGCCCCCGTTGCCCGATTGGAAACTATTAGACTAATAATTTCTTTGGCAGCTCAAAACAAGTGGAAGATACAACAAATGGATGTAAAGTCAGCATTTCTAAATAACGTCCTTGAAGAAGAAGTCTACATTCAACAACCATTAGGCTATGAGGTCAAAGGCCACGAAGACAAGGTGTTTAAGCTAAAGAAGGCTCTTTACGGGCTAAAACAAGCACCAAGGACATGGAACAGTAGAATCGACAAGTATTTCCAAGAGAATGGCTTCAACAAATGTCCGTACGAGCACGCTCTATACACCAAGATCAAAGATTGAGATATTTTGATTGTGTGTCTCTACGTGGATGATTTGATCTTCACTGGAAGCAACCCAAACATGTTTAATAAATTCAAAGAAGTGATGACAAAGGAATTCGAGATGACATACTTGGGGCTCATGGCGTACTACCTTGGCATTGAAGTTAAGCAGCAAAAAGATGGAATTTTCATCTCACAAGAAAGCTATGCAAAAGATATCCTAAAGAAGTTTAAGATGGAGATTGTAGCTCGATAAGCACACCTATGGAGTTTGGAGTCAAAATATCCAAGCATGAAGAAGGCGAAAGTGTAGATCCAACATTATTCAAAAGTTTGGTGGGTAGCCTACGTTATCTAACTTGTACGAGACCAGATATTCTTCATGCAGTTGGATTGGTTAGTCGCTATATGGAATCTCCAATAACAACTCATTTCAAGGCTGCAAAGAGAATCCTTCGTGATCTGAAAGGTACAATCGACTTTGGATTACTCTATTCCATTTCTAATGATTACAAACTTGTTGGGTATAGCGATAGTGATTGGGGTGGAGACATAGACAATCGAAGGAGTACTACTGGATTTGTATTCTTCATGGGAAACATTGCTTTCACATGGATGTCAAAGAAACAACCGATTTTGACATTGTCCACTTGTGAAGCAGAATACGTTGCTGCTACTACATGTGTTACTCATGCGATTTGGCTTAGAAATTTATTGAACGAGATTGACCTAACACAGAATGAGCCAACTAAAGTGTATGTCGACAATAAGTCAGCCATTACCTTAGCCAAGAATCCAGTATTCCATGATCGAAGCAAGCATATCGACGTTCGCTACCACTACATAAGGGAGTGTATTTCAAGAAGGGATGTGCAAGTAGAATATGTGAAGACACAAGATCAAGCTGCTGATATTTTCACCAAGCCACTGAAAAGCGAAGACTTCAAACGATTAAGGAAACTACTAGGGGTCACGGGATCAAGTTTAAGGGGGAGTGTTGGATCATAAACTTGATCCACTTAAAGGGCCCAACCCACTCAAAGGGTCCAACCCACTTAATAAGGCCCGTCTAGAAAGAATATTCTAGAAATATTTAAATTAATATTTAGTAGTTTAGGTTGAGTGCAAGACACACTTTTAGATTGAGTGTAAGAAACACCTTAACTTTGAGTGTAGTATTGATGTTGAGTGTGTTAGTATCCAAAAGCCTCTTGGATGGTGGATCTTTGTCTCCACTATATTCCTATAAATAGTGGAGCTCTCCCACCATCTAGAGTATCACACAAACACACCAAGAATCAAAGTTAGAGAGAAAATTAGAGTGAGAGAAAAGAGAGACAAGAATGCTCTCTTCAGTGTTAGAAAAATATTTTCTCTTCTAGTGTGAGTTGTAAGAGTGTTCTTGTAATATTTCTCCTTTTCTATCTATATCAAAGTTGTTTGTTTGTTTTAAAGAGAGTGTTGTTTTATATTTTCCGCCAACAGGCTGGTGTATTGCATTGTCAAATAACAAAGATCACAACATTAAACTAGTTCATGAGCTTGGCCCATAATTTTTTGTCAAATATATGCTCATAAAGCAATGACTCCGCCTCATTGTCCTAGTATGCCTTGGATCACAAAAAAAGACTTACGGTTTAAATTGTCAATGTAGTGGTCCTTTTTATATTTGGCATGATTTCGAATTTCAGGAAAATTTTGTACTTGAAATGGGCAGATTATATTTAGGAAGCTCATTTTCTTTTATGGTTTACAAGATTTGCAGTTCATTTGATGGAAAAGATTGAAAAATTAAATCTGCTACATAGAGGTTTCAGTGTATTTTTGTTCAACTCAAAATATGAGTTGCTCCTTACGGTATTTCTTGTTGAAAAAATCTTTTTTTTAGAATTGTGTAACACATGATGGTTCCTTGTTCCTTTTTCTTATGAATTCTTATGTAACATGCGTACTTAGGAGAAATAGAGGATCATTCATTTCTTTAAATTGTCCTATGACGGCTGGATCATCTTTCATCTATCCAAAGATAGTCGAGGTCCAGCCACAATCTTGATTTTTCCCATGGGAAAGCTGGATGTCTGTAGGTCCAAGGTCCATCACGTTGGATATAAATGATGAATGCTAATTAGTTAGAGTTTGTTTGTTTTTTTTCGCAATACATATAAGTCGTTCTAATTAGATATTGTGGGTTTTGAATTATGAACTAACTGAAGACATAACTGAGCTGGCCTGTCCAATTTTCTTGCTTTCACTTTGCATCTGAGATTGATCATCTGCTTCTTATGTATACATAGCATATCTATCCGTTTCTCTCTTTTTTCCAGACAGCAAGGATCTGCAACAAAGGTTACCTTCCCTCTTGTTTGGACAAACACGTGTTGTAGTCATCCTCTGTATCGTGAATCTGAGCTTATCGAAGAAAAGGCCCTGGGTATTAATTTAAGTTTATTATATGGATTGCGATTTTAATTGTTGCGGTTTGATATTATAACATTTTTGTATTAACGCTTTTGGTCGTTGGTTTACCAGGTGCAAGAAATGTTGCACAAATATAGTTTTTTGATGATCTCGGTATCATTGAAGTTGTTTAGATAGCTGTTCATTGGTTCAACATTATTTAGAAGCTGTTAGTTTATATTGGTCCAATTTATGGATCTTTTGTGAATCTTTTGTGGGTCTTTTTAGGAAAAATCATAGTTAAAGCTTTCTGAAGAACGCTTTAGTTTACTTTCGGTTTTTATTTAACTTATTTTAGTAGCTTAACTTATGTTAGTAACTTTTATCTTGTATTTAAAGCTGCATCTATTAAATGAATAGAAGTCTTTTGATTTTCCAGTAACATATCTGCTTCTCTATCTTTCAATTATTTCAGCTGAAGATATCCCAGTCGATGAGTTTACTCTATTAGACCGCAAGCTTTACAAGGCACCTTCTGATGGCAAATGGGGAGAGCATGAACGTAAAACTGCTAACTTGTATTTCTATAATCAAGTTTGTCTTCTCTACCGGATTTTTTTTATAGAAACATGACTATTGATTTATTTACCAGTACAAGAAAACTACCTTTAGTAGTGATGTGTTGTAACTAGTATTACTGCTGCAATGCCTTCTTTATTTCTTGTTTCACAAGCTAATCGTTCCTGGGCTGATTTTGCAGTTGATTACTTACTCTTTATCGTCCTGGATGTGAACGTGCATCCTTATCCAGACGAAGTAGCAGATATCAAGTACGTCGGGCGGGATGAATTAAAGGAGCTGCTGAGGAAAGCAGATGCTGCTGAGGAGGGGCTTAAGCTGTCACCATGGTTCAGACTAGTGGTCGACAACTTCCTGTTCAAGTGGTGGGATCATGTGGATAATGGAAATCTCCAGGAAGCTGTGGACATGAAGACCATTAATAAGTTGACCTAAACAAGATGCTGCTATTCTCTTTACCTTAATAATCGGTTTGGCTTGGATAATCATCAGCATTCACTTTCCGGTGTAGCAGATCCAGTTGTGACGTATTGTCCGGTTACCAAAGTCGGCTTCCTTAAGGACTAATGAAACAAAGATAGGAAATTGGTCTCCTTTAGAATCATGCTCCTCGACTTTGTCCATTATATTTAATAATGATTTCAGTGTTATATTCGTTTAGTTAATAATTCATATGTGTAACATATCATGACAGCCATTAAGGATATGGTGAGCCGGGATCTTACATAGGGGTTATGTATGTGTTATCTGGTATTAGGCCCAAAAATTCCAAACTGGTCTCATTCACCGTTTTTTTATTCGTCTTAAATCCTCTGTTTTCTTAATCGTTTCAAATTTTCCGTTGTTTTTTTTTGTTGAAATCGAAATCCATCAGTAATGTACCTCTTAGTTCTGGTGAATTGGTGATAACGCATTACGCCAAACAAGTTTTGCCGATAAATCACTCTGAATATAATGGCTTCTCCAAATTCTATGCCAAGACGTCTCCGGTTTTCATATACTTAGTTTTCTAATCTTTTATTTTAAATTTGTATTCAAGCAATTGAAATAGAATCCTTGATAATTTTTTGTTACCGTAAAATACTATTATTTTAAGTTTAAAAAACCATTATTCTTGTTGGATAGGACTGAATCAATAAATTTTGGTCTTTTTTGTGTGATTGTTGCTAATATCACAGTGGAATTCGGAGGTTAAGGTCAGGATAAAACATTATTACGACATAAACTTCTTCTTATTCTAGTTTAGACATCAAAACAACAAAAACAATTAACTTTAAATGTCTTTTAATCCGTAGGGAACCTAAGTTGTCGTGATTTGTTGATTTTGTTATACTGAATGATGATATATAGTTATCATGATTTTTCGTTTTTGGTTCACTTTCAAAAATACTAGTTGAGATATGTTTTTACTTATATACAATAGATCTATTTTTTGTTTAACATATGTGGAACTTTTGTTACACCTAACAAATCCTCATGTCGAACAAAGTACTATTGTAGACTCATCTCAATTGATTTCCATCCACTCACTATAATTAGGTTGTGTCATGGTTAACTACCGAGCCATAAAGCTTTACAATAGATCTATCTGCTTACTCTTATCAGACCGCACTAAATGTTCTTTAACTTCACTTCAATCAACTCACGCCGCCTTGATACACTCCAATCAAGTGATACTGTTTGACGATCCAATGACACTCCAAACTAGGTCATACTAGTGATCTATATAAAGTATATCATTCCCTTTTAGAATAGCTGATGGTTCAACATCCGAGAATTTCACACAAATCACGTTTCATCTAGGTATGGAGCTCTAATATTCATTATTGGACTCAAATAGTAGTATATCAACCACCCAGAAGATCAACTTCAAGATAATAAACCAAATAAACAAGAAACATAATTCAACAACAACGATTCACTGATTTGGTAACCAAGTAAAACCACAAGCCTAATCACGAAAAAATAATTAATGGTAAAATAAATCAACACACATAAGTTTTACATAGAAAAACCTTTTCGATGTGACGAGTAAAAAACAAATGACTTAGAAGGAGTCAACTGAAACCACTTTTATAATTATAATAAGTAGAAAATACAAGTATATCCCATTGAATCTAATCAAGATCAACAACCCATCAACAATTTCAAGCATAATAAACTAACAAAAAAGAAAAACATAAACGATAAAAATTACCAAAAACATTTCACGGTTCCAATGATGAATTTTCCGGACCATAACATAAAATTACAATCCAACCAGTCAAATTGAAGTTTGAAATGTCCCAAACACGCTGACTAAAATTCAGTAAAAATTGACTGATGAGCCATGGGCAAACCGAACTTGGTACCATCAAACCGAACTTGCTTCCAAATTGACTACTAAGAAGATTCCTCTTGATGACGAGCTACAAGCTTTATTTCTATTGAGTTCATAACCGGATAGTTAGGATAATATGATTGTGACTGCTAAGGAAATGGAACTTCGAGGACTGAAATGTGAAGAATAGAACTACTTATGACAGATTATAAAATTAAAGGAGAAAACTAATATTTTATATTTTAGTCGAGGACTAGCGTGTAGTTATCCCTTTTATGTAACTATTTCAGTTAAGAGCTAAGTCCTTGTGCCTATATACAAAGGCCAAGGTTGATCTAATAAAGATGCTGGCTTTTTGAGATAGATGACATTTGCAATATGATTTTCTCTCTCTAAATTCTGAGTTAGTTCAATTTACTTAGGTAATTCAAGTATGCAACTCACCAAATTGGCGACTTCGCTGGGGACTGATCATCGACTGGTGCCCAGTTTATTACTTCAAAATTTTCTCTTTACAATTTTTGGAAACAATTTTAAGCTTGACAAGAAAACGATCTGTTAGTTTTATCAACTGTTGAAACATTGAACAAATATTTACAAAGGACAAATGATATACAAAAAGGATCTACTATAATTCATCAAACTCAATATGAGATAGAGTTACGAATGAATCAACTTCTGGAGAAAATAAGTGCTCTCAATACAAAATACGATCAGGAGATTCAGTCAGCTAGGCTGAAATCCGAGGTGAGACAAGTGAATGACCAAAACAATGTTGGTAATCAATCTGATCGATCTTGCACTAATCGTCAAATCAGAGGTGAATAGAAAAATGCACGATTCGAAGAGCCAAAAGAGCATCATTCTTCCTGAAAGGAGAAAGATAAACACAAGTATGTCATATCTAATGACAAAGAAGAAAGATAAACACAGGTATGTCACATCTAATGACGAAGAATTTGAAAGTTCTTGATCTGATTTTAAAAGATATCGAGGCTCTTCGAAAGAAAAAAAGGGTCAACCTCACAAATCTAAGAAAGAATATAAAGCCAGAAGAAAACGTATACCTCGATATTTGAGGGAGTTAAACTGGTGTGAAGGAAATACATCAAACTAGTATATTGGGGATGATCAGAACTTATATGTAGTAATGGCAACTGAGGACCAGTATGTACAAGGGGCTGATTAGAGGAATTCTCCATTGACAAATGAGATAAGATCTAACATGCTTCCGAAACATTTTAATATTTTGAAATTTGAAAAATTCGATAGGATGCAAGATCGAGACGATCACATCGAACAGTTCAAGAATTATATGATGAATTTCGAGGATGATGACAGGTTGGTATGTCGTGCATTTTCTCAAACTTTCAAGAGAAAAGCTTTGAAATAGTATAACCGAATTCTGAGGGAGACCACTTCAAATTTAAGAGACTTTTACACTGTCTTTTAAAGACACTTTTTAGGGAGTAAGGAGATGAGGGAAACAGAGATAAAATCATCCAATACAAGCAAATAGTTGGAGAACAACCAAAAGATTATACGAAGCGGTTTGTCTCAACTAAAGAAAGCAGTTATTGATTGTATGACTACCACATTGTATTCTGAGTGGTAGTCATGGATAATTGAACATGAGAGTTCTTTAATAACAGTGCATTTCGAACAAGATTTGACAAGGCTTTACATATTTTCACGAGCATTTAAAAGGATTGTTAATTCAATCTTACTGTTTTTATGGTTAAGGGGATTCTAATCGGTGGATAAGGTACTTACAAAAAAATTTAAGGTTTAAGATGCACGGTTACAGAGCGGTTTGTCTTAACTAAAGAAAGCAGTTATTGACTGTATGACTACCATAGTGTATTCTGAGTGGTAGTCATGGATAGTTGAACATGAGAGTTCTTTAATAATAGTGCAGTTTGAACAAGATTTGAGAAAGCTTTAAATATTTTAATGGGTGTTGGCAAATGAGATAAGATCTATCATCCCTCCATAGTATTTAATATTTTGAAAGTTGAAAAACTCGATGGGATGCAAGATCCAGACGATCACATCGAACAGTTGAAGAATTATATGATGAATTTTGAGGACGATAACAGTTTGGTATGTCGTGCATTTTCTCAAACTTTCAAGAGAAAAGCTTTGAAATGCTATAACCGAATTCTGAGGGTTACCACTTCAAATTTCAGAGACTTTTACACTGTCTTTCGAAGATATTTTTAGGGAGTAAGGAGATGAGGGAAAACAGAGATACAATCATCCAATACAAGCAAGTAGCTGGAGAAGAACTGAAAGATTATACAAAGTGGTTTGTCTTAACTAAAGCAAGTACGTATTGATTGTATGACTGCTACAGTATATTCTGAGTGGTAGTCATGAATAATTGAACATGAGACTTCTTTAATAATTGTGCAGTTCGAACAAGATTTCACAAGGCTTAACATAATTTGACAAGCATTTACAACGATTGTAAATACAATCTTACAATGTTTCTGGTTAAGGGGATTTTAATCGGTGGATAAGGTACTTACAAAAACTTAAGGTTTAAGATGTACGGTTACAAAGTGGTTTGTCCTAACTACAGCAATAAGTTATTGATTGACAAATGAGATAAGATCTATCATGCTTCCGAAACAAATTAATATTTAAAAAGTTGAAAAATTCGATTGGATGCAAGATTCAAACGATCACATCGAACAGTTCTAGAATTATATGATGAATTTCGAGGATGATTACAGGTTGGTATGTCATGCATTTTCTCAAACTTTCAACGGAAAATCTTTGAAATGGTATAACCGAATTATGAGGGGGACCATTTCAAATTTCAGAAACTTTTACACTATCTTTCGAAGACAGTTTTTAGGTAGTAAGGAGATGAGGAGAACAGAGATACAATCATCCAATACAAGCAAGTAATTGGAGAAAAATTGAAAGATTATACGAAGAGGTTTGTCTTAACTAAACCAAGCAGTTATTGATTGTATGACTACCACAATGTATTCTTAGTGGTAGTCATGTATAATTGCATATGAGAATTCTTTAATAAAGTGCATTTTGAACAAGATTTGAGAAGGCTTTAGTTATTTTGACGAGCATTTACAAGGATTGTTAATATAATCTTACAATTATTCTGGTTAAGGGGATTTTAATCGGTGGATAAGGTACTTACAAAAAAGTTAAGGTTTAAGATGCACGGTTACAGAGGGATTTGTCTTAACTAAAGCAAGCAGTTAGTGATTGTATGACTACCATAGTCTATTCCGAGTGGTACTCATAGATAATTGAACATGAGAGTTCTTTCATAGTAGTGCAGTTCGAACAAGATTTGATAAGGCTTTACATGTTTTGATGGGCGTTGACAAATGAGATAAGATCTATCATGCCTCCGATGCATTTAATATTTCAAAAGTTGAAAAAGTTGATGGGATGCAAGATCCAGACGATCACATCAAACAGTTTAATAATTATATAATGAATTTCGAGGATGATGACACGTTGGTATGTCGTGCATTTACCAAACTTTCAAGAGTAAAGCTTTGAAATGGTATAACCAAATTTTGAGGGGGACCACCTCAAATTTCAGAGACTCTTACACTTTTTATCGAATAAAATTTTTAGGGAGTAAGGAGATGAGGGAAAACAAGGATAAAATCATGCAATACAAGCAAGTAGTTGGAGAAAAACCGAAAGATTATACAAAGCGGTTTGTCTTAACTAAAGCAAGTAGTTATTGATTGTATGTCTGCCATTGTATATTCTTAGTAGTAGTCATGGATAACTGAACATGATAGTTCTTTAATAACAGTGCAGTTCGAACAAGATTTGACAAGGCTTCACATATTTTGACGAGCATTTACAAGGATTTTAAATACAATCTTAAAATATTTCTAGTTAAGGGGATTTTAATCGGTGGATAAGGTACTTACAAAAACGTTGAACTTTAAGATGCACGGTTACAGAACGGTTTGTCTTAACTAAAGAAATAATTTATTGATTGACAAATGAGATAAGATCTATCATGCTTCCGAAACAATTTAATATTTCGAAAGTTGAAAAATTCGACGGGATGCAAGATCCAGACGATCACATCGAACAGTTCAAGAATTATATGATGAATTTCGAGGATGATGACAGGTTGGTATGTCGTGCATTTTCTCAAACTTTCAAGGTAAAAGCTTTGAAATGGTATAACCGAATTCTGAAGGGGACCATTTCAAATTTCAGAGAGTTTTACACTATCTTTCGAAGACAATTTTTAGGGAGTAAGGAGATGAGGAGAACAGAGATACAATTATCCAATACAAGGAAGTAGTTGGAGAAAAACTGAAAGACTATACGACACGGTTTGTCTAACTAAACCAAGCAGTTATTGATTGTATGACCACCACAATGTATTCAGAGTGGTAGTCATGGATAATTGAACATGAGAGTTCTTTAATAACAGTGCATTTCGAACAAGATTTGGCAATGTTTTACATATTTTTACAAGCATTTGGCAAGGATTGTTAATATAATCTTATAATGTTTTTGGTTAAGGGGATTTTAATCGGTGGATAAGATACTTACAAAAATGTTAAGGTTTAAGAAGCACGATTACGGAGCGATTTGTCTTAACTAACGCAAGTAGTTATTGATTGTATGACTACCATAGTGTATTCAGAGTGGTAGTCATGGATAGTTAAACATGAGAGTTCTTTAATAGTAGTGCAGTTCCAACAAGATTTGACAAGGCTTTACATATTTGATGGGCGTTGAAAAATGAGATAAGTTCTATCATGCCTCCGATGCATTTAGTATTTCAAAAGTTGAAAAATTTGATGGGATGGAAGATCCAGACGATCACGTCGAACAGTTTAAGAATTATATGATGAATTTCGAGGATGATGACAGGTTGGTATGTCGTGCATTTTCTCAAAATTTCATGAGAAAAGCTTTGAAATGGTATAACTGAATTCTAAGGGGGGTACTTCAACTTTCAGAGACTTTTACACTGTCTTTCAAAGATAGTTTTTAGGGAGAAAGGAGATGAGGGAAAACAGAAATAAAATCATCTAATACAAGCAAGTAGTTGGAGAAAAACCGAAAAATTATACGAAGCAGTTTGTCTTAACTAAAGCAAGTACTTATTAATTGTATGATTGCCACAGTATATTCTGAATGGTAGTCATGAATAATTGAACATGAGAGTTCTTTAATAACAGTGAAGTTCGAACAAGATTTGACAAGGCTTCACATATTTTGACGAGCATTTACAAGGATTATAAATACAATCTTACAATGCTTATGGTTAAGGGGATTTTAATCGGTGGATAAGGTACTTACAAAAACCTTAAGGTTTAAGATGCACGGTTACAGAGCGATTTGTCTTAACTAAAGCAAACAGTTATTTATTGTATGACTACCATAGTGTATTTCGAGTGGTAGTCATGGATAGTTGAACATGAGAGTTTTTTAATAGTAGTACAGTTCGAACAAGATTTGACAAGGCTTTACATATTTTGATGGGCGTTGATAAATGAGATAAGATCTATCATGCCTCCGATGCATTTAATATTTCAAAAGTTGAAAAATTCGATGGGATGCAAGATCCAGACGATCACATCGAACAGTTCAAGAATTATATGATGAATTTCGAGGATGATGACAGGTTGGTATGTCGTGTATTTTCTCAAACTTTCAAGAAAAAAGCTTTGAAATGGTATAACCGAATTCTGAGGGGGACCACCTCAAATTTCAGATACTTTTACACTCGAAGACAGTTTTTAGGGAGTAAGGAGATGAGGGAAAACAGAGATAAAATCATCCAATACAAGCAAGTAGTTGGAGAAAACCCGAAAGATTATACAAAGCGGTTTGTCTTAACTAAAGCAAGTAGTTATTGATTGTATGACTGCCACTATATATTCTGAGTGGTAGTCATGGATAATTGAACATGAGATTTATTTAATAACAGTGTAGTTCGAACAAGATTTGACAAGGCTTCACATATTTTGATGAGCATTTACAAGGATTGTAAATACAATCTTACAATGTTTCTCGTTAAGGGGATTTTAATCGCTGGATAAGGTACTTACAAAAAAGTTAAGGTTTAAGATGCATGGTTACAGAGCGGTTTGTCTTAACTAAAATAATGGGTTATTGATTGACAAATGAGATAAGATCTATCATGCTTCCAAAACAAATTAATATTTTGAAAGTTGAAAAATTCGATGGGATGCAAGATCCAGACGATCACATCGAACAGTTCAAGAATTATATGATGAATTTCCAGGATGATGACAGATTGGTATGTCGTGCATTTTGTCAAAATTTCAAGAGAAAAGCTTTGAAATGGTATAACCGAATTCTGAGGGGGACCACTTCAAATTTCAGATAATTTTACACTTTCTTTCGAAGACAGTTTTTAGGGAGTAAGATGATGAGGGAGAACATAGATACAATCATCCAATGCAAGCAAGTAGTTGGAGAAAAACTGAAATATTATACGAAGCGGTCTGTTTTAACTAAAACAAGTAGTTATTGATTGTATGACTACCACAATGTATTCTGAGTGGTAGTCATTGATAACTGAACATGAGAGTTCTTTAATAACAGTGCAGATCGAACGTTTGATTGGAAGTCGGGCTTATTGACTAGTTGTATTGGCGTCATTTGAGGGGTTGATGTTTTATTTTGGATCCCATCAAATGTCTTAGGACCATCAGTTTTGCAAAAGAAATTGCTGGAACCTGTAGGAAGTTCTGGTTTGGATCTATCTGATCCATTTTGCAGAATATTGTAGATTAGAAAGATCATCCTGGCACGTTTCAGTTTCTTGTGTCCATAGCTTGGGGAATTTTGTCTTTCTGTTCTTGTTGTGATGCACTTTTGGGAGGTGACCCACGGATATAAATCTTCGTTTCCGATTTTCCCCATAAAAGAGGGGTTTACAGAGGATTAGAATATAATGGGGTAACATGTTCGATTAATCTATTTACAAAGGTGTTGGATGAGTGGGTGTACACCTGTGTGATGAGTTTTGGCCCTTTGTCTATTGTATTTTCATCTCTTTTCACTTCTTCTGGAATATATTGACAATCACTCCTGAACAATCTTTTTGCACAACATGTAATTGCGTTGTCAAAGGGGTTTGAGAATATGCACCCGACCAAACTTTATGAGTTTTACAGCGGTAAAAATTCAAGAGCTTGTATCTCTATCTCTGAATTACTGACAAGAAGTGAATTTATAAAAAAGGCTTTCAATGGTTATTGGGTACCTAGTGACGCCTTAACTACCTCAAACGTTGGGCTCATATCGAAGCTAGTCCAGAATAAACTAAAATAATACCAATTTTTTTTTTTCAACAGTTGTCAATTGTATTTTTTCTATAAATATAATTCTTTTTTTATGTGGCAATCAATGAATCCAAAATCAATTTGCTTAAGTCATTATGTGATATGGCACCCCAATGACATATAAACTTAGAAACAGAATGATATAAATATTATATATATATATATATATATATATATATTTACATTTACATTTACATGTGACTTATGCAATGTCTAGTTAAGTTTTCTAATTAATCTATTTAACAAGCTTTAGATCAATGACATCCCTCCCATATGGTTTGGGGCATTAGGTGATGAGAACCCATAAGGACGTACTAACTCAGACTAATCAAACTACAAAACTAGACAAACGACATTTGAGAATTAACATAAATCTCTTCCTTGTGTACTCGAAGCTCGACCAGATTAGAAAGGGATCGGGTCACTCAATAGAGAATGCTTCAACCTCATTATTTGATAAATAATATAAAATTCTTTTGATATTTTGTTTTAACAATGACAACTGTTTTTTTAGAAAATAATCATTATATTAGTAGATTATTTTCTATGTAGAAAAACACTGAAAGAAATTTGCAATATAATTCATTTTAATAACATCGTGATACAGAAGAATCTAAAAACCTAATCAAATAAAAATCTAAACATGTATTAATTTAGAAAAAAAATTACTTCCCAAGTTTGAATTAATCTTTGAGGTCTTAAAATATACAATAAACAATATTAAATGATCAATAAATTATTATTTTTTGTGATATTTTTATTCCATAATTTCCACTAGCCGACACTTAAAATCTAATATTTTCCCAATATTATAGAACAAACAAATTGACTACAGAACAATGATATCTGACAAATGTATTTGGGGTTGAAATTTGCGATATTGGAGTTTAAATTGTGGAAGCTAGTCGATTTCGCCAAAGGACAAGTAAAACAAAAAAAAAAGAAAAAAAAGATAGAAACACCAAAACAAAATCTAAAAACAGATGGTCAACACACCCAAAAAATAGAATAAAAAAATTAAAAATAAAGAATACCTTTTTTTATGAACAATGTTTCTTTGAATAGTATTATTCATCCATTTTTTTGTTTTTTTTGTTTTTTTCTTAGTTGAAAATAACATTACCATATGAAAGGAAAAAATGAACGAAAAACTTACATTGGGTTGCCTTCCAATCAAAGCTTCGTTTTAAGTCACTAGCTCGACCGTTTGGATCATTAATTTGGAGCTTGGAAAGGTATTGAGATCTGATCTTTATTAATAATCTCCTCAAAATAAGGTTTGAGACGGTGACCATTCACCTTAAAAATCCTCTTTTGTAGATGTGATACTTCTATAGCTCCAAGAGAAGAGACTTCAGTTATCCCAAAGGATAATACCATCTAGATCGTAGTTTTCCAGGAAATAATCTCAACCGTAAATTATAGAGCAATACTATCTGCCGCATGTAGACATTTTGTGGAACAATTTTTTTATCATGCCACAGTTTCATCTTTTTTTTGTAGATCTTAGATTCTCAGATGCTTCATTATGAAACTCATCTACCTAATTTAGCTGCAACAAACGTTTCTTCGCAACGACTTCTATATCAAAATTTAAGTACATATTATCGATGTTCCAACTCTACAGCTTTTAAGTACATATTATTTTAAGTACAATACCAATTGTATATGCCCACAAAGCTTCATCGATTTTCGAAGACCAATCTTTTCTATAAGGACATATTATTTTCTCCAATATTATTTTTAACTCTCTATTTGAGACCTCCACTTATCTGATGGTCTGAGGATGATATGGTGTAGATACCTTGTGGGTAACTGCATATTTTGCTAACAGAGCTTTCAGTAGACGATTGCAAAAGTGTGATCCCCCATCAATAATAATCACTCTTAGGTTCCAAAACGTGAGAAAATGTTCTTCATGACAAGTTTTATTACCACCCGTGCATCGTTTTTGGGTAAAGAAATTGCTTCAACCCATTTGGAGATGTCACCAACTGGAACGATGATATATTTTTTGTTAAAGGATGATGGAAATTGTCCCATAAAATCGAAACCCAAATCGTCAAACAACTTTACCTCAAGAATATTTCTTAACGACATCTCATTTTTCCTAGAGATGTTTCCCACTCTTTGGAATAAATCACACACCATAACAAACAAAATGCGATTTCATAGTGAAAAGATGGAAGATATTACCATTTTATAGAAAATATTGCACTCTTTGACACCAAAGTTTGATTATGTAGTATGGTTAATTGAAGAATCAAAATCTATAGATGCATCATCTCTTGATGAAATTAAAAGCTCTAGCTGTCCATGAACAGAAGATGAACCCCAGTTTAACTTCATAGGAGAAAGCTTTGAAGGCTTCTACCCATACTAATGTATCAATCTTTAGCGGAAGATGTAGAGGAAGGGGATTCCAAGTCATTAAAGATGGAAACATGTAATCTAAAACAATTAATGATAATTCTCCGGGCAGAGGCAGATGATGAGCATATTTTAATAAAGTAGGCAAAAAGAAACCAAACTGTAGAACCTTTACTACTGTTTTTGTTGCGCCAAAATAACCTACGGTCTCGAAAGAGTGACAATGACGCATTATGTCAAATGTTTTTTCCTCTGGTATACAACGTCAAATAATTTAGTCTTCACATTTCTTGTATAAGTATGGATCATCCCAGTAGTAATACTTAAGATCACGAAATAAAAATTTGTGTGGCTGATAATTCATATCTGGGTGGATCTGTTTATCAACAAGATAAATTTCAATGTCTGCAAACCAAGGTTCAACTTTAACTTACAGCAACTGTTCATCAGGAAGATACTAATTTATCGGCCAAGTCTCTTGAACGTATTCGTTCGCCTCCAAGCGAGATAAATGGTATGATATAACATTCTCTGAACCATTTTTATCTCAGATCTCAAGATTAAATTCCTACAAAAGTAAAACCTATCGTAATAAAGTAGGCAAAAAGATACTTGAGTGTAACATGATCTGTATGTATTATCACTTTTGCACCTAATGGATATGATCGAACCTTATCCAATGTAAAAACTATAGTTAGGAATTCTTTTTTAGTTGTTTTATAATTCAGCTGTGCACTCATAAGTATTCTGTTAGCATAATATACAGTATGAAAAACTTTATTTTTTTACTGCCCAAGTACATCCCCTATTGCATAATTTCTAGCATCACACATCAATTCAAATGGTAAAATACAATCAGGAGATACAATGATAGGTGCATTGATCAATTCGATTTTATAAAATTAAATGCATCGAAACACTCGGTAGAAAATAAAAACTCAACATCTTTTATTAATAAATGACAAAGAGGTTTAATTTTTTTTGAAAGATCCTTAATGAATCACCTATAAAAATTGCATGGTTGAGGAAGCTCTGGATTTCTTTTACCGAAATAGGAGATGGTAATTTTCAGATGACTTCAACTTTAGCTTGATCGACTTTCATACCCTCTTCTGAAATGTGATGTCGCAATACAATTCCATCATATACCATCGTTGTATCTACACATTTGGTAATATTTGGATGACTTTAACTTTAGCTTGAGAATAAGATCTGTATCTACACATCGCTATAAAACAAGAGTTAATTAAGTTAAACAATTATCAAAAGAATAACAAAAAACAAAAAATCATCCATAAATATTTCCATGAATTTATCAATCATGCTTGAAAAAATAGACATCATGCATCGCTCAAAAGTTGCAGGAGCGTTACACAACCCGAATGACATCTTCCTATATGCGAAAGTCCCATACGGACGTGTAAAAGTAATCTTCGCTTGATCCTCTAGTCGAATAGAAATTTGGTTGTACCCGGAGTAACCATCGAAGAAACAGTAGAAGGCATGTCTGGCTAATTGTTCCAACATTTTATTGGTAAATGGTAGTGGAAAGTGACCTTTACGTCTCGCATCATTCAATCTTCAATACATACTCTCCATCCGGTTATTATTTTAGTAGGTATTAACTTATCTTTGTCATTCAAGATCATTGTCATGCCTCATTTCTTTGGGACTACATGTAACAGACTCACCCATGTACTGTATGAGATAAGATATATGATTCATGCATCCAAGAGGTTCAATACCTCTTTCATCACTACCTCCTGCATTGCTGGATTTAATCTCATTTGAGGTTGAATGATTGGCTTATAAACTTCCTCCATTAGTACTTTGTGTTGACATAGAGAAGGATTGATTCCCTTGATGTATCCAATCGTTCATCCAATAGCTTCCTTGTATTCCCTCAACACCCTTAACAATTTTCCTTTATCTGTATTACTAAAGAAGGAATTAATAATCATAGGAAATTTATTAGGTTCTTCTAGAAAAATATAAGCAAATGTGAAGGTAAAATTTTAATTCCAATATATGTGCGTCGACTTTTTGTGATTTCAACTCTAAAATCTGAACATTTAAAGGTTGAACTAGTAGTTTATTTAAGTCCATCACACATTCTCTTACCTCTTCACTTGAAATTTCAGTTGCATCTAATCTAGCATGGACTAAAGAATTTTCTAAAACAGATTAAGGAAAAAATTCATTCATACAATTATCAACCAATTCATCTACCACATCAATCATATAAGTACTAGCATCATTAGGAAATTTTAAAGACTCTAAAATGTTAACTTTCACTTTATCATCTTCTATACGTATATTTAATTTACCAACCTCAACATCAATAATCGTTCGAGAAGTAGCTAGAAAATATCGACCGAATATCAACAGAAGAAGTCTATCTTCCTATATGTCTAAAATAATAAAATATATCAGAAAGATAAATCTGTTAACCCTAATCAATACATCTTCTACTATGCCTTTCGGGTATGCAAGAGACCCATTAGCTAATTGAAGAGAAACCGTTGTAGACTTTATTCCTCTTATCCCTAGTTTCCTATAGTTAGATAGAGGCATCAAAATAATACTAGCACTTAAATCACACAAACATTTAATGCTAAATTACTAATTCTACAAGGAATAATAAAACTTCTTTGATATTTTAGTTTGGGTGGTAATATATTCTGAATTAGCACGCTGCATTCCTCTGTCAACGAAACTGTCTTTAAGTCCTTGAGTTTTCTTTTGTGAGATAGGATGTCCTTTAGGAATTTCACATATTTTGGAATTTTCTCCACCAAATCTGAGAAAGGTATGTTAATTTCTAAGCTGCGAAATAATTCAAGAAATGACAAAATTCATCATTAGAGTTTTGTTTCTTCTTCCTGCTTGGGTAAGGAATTTTTGGTGCATATTTTGAAATTTGAGGAGCATCTTGGGCTGCGGTTTCTTCCATAAAGTTGTTGCTCCGAATAGTTACGAAATCAGCCCCAAAACCTGTAGTTTTGTCAAGCTTTATGCTGATCTTATCAGCCCCATAATCAGCTCGAGAATCAGCCCCGAAACCTGCAATTTCTTCAAGTAAATTGCTGCTCAGAACAGCCCTGGAATCAGCACCAAAATATGAAGTTTTGTCGAGATTTTTGCTGCTCTAATCAGCCCCATAATCAGCTCTATAATCAGCCCCAGAATCAGCTCCAGAATCAGCCCCAACACCTATTTGTCTCCTCGTTCTCAACGTGATTGCATTAGCTTGTTTCTAGTTATTTTCTGTGTTTCTAGGCGAAGTTCCTTGAACTCTTAATGTTATCATTGAGTGTAGTTCTCCTAATTGAACCTCTAAGTTTTTCATGCTTGACTAATTTTTCTCAAAACGGTTTTTAGACGATTCAACAAACCTGTTCACATTCTCTTTAAATGTTGCTTTCTTCTCCAACTTTTCCTAGTCTTCATGTTTCCAAACGTTCTCGTTGTTCTTCCAGGAAAAGTTTGGATTTTTCCTTCTACCTGCTTGATAATTATTAGAATAATAAGGTTTAGGCCACTGTTGGTAGTTACTCACATACTTGATATCTTCTTATTCCGTGAATTGGTTTGATGGATGATACGCATTTCTATCTGATACTGCAGCTGAATTCATCGCCAATTGGTTTAGATGCTGCTCCAACGCTGCTAGCTTCACTTGTACCAGAATTTCATTGTTGACTGCATATATTCCATCTTATTTCTTTTCATCAGATGCGTAGTTGTTTTTAGACAACAACTCCAATAATTTATATGCTTCTTATGACGTCTTGTTTATTAGAGACCCTCTACTTGCAGCATCAATCATCAATTTAATGTTCCCTAATAGTCCATTGTAAAACGTTTGGACAATCATCCATGTAAAAATACTATGGTGAGGACATTTGCACAACAATTCCTTATATCGTTCCCATGAGTCATACAATTACTTATCATTTCGTTGAGCGTAATTGCTGATATCGTTTCAGAGTTTCGCCGACTTCACTGGTGGAAAGTACTTTGATAGGAATAGTTGAGCTAGTTGCTCCCAAATCGTGATGAAGCTGGATGGTAGGGATTAGAACCAAGTCTCAAACAAATTGCATCGGCTGGAACATTTGTATACTTATATGTATCGCATAGCCCTAGGAAACTGGCTAGATGTATGTTTGTGCACTGTTCGAATTCTTTGGAGAACATGTTGTTTATAATCATATTGATCAATGGCAGTTTGATCAATGCCTCCACTCTCACTATGCTTGGAGTGAATCCGGTAAGTGATGAATTAGGATTGTCACTCATTTTTCTCATAACAGGAGGTTGTTGTACTGCTAATTGTTTTTCATTCTCTCATGTATTGACCATTTTTTTTGCAACTCTCTTATTTGCCGGTGAAAAGTTCTTTCTATTTTTAGATCCAAAGGGAGAAGGCTTTTGTCACCTATTATGTAAAAAAAATCAATATGAATAAATTAAGAAAAAATAAAAATATGAATAAATAAATAAACAAATTTAGATTGCTTCCCTCGCAACAACGCCAAGTTTACATTTTTCTTGTAGGTATATGAGTTTTTAAAGACTCAAGATATTGAACCCAAAAGATGAATTTTTTTTATAGATCTAAAAAAAAAATAAAAAAAAATAACTTGCTTAATTTAAAATATTGAGTAGATAAAAATTAATAAAATAAAAATTAAATAAAATAAAAAGTAAATTAAGATCGGAAGTTCAATAGTTGATATTAAAAAAATAAAATAAAATTAAATAGAGAATTAATTAAATTTGAGGAGATATATATTAAAGCAATTCTAGGATTTTAAAACACGCATATATACTTTATTAAGAACTTTAATTAATTAAATTTAATCTAAACATAATTCTTTAAAAGTCAGGTTATCTTTCAAAGTGGTGTGATCATCTATCGATCTCACACAACTAACCTTTTTGTATGACTCGTTATACATCTAGTCTTCTACCTCCTGCAATTGAGTCATGCAACCTAAGAACCTAGTTCATACGTCATTGGGTCATGGCCGTAGCATACTATTCATCCAACCCAATGGTATTATTATATTTTGGAAATAGATTTTACCTCTCGGTATCAACCTAGATCTATCACCAATCAATTGAATCCTGAAGTAATTGAAGGTATTACAATCAATAATAATACTAAAAATGTTATATAAAAAATAAAATAAAAATAAAAATTATTCATTAACAAATACATATACCGAGGTTTTAAACCCTGGAACAAAAAAATAGTTCATGTTAATCATGCTCATCGTTTTAAAAATTAAAGAAAATAAAAGAAAATCACAGAACAAGAAAAGAAAAGCATGCTCTTGTGCTGACCACCCTCTAGATCTCCTTTCTTTAATCGGTTCATGTTTTTATTTATAGGAAAAGTTATGGGTTTTCTATTAACCATGATCTCTTAAATATAAAAACACATGAGATAGTATAATTATAAGGGAAATTGAACCTAAAGTACCCTCTCAACTATTCAATTGTCATATAGTACCCAAGGTTTGCACAATTGTCACTTAATACCCAACTCAACTACCTAATTGTCACTTAATACCTAATATTATGTTAATACCCTAACTACCTTTAACCCAATATATAAGCATAATTTTCAGTTTTCTTTCTATTTTTTCTATCTTTTGGAAGATTTGAATTTGTTAGCTGCTCTAACCACCTAACCCTACGAACCACCACGAAGCACGGTTGAAAGCACAATTCCGGTGATCGGAAGCTGTTGAAGGTTTGTTTATTTATGTAGGTTGTGGTGTTAAACCTGTCTAACCACTGTTTTTTACGTACAGGAACTGATCGTGCTTTTTTAGAATCTGCTCTTTTACAAGTAATGGTGTTGCTGCTTTCAAGTAATCGTAATTACCTACCGATTTCAAAGTTATTTGTTGGTTTTCTCAGTTGGAATAGGTTTTATTCTACTGTTTTTAGACGCCATAGCCTGATTTATAGCTTTTCTCTGTTTTGTTTTTGTTTTTTGTTCCACTGATTTGTGCTTGTTTTGTTAATATTTGTCGTTATATACTCATGTCCTTGTTTCCGATGTTATATAATAATTCTGTAGTGTATTATATTTTTATTTCGAACGTGAAACATGTGTGGACTATGAGTTTTGGCTGTCTAGGCATTCGACACAGGATGCGAATTGTTTGATGTATTCAATGAGGAAGATGCTAATTGTGTTACCAATTCGCATGGTTACATGCGAATTACGTGAAAAAATTTCAAAATGTAATGCATCTTCAAACATATAAAACTTAGGATGGGTTGCGAACTGTGTTGTACTATAAAGTATTGCAATCTCAAACAAATATCAAGACTTTTGGTTACTTGACGATTCACATGATATGCTGCAAACTATGTGGAACTTTTAAGTATCTAATTTCCAAAGAAATATCAGGACTTTTTTTAGTTGCTTTACGAATCGCATGAGATGCTGCAAATTGTGTGATATATCATACCTTATCATCTTTCAGACAAATCTCAAGGAATTAATAGTTTAGAGCAAATCTCAGGTACAATTGCGAATTGTTTACATTTCTGGTTAGTGTGAGTGTACCAGTTGACTTACAAACAACTCTCGGGACAGGATGCGAATTTGTCAATTAATAGACTAAAACTATACACCGTTCGCAGCTTATAGATATACATAACTTATACACCGTTCGCAACTTATAGATTTACAAACAACTCTCAAGACAGGATGCGATTTCGTCAATTAATAGACTAAAATTATACACCGTTCGCAGCTTATAAATATACATAACTTATACACCGTTCGCAGCTTATAGATTTACAAACAATTCTCAGGACAGGATGCGAGTTGTTTGATGTTGTAATAACTTGCACTTTATTTTTGGGATTAATAACTAATAGCTTGTTCGGTGCAGGGTAAGGTATGTCCAAATCACGAGTTTGTATTTTTAAACATAGTCACCAAACCGCAATTGTGCCTTTCACGGAGTTTGAAAGCTTTCAAGGTATCTAAGCTTATGTGGAGAACACATGGGAGAGCTTGTCACAGGTGACTACCTAATTACCTACTACTGCGGGGATCACAATAATTGTTTCTTTAATAACCAGAAGTATTTTGTTGGTTTCGTGTTGTATCTTGATTTGGAGCGTTTAAAACAGGTTAGTTTTCGCATAGAACAACACGTCTTTGATAAGGGTTCTGATGATAAGTGTTTTGGTGAAAAGAGTTCTAGTGATAAGGGTTCTGGTGGTAAGGATTGTGGTGTAAAGCGTAAAGAGCGTAGCTTGAGTTTGGGAGAACCATCTCTTGATCAACTAGTTAGCAAGGAGAGTAGTAACGGTTTAGTTAATTCTGATCAGAGAAAAAAACAACTTGCTACTACTGGTTGGGCTGATGCTATTATAGGAGTGAGTCAAGCTTTTGAATAAGGTGCTGCAGGTCTCAGGTTATCTTTGCGCAAGTTTGCTTTAGAGCATGGTTTTGCTTTCAAATACCTGCACAACACAGCAACCAAGATCACTGCTTAATGTAAAAATAAGTTCCCAAGCGGATGGAAATAAAGGCTTTATGCATCTATTGATTCCAGCATCGGCTTGATGACGATCAAAAAGTATGTTTCGTACCATACTTGCAGTCCCATTTTCTCCAGAAGCATAACCGGCACATGCATTTGACATCAGATTTAATTGCACAAGAGATTCAGGATTCTCTCCGGACCTGTCATTCGTTGACAGCCAAAACCATACAATCGACTGTCAAACAAAATTTACGGTCTTGACGTCTCTTACCGTTTGTCATGGAATGCTTTAGAGAAGGCAAGGAGGGGAGTTTTCGAAGATAGTTCAAGTTCTTTTAGTTTACTAAGCGGGTACTTTAAACGATTGAAGAGCCGTGATATTACTTCAGACTGGAGTTTGAGTTATCAGTTGTAACCCGATTCAAATGTTGTTTTGTAGCATTCGGTTTGTCCCTTCAGGGTTTTCATTCATGCCGTCAAATGTTGTTTGTCGATGGAGCCCACTTATATGGCAAGTATAAGGGTACCTTGCTTACTGTCGTAGCAAAGGACAGCAACAACGGTTAGTTACATTTAACTAGTTAATTGGAATGTTTATAATGTTTTGTTTGAAATTTTGTGCAACATTTTGCATCGTATAGTTGCACACCATTGTCATGGAATCCTGATATTTGAGAACGATTCGCATCAGAGGCTGTGAATTAGGCAGTGTTTTTAGTTGATCATATTTCGCAAGAGAGGATGCGAATTAGTCGATGAAATTTTGTGCAACACTTCGCATACTATAGTTGCACACCATTTGTCATTGAATCATAATATTTCAGAACGATTCGCATTAGAGGCTGCAAACTAAGCAGTGTTTTTTATTTGATGACAGTTTGCAAGAGAGAATGCAAAATAGTTGATGTAACCATAAAACTGTGAACACTTCGCAGCTTATGATTGTACACATTTCGCAGCATGTATTTTGAGAACAACTCTCAGAACAGCATGCGAATCGTTTACATTTTTTAAATGTTTGAGTGTTGTTGTATTGTTCATTTGAGCTGCCTTTTTCCAGGACTATTCCATGTTGCTCTTGGTATAGTTAACATTGAAGATTGGGACAATTGGATGTGGTTTTTGGGGTGTTTGAAACCACATTTGTTGGATCGCCAAATCACATTTAATTAACACCGTCATTCTGGTATCGTTAATGATGTTAATGTCTTGTATCCAAACTGCTATCATGCGTACTGTTATTTCCATCTCATGCAGAATTCGAAAGCAAAACTGGAAGATACTAACAGAGACTATAAAAAAGGATGTTGAGTTTCTGCCATTGTCTTGCTTATGCTCCTAGTCGAGAGCTTTTTAAAGATATACTAACAGTTTTTCTATGTGAAGGTGGTGACATAATGAGTGATTTTCTTGTTAATTTACCCCCATAAAAGTATGTGTAGGCTTACGTAAAAGGGAAACAATACGGATCTATAACTTCTACTGCAGCAGAATCGTTTAACAATCAGATCAAAAAATATTGCGGCCTACCGATTGTTGAGTTTATTGACTGGATTAGAGTCTTGCTTATGACTCAAGTTTCACGAAGATACGAAGAGGGTCTAAGCTGGCGTACCAATTTGGTCCCCGAGTATGAGAAGACGCTAAAGCAGAATGTTGACATGTGCCGAACTTGGGTAGTAAGCAAGTCGTCTTCCGCCATGTTCGAAGTCTTTTCAAATCATGTGGTTGTTGTTAATATGTTGGATTTCAAATGTTCTTGCGGATCATGACGGCTAAAAAGCACCCGTGGTCCCCCATGTTTACCACTTGTATCAACTTGGTCCCCTTCCTTCAATCATGCATAGAACGCATCCTCATCCTTTTTTTTTATTTGCATTTTTAGATCCTCCGCACATGTGAAGCTTGTGATCTTGACACGTGGCATCAGTTTTTGTTGCAAGATGGTCCTCTAATTTTTCTTCCAAAAGTGTCCCTTCTCGTTCCATCTCATCTGCCATGTCAGCTTCCCCCTCAGCTTTACCATTTACCTTAAGTTTTTACCGGTTAACTAAAAAACTTACCATTTACCCTAACTTAACCCAAACCCCGAAACCCAATATAACCCATCCCAGCCCGTAACAATATAACCTGACCCGTTTCCCTTTACCCCAATCAATCCGACCCATCGTCGTTCTCCTTCTCTCTTCTCTCTCTCCATGGTTTCTATCATCTTCTGTACTGATCTCCCTCTCTCACTGTATCAAGCTAAACAATGAAACAACAGGACCAAACCCTCAATCAATTATCACCAACTCTTCCTCCAATATCGGTTACAAACCCTACCCCAAACCTTATCAGTAATCTCGATTCTGTTCCAAATTCTTCTATCGCTAACCCTAACTTCGAGCAGCTCCTCTCTTTCTCAGTCCTCAAGAAGCCAAGAAGAGAACAGCGTCAACGTAGCTCGGTGTCTTTAAACTTTCCTAATGTCTCCAATGGTGATACGCTTATAGGTAAGAGTAATTTCGTATCTTCGTCGTCATCAATTGCTGTTTTATCGAATAAATCGAATTCAGAAAATACCAACTATAATAAAGCTACGGCGGCAAAAGTCGTGCCTAGTATTGGCGATGAGATCATCACGATCAATAAAGACGCTACGGCGGAGGCGTTGCTTGAGCTCATGACCGGTTTCCCCGCTGATACACTAACTGAAGAGGAAATCGATTTCGGGGTGGTCCCTGTTGTGGGTGGGATAGAACAGGTTAACTATATATTAATTATGAATCATATTATTTCCAAATGGCGTGAAAATGTCTCTAGTTGGATTACAAATGAGATGTTTGTTAATTCAATACTTAAACATTGTAGCAGGCTTTTGGATTCATCGTACTCTTATTTAGTTTCTTATGGATATATTAACTTTGGGGTGTCACCTGCTATTAAGGAGAAGGTGACAGCTGAACCCAGCAAGCCTAGTGTGATTATAGTAGGAGCTGGGCTTTCTGGGTTGTCAGCAGCAAGGCAATTGATGAGGCTTGGGTTTAAAGTTACTGTTTTGGGGGGAAGTACAGAAGATGATAGAAACCATGGAGAGAGAAAAGAGAAGAAATAGAGAGAAGAGAGAAGGAGAACGACGACGGGTCGAATTGATTTGGGTAAAGGGAAACGGGTCGGGTTATATTATTCAGGGCTGGACTGGGTTATATTGGGTTTCGGGGTTTGGGTTAAGTTAGGGTAAATGGTAATTTTTTTAGTTAAATGGTAAAAACTTAAGGTAAATGGTAAAGCTGAGGGGGCAGCTGACATGGCAGATGAGATGGAACGAGAAGGGGCAATTTTGGAAGAAAAATTGGAGGACCATTCTTGCAACAATAACTGATGCCACGTGTCAAGCTCACAAGCTTCACATGTGCGGGGGGACTAAAAATGCAAATTAAAAAAAGGATGATGATGCGTTCTATGCATGATTGAAGGAAGGGGAGCAAGTTGATACAAGAGGTAAACATAGGGGGACCACGGGTGCTTTTTAGCCGATCATGGCAACAAGAGTCTTTTCCATGTCCTCACGCTTTAGCCACAATATAGTCTACCGACTAAGATCCCTTTACCGTAATAGAGCCCTTCTTTACGGCTAAGAATTACAGGGAAAGTTACTCTTTCAGCATACCACCTATAACGGATTTCGGGGAAGGCTCCAGCACTAACGATCCTTCATTTGTTGAAATTCTCCCTCCGAACGTTAAGAGACGCTCGGGAAGTCCTAAGAAAAAGCGAATCCCATCTAGAGGAGAAATCTCAACCAAGCAGTTGAGATGTTGCCGTTGTTTGAAATCAGGCCATAACAGGAGGACTTGTGATGTTCCAGTTTAAGCACAGTTCAAGCACAATTGTTTTATAGTTGTTTGTGCATCTACACATTTTATGTGTTTTGTTTTTATTATAGTAAAGGAATGATAAATGTTTTGAGTTGCATGAAATTCGCATCCAGTATTGCGAATTGTGAACAATCTTGATATCATGTTGCAAACATCTTTCAGGTTTCTATACGAGTTGTGTGAAATTTCACCAGTATGCGAATCGTTAATAAAATCATATCAAACAAATATCAGTATTTATGTTGCGAATTGTGTTAAGCTCAATCGTTATGCTTTTTCAAATAAATATCAGGACTCTTATTTGCTTACGTTTCGCATGATACGATGCAAATTGATTTCAAATGAAATATCAAAAAGCACATGATATGCTGCGAATTACGTTTTCAAACAAATACATGGACTTTTTAATTAACTACAGATCGCATGATATGCTGCGAATTATGAGTGAAACAAATATCAGGACTTTTGGTTGCTTGTATATCGCATGATATGATGCGAATTGAGAACAACCAGAAGTCCTGATATTTTCTTACACATCGCATGTTAAGCTGCGAATCGTAGTTTCATACATATATCACGACTTTCAGTGGGTTACAAATCGCATGGTATGCTGCGAACTGAATGGAAATTAGTAATATTTATAAACAAGTAATATCTCAGGTTACGATGCGAATTGCTTGCAATTGGTAATTGGATGCGAATCGTATATATGATTAAAAGTTTGTACAAAAGTTGGATTCCAAAAAGAGGATTACAGTTTTCATGCACTAACAAATTTTCAAACAAATCACTACAACCTATTAGTGTTTGTTAGTTGTATTCCAAAAAAGCAAACAAAAAAACCAACTCTATCAGTCATCAGTAGAGGATTCTTCACCAGCTTTCTCATCTTCGTGCTGATGATCAGCCTTTTCATTTTCCACTTCATCTTCGTTATCTACGTCATTCATGCATAAAAATTTGGTCCTTGATAGTCCGGCTTCGTCGTCCCTCTTCCTTTTGTTGTTTGGAACCTCTACCGTCTGAGGTGGAACCTCTGCTGGTTGAGGTTCAGCAGCAACCATTGGAACCTCTTATGGATCAGGTTCAGCAGCAACCATTGGAACAGCTTCCATTGGTTGAGAGTCAGCAGAGAAGTAGTCTTCTATGCTTAAATCAAGGACAGAGATTGGGCTGTTTGGTGGTGCTGCTGGCATGATCAAGTCATCACTCCAGTTGGTGGTTAAGGATGACCAGGAGTCACCCAGAGAACTAAGTGAACCAAAATATGAGTATGTGGTGGTGGAAAATGACATGACTGTTGGAATTTGAAGAGAACAAGAGGTGTTTTTAAAAAAAATATAGAGTTTGTTTGAAAATTAGCATCTGATTACTAGTGTTATTTATAGGGAAAGGAGGGAGTCTGAGCTTATGAGGTGGTGTGTCTATATTAATCATTACATAGCCTCCATGTCCAATCAACAATTAATTGGCTCTGGACCTCTGGTGATTAAGTTTATTTTTGCGTGCGCAATGCATTTAACGTTTACCAAGGGATACACCATAGCCTGTTCGTATTCTTTGAACGATAGATTTTGAATTATTTATTTTATACCAGGATTTGCTGCGAACTGTTTAGTAATAATTTCGCAGCCTGTAGTTTGTTAACAGTTTATACCAGGAGTTGATGCGAACTGTTTGTTAATGTGGTATAACAAGAGTTTATGCAAACTTTTTAGTGACAATTAAGCATTTATTAGGTTAGGATGCAGATTCTTTGATGAGGATCATTTTTTTAATATATACCAGGGACTGGTGGGAATTGTTCGAATACTAACTAACCCTTATATATCAGGTTAGCATGCTAACTGTTTGATAAGAAACATGTCCTACATATATCCGGGAATTGAACATGTTTGAAATATTAAAAAGTCTATGTACAGCAAAACATACTGTGAATGTATGTACACCAAAAAATTACAATCAATGTATGTACACCAATAAACAATAATGTCTTACAGAGAATCACCAGTACACGATGGTGTCTCCGTCGTTTAAGAAGAAATTAAACATTTATGCTCTGAAGGCAGTCACCATATCTTCATCGTATTTTGTCTGCACATATCCATGCGCGATAATATCTCTGACATATTTGCAGAAAAAAATACCACAATCCAGGGTGCCACGTTTTTATTGTGCAATTTTTCTTTCATTTTCACCTTCCACCCTGGCTTTGAAGGAGGTATGAATCCTTTGTCCATTAAATATTTGATCTGGTTATAATAATTAGTGTTAGAAATTAACACAAAAACTTAAACAGTGGTTGTCAAACATTTCGCATCATAGGCTGCGAATTGTTTGACAACCAATCGAACATGTACATGTCAAACATTTTGCAGCTTAGGTTGCGGATTGTGTTGTATACATTCCATTTTGTCTGCAAATATTTTGCATCCTATGCTGCGAAACGTTAATCATCCTAAACAATTCGCATCCTAGGTTGCAGATTCTTTTATGTATAGGCTGCAATTTGCAACTGATTTGCTCACATTTTGCAGCATATCTTGATCACAGTTTGCAGCATATCTTGATCATGCATAATTTAAAATGTGTTTAAAAGTAATTGAATAGCTGGGAATATTACCAGCTTGATAGGTGTCCTTGTGGTGTGGTCTATCGCTTTTAGTTTAGGCAGTAGTGGGTTGTAGTTTGTTATCGACCTTCCGTCAACATCAATGACGAGCAACGTCCAATGGTTTATCTGGTCCTTTGTCTCGGTGCATATTAGAATGATGATGATGTTGGGGTTTTTAGGCGCTTTGCTAAAAGTTGCGTCCACCAAATTTGTTACTTCCCAACCTGATTCCAATTGATGCTGCATCCAAGCGAGAGTACATAACAATGAGAACATTTTCTGAAACTTTGAAATTTACCTTAGCTAAACTTACCGTAGTTATGCCCGAAATCATTACGGTGTCATGTAACACCCCTTCAATTTTTTTGCATAGAATTTTGAAGTCTGCTTCTGCAAGAATCTTTCGAATCCAAGTGTCCAAAACCTAAGAAAGGAGTTATTTATTTATGTTAAATATACAAGACATGTTTGAAACATTAAAAAGAGAATTGGTTGACAATTGGATACCTTTACGTCCAACTCCAGTTCTAAAGATAGCGCCATTGCATCACTCGCTTGCACTCTAATTCCGTATGTAAATTTGGACGTTGGTAATTGCCATACTACTGGATCAGGGGTGTCACTCTCTTAGGCTTTAAGTAACTGTATTTTGTGGTATTCTCCGATATCGATACGGTCAGTTAGTTTTGTTTTCTTTGGCCACTGCTGAATTTTACTTTTGCCGATTCCCGTACTGTTATAATTATCTCTTTGCCGGTTCCTCTTCCTCTTCCACTCGAGGCTGTGTTGGTGTCAGTAGATTAAAATTATTCTCCTCTGTCTCTTTACTTAACTCGAGCTTATTAAATAACAAAAATCAAAAGAGTGTGTTAGTCATTATAATGTTAACGACCCCAAACATTTCGCATGCTAACATGTGGATTGTTTGGTTCTAGCTGAATACATTTCAGGGTATCTATCAGGATACCATGCGAACTGATTGAGGTTCCACTGAAAAGTTCGCATGCTACCCTGTTATTTGTTTGTAAAACATGAAATACATCCACACTATAAATAGCCCTTACCACAAGGTCAGTGACAACCAATGCCGTTGACTTGTTCGGCATAGGATCTGGATCGTGTCGGCAGAAATCATTAATGTCATCCTCCGACATGTTCTCCAAAGACCGTTGTATTATAAAATCATAATATACATTATCAATTTCATTTAAAAGAGTTTGTGAAATTTGTGTGTAAATACCATCAACAGAAGCATCGGGTAAACCTACTGTATTATCATTTGACTCAGGAGCTTGTAGTTGATTTGGTACTGGTACTAGAATTTCAGGTTGGCTTAGCAATTCTGACTTTGCGCACACCACCGTTGGACTTTGAGGTGCATCTTCATATTTGGTATTGTCTTCTAAGGATGGTCCTTCCTGGCTGAGTAGTTCCATTTTTTTACAGGGATTGACATGTTCTGACTCTTCCGGTGTTATCTCTTGTGTTAGCCTTTCTCTCTTTGCCGAGGCTATTTTTTGTTGTTCTTGTTGTTGTTCTTGTTGTGCTTGTTATTCTTGTTGCTGAGGTTGTTGAGTTTGTTGTTGTTGTTGTTGTTGTTGTTGTTGTTGTTGTTGTTGCTGTTTCTGTTGTTGTTGTTGTTTCTGTTGTTGTTGTTGTTGTTGGTGTTGAACTTGTTGTTGCTACAGTTATTGTTGTTGGTGTATGTGTTATTCTTGTTGTTGTTGTTTTTCTTGTTGTTGTTGTTTTTGGTGGTGTTGAACTTGTTGTTGTTGTTGTTGGTGGTGGTGTTGAACTTGTTGTCATTGGGGTTGAACTTGTTGTTGGTTGTGGTGGTGTTGAACTTGTTGTTGTTGCTGTTGTTGGTGTTGTTGTCTATCGGCCTCCTGTTTCATACAAATTCCAAAATAAAAAGGTGGAAGAGTTAAGCATACTATAATCATAGTAGCGAACGATTCGCATGCTAACCTGATATTTGTTTGGTCCAGCCCAAACAATTCGCACGTTGAGCTGCGAATTTCTAAAATAACCAACCAACTAGAGTAAAACACAATTCGCAATATACGATGCGAATTGTTTGGACAGGACTACACGACAGTCCTGATATTTGTTTGATACCATCATATCATGTGATGCATTGTTTGAATATGTATTCAACTAGAAAAACCCGCTGACTGTTTTAAATACATACACTGACTTTGTTTGAATATGTATACAACAATAAATATTATTATAGAAACAATTTCATCACAACAAAAAGTAAGATATTTGAATCTTAGTGAACTTTTGATCCACTTACATCTTAGACGCTGTCTGGGTCTGCCACTTCTTTCTCACGATCTTCTTTATCTTTTGCCACGTGAAGTACGAGTTGTTAGTCATTCGGAGGAGACTCGTGTCTTCGTGGTGTCAGTCTCTGTGGATACCAGCAACTCTTCTTGCATCCTTCCAGATGGTACCGGTATGGGTGAATGGTTCCCATCATCATCCATCTCTTCTGGCAGCACTCCATCAGCATCAGGCACAGATGCCTGCAGTTTAGTGGACGTTGCTCTATCTGGAAATGCTGGTACCTTCTCAGCTTTTGGGCTTCCAATCTGGCAAATTGGCTGAGAGATGGCATTGTGGAGTTGTTGTGCTTCCAGCTCCTCTATCTTCCGTTTCAATTCTTCCAGCTGAAAAAATAATAGCAGACATTATATAAACATATTAAGTGCTGATTATAGCGATTATTTAAGGCTCCATTTCATACTTACTTATTTGGCCTGTTTTTTAATCTTTCTCTCATACTTGTTCTTATCGGCGTAAGTCTTCAAACTCTTTGATTCAGCAACAGTTGCATGAACGTAAGTTAACACATCTTAAAACAATGGATTTTCTTGGCTACCTGATAAGAACCTTCCTCGAGAGTTGTGGAAGCAGCTATGCAGTGTGCTTGTAATGTGATAAACTGATTGCCTTCATGGCCAGGTACGTCAAAATCTCCTTTGGAGCTGATATATACTATCAAACCTAAAGTGAGTTACTTTAGAGTTTTTGGGTCTTTTTGCTATGTTCATGTACCTAAGCATAATCAAACTAAGCTTGATCCGAAATCAAGTAAGTGTGTGTTTGTTGGTTATGACGCAAACATGAAAGGATGGAGATTTATAGATCCTATCAATAAGCAGATTGTGACTTCTCGTGATGTTGTTTTCGACGAGGTTTCTAATATTTACCCAACTATTAGTCTAGAAGAAACTTCTGTATTTATGACATTAGTTGAAACTATTCATGAGCCGATCTTTACTCAAGACGATCTCAGCGAGAGGGGGAGTTTATGATTTTCTTGTCATAATAATTCACCACAAAGTGAAATCATATTGCGAACTACTATAAGACTTAGGAAGCCACTTATTCATTTAAAATATTATGAAGTACAAGCTAACCAATGTACCATTACTTCTTACTTTATGTTAGAAGACACGTTGGAAAATGGAGCCTCTATCCTATACTAAAGATCAAGGGAAATCAAAATGAGAGAATGCAATAAAAGATAAAATTGCAGCTTTGGACAGAAATTCGACTTAGGTTCTTGTATTGAGACCAAAAGATGTTGAATTTGTTACATAAAAATGGTTTAGAAGTTAAAAAAGGGAGCTAATGGAAGTGTTTCTAGACACAAAGGTCGTCTAGTTTATCGTGGTTTCTCTCAGCAACATGGTTTTGATTATGAAGAAACCTATAGCCTCGTCGCAAAGATGGTAATAATTCGTACTATTGTTTCTTTGGCAGCAAACAAAGGATGAAATCTTTGGTAATTCGATGTAAAGAATGTTTTTCTCTATGACGAATTTGATCGGGATATATATATATATATGGAACAACCACTTGGTTTTATTTCTTTATAATTTCCAGAATATGTTTGCAAACTTAAAAAAGCACTTTACGGTCTCAAACAAGCACCTCGTGCGTGGTATGGTAAAATTGCTGAATACTTCTTATTTTATGGTTGGTATCCTTCTGATTCAGATCCAAGCCTTTTTTTTTAAAATTGATGGAATTTTAAATACTATGATTCTTCTTTAAGTTGATGATATGATTATTACGGGTAATAATTCAACTAAAATCAGACGACTGAAGAAGGAGTTTTCTCACTATTTCCTTGGTTTGAAAGTTGAAGAATCATATGGTTATTATTTCTCATAAATAAGTTATGCTACTACAGTTTTAGCACAGTTTTGGTATGGAAAATACAAACTATACAACCACTCTAATGGATCCAGGTCTCAAATTACACAAGGATGAGGGTAAATTATTAGATGATGTGACTGAGTATCGCAAACTTGTGGGCTATCTTCTATACTTAACAATAACTTGTGGGCTATCTTCTATGTATCAAAAGAATACAAAATTCTGTTTATGTGGGTTTCTTGATGTTGATTGGGAAGGAAATGTGAATGATAGACGGTCCATTTTAGGCTATTGTTTCAATACTGGTTCAGCAGCTATCTCTTGGTGCAGCAAGCAACAAGACACAATGATATTATCAACGTGTGTTTTGAATAATTGTTTATCCACTAGTTGGAATGATTACAGTGGAATAAGAATAGGAAGTCAGATAGTTTTTATCTTACTAATGATGTTAGTGGAGTAGTGGTAGTCAAATTTTGCTATAAATATCAAAATCTTGTTTTCATTCTTCAATATAATAAAAATCAAGTTTTTTTATCACTTATATCTTCTATATATATAATTTTGTTCAATTTGTTTCATATCTTTCATCTAATGACTTCGTGCTTTCCAACTATTCAAAGCAGCTCTTAATGAAATCATGGAAGGTCTGAAGGATAAAAGATCCAAAGTTATTGGTTTGTATGGCATGGGTGGAGTTGGGAACACTACTTTGGCCGAGCAGGTGATCGAATCCTTCAAAGTTTTAAAATAATTTGAAAATGTTTTGATGGTTGTCGTGTCTGAAACTCAAGATCTCATGGCCATTCAAGAGAAGGTTGCAACTGATTTAGGTCTCAATTTTGAGGATGAGAAGGACCAAAGAAGGAAAGCTGGCCTATTAAGCTTGTGTTTAGAAAAATATAAAACATTTCTGATTATATTAGATGATATTTAGGATGAAATCGACTTGCTAAATATTGGAACGACATTGACTGCAGATGAGAAAGGCTACAAAATTCTTATCACAATCCGTTTTCATCGTGTGTGCTCTCAGATGAACTGTAACAACAAATTCATGTTGATGTCACGTGCGAAACTTGTTGCAACCAAATTAAATTAAGCTTAAAATATATTAATTAATTAATTAAGTTAATTAATTAATTAATATAGTGCTTAACAATTTACATAATATATTTTTGATGTAAAAATATTATTCATATTCTTTTAGAGAAATAATTTTGTATATTAGAGAAAATAGTATGGTAGTCTAAGACATTATTGTGTCATTAAAACAAAACAGTATACTAATATAAATATAGTATATACAATGTATCATGAACAACATCACAAAGGCTCTAATAAAAATTTCTTCTTCTTTTGTATCCCTTCATATATATTTTTATATTCTATAATTGGTATCAGAGCCAAGAAGAGTGTTCCTTTAAATAAGATGAAAAAAATGCAGAAGAATCGGAAACAAAACACTGTCTGCCGGAGAACAAACAAGAATAACGTTGTACGCCATAAAAAAGAGTTAAAAGAATAAGATGATAAAAGGAGAAGCATAAGAAGAAGAAAAATAAAATAGAAGAAGAAAATCAAGAAAATAAGGAAAACGAGAACAAAAAGATCGTCAATTCCAGTCAAAATATACATGAAATCTGTTGGTGCTATAATTTTAACATGTGAAGATGAAAGAAGAAGATAAAAAAAACATAAGAAAAACAAAGAAAAAAAGAAAGAAAAACAAAGAGAAAATAAAAGAAAACATGGGTGAAAGAAGAATATGAAAATAGCCATCGACGATAAGAAATTACCTGAAAATACCATAGATGATTGGAGGTGATCGGAACCGACCAGAATAGAACGTAAAAGATTGGAGGTGACCAGAACCGACCAGAATAGAACGTAAAAGATCGGAGGTGACCGGAAAGAAAAAACCATAGATGACAGGAAGTGACCAGAAAATACCAGAAAATATCGTAGAAGATTGAATGTGACCGGAAAAGACCGCAGATGATTGGAGGTGACTGGAACATCGTAGAGGATCAAAAGCGACCGGAACAAAGAGAAAAAAATATTTGATCAAATGGACCTTATATTCAATAACTCATCCACTACCCAAGTCTTAAAAAAAGAATATTTTCAAAAGAAATGTCAAACGAAAGTTATCAAGCTTAATTAAAGGGAGGCATTGTTGAAACCAAATTAAAATAAGCTTAAAATATATTAATTAATTAACTAACATTTCTCAAAAATTTAGATAATATATTTTTGATGTAAAAATATCATTCGTATTCTTTTAAAAATTTGATTTTGTATTTTGAAAAATATATTATATTAATCAAATATATATTATGCTGTCATTAAAACACAATAATATACTATCATCAACAACATCACAGAAGACTTTAATAAAATTTCTTCTTCTTCTGTATCTCTTCCTATATATTTTTTATATTCTACAAAACTGAGGCATGGGATTTATTAAAAAGCAGAGCCGCTCTAAATAATGCATCTCCTATAATTGATACGGCTAAGAAAGTTGCAAAAGAGTGGGGAGGGTTTCCCATAGCAAATGTTCCACTAGCCAGGTATTTAGTAGATAACACTCCAAACCAGTGGAAAGATGCACTACAGTGTCTTCGGAAATATAACCTTCCGGATATTAATAACATCAAGATAAAAATGCTTATAAATGTATGAAATTGAGCTATGATAAATTGAATAGAGAGGAGGACAAGTACTGTTTCTTGTGTTGGGAATATGGGGTCTGGTCCGCATATTCCGCCTCCGTATATAAGTAAGAACACAACCGATCTCAACACTAGTATGATATTGTCCGCTTTGGCACCCGAATGCCCTCACGGCTTTGCATTTGGTCCACTACCAAAAGGCCTCATACTAGTTGAGATATGTTCTTACTTATATACCATTGATTATTCCCATGTTTTACCGATGTGGGATGTGGAACTTTGGTCGCTACCCTAACAAATCCTCCTCTCGAACAAAGTACCACTTTAGCCTCCTCTCAATTGATATCCATCCGCTCACTCTAATCAGGTTGGGGCTGCCTGATCTCTAGAGCCTTTACAGCGGATCTATCTGATCTCGACCATCCTGCCTTGTTCCTTAGCACCACTCCAAACGAGTACCACCGTCTTGATACACTCCAATCAAGCCACACTGCTTGATGAGCAACGGGCACTCCAAACGAGTATCTCTCCAATCAAGCCACAATGCTTGATGAGCCTCAAATCAAGCCACACTGCTTCATAAGCCACGGGCACTCCAAACAAGGATCTTGAGCATGACTACTAATTCATCATGTTCGACTAATGAGAATTTCACCCACATCACCCACCACATCGCGTACTGTCTGGGCCTGGAGCTCTGATACCACATGTTGGGAATATGGGGGTCCGGTCCGCATATTCCGCCTCCGTATATAAGTAAGAACACAACCGATCTCAACACTAGTATGATATTGTCCGCTTTGGCACCCGAAGGCCCTCACGGCTTTGCATTTGGTCCACTACCAAAAGGCCTCATACTAGTTAAGGTATGCTCTTACTTATATACCACTAATCTTTCCCATGTATTACCGATGTGGGATGTGGAACTTTGGTCGCTACCCTAACAAATCCTCCTCTCGAACAAAGTACCATTTTAGTCTCCTCTCAATTGAGATCCATCCGCTCACTCTAATCAGGTTGGGGCTGCCTGATCTCTAGAGCCTTTACAGCGGATCTATCTGATCTCGACCATCCACTACCAAAAGGCCTCATACTAGTTGAGATATGTTCTCACTTATATACCATTGATCATTCCCATGTTTTACCGATGTGGGATGTGGAACTTTGGTCGCTACCCTAACATCTTGATGTGTTCTTTGTTTCAAGAATCAAAGTGCATTGATTTATTTATCATCTGAAAGACTATCGCTATAGAAACAAGGTGAAAATGCACGATGTGGTTCGATATTTTGCACTGTGGATAGCATTCAATGTGGATGAAGACTTCACTGTAGGATATATCTCGGGAAAGGCAGTCATAAGCAAATTCCTTGAGACTGACAGGGCAATCCGACTAATTATAAAAGACATCGAAGACCTTACATGTAGATTATTATGTGGAAGCTTGAAGCTTTTGCTACTATGGGAGGAGGGCGGAACGAATGTTTCAGATATCTTTTTTAAACAAATACAAGCTCTACAGGTTTTAACAATAAGGAATTGTTTTTTGGAAACCTCAAGAAAGTTGAGATTTCTAGGTTTCGCCTTTCTCATATCCAGGAATTGCCTGATAAAATTGGTGAAATGAAAGAGTTGAATGTGTTGGATCTGTCACGTTTTCGTGATTTGGAAAGGATTTCAGCTGGCTTGATACAAAAGCTTCACATCTTGATGATGTATATGTTACTGGTTTAAAAAGAACTCCATGGGAAGTTAGAGGGGAGGATTTAGGCAGTAGTGGTAAAGATCATCTTTCAGAGTTGAATTCGTTATCAGAATTGAAAGTACTGTTAGGATACTCACGACATACACAACATTTAGGGTAGTCAACAACATATGCATCTTTTTCTGCCATTGTCTGAAATCATGTCCTTTGAATTTGTCAAGAATGGACGAATTCGTTTGTCATTTCCTTCATTGATTCTCCTCTGTTCGTCATCTCTATATTCATAAACAACAACTGATTATTTCAATTATTTTTAGAAAATAGTGTTTAATTTCCAGATAATTCTCTATAGTCTTGTAAAAAATTTCTAATTGAAAATATTTTTGGGTTCTCCAAAAATAACCTATTGGATAAAATCAGAGATGTTTATCTTTTGAACAGATAAAATGGATATCGTTTCTTGTGTTCTTCTCTTACAAACATAACCCAATGTTATAAATATTTCGACCAATAGATTAGGTTTGATAGTTAGCGTAGTTAGGGTCGCTCAAATAAAAAAGAAAATTTTAAATTTTGAATAAAACGGCTATAATTTTAAATTTGAATAAACGTTCAAATTTTCAAAATTTGAAATTCAGTTGACTCTGCCCGTTGGACCTCGCCAGGGGCTCCGTCCTCTGACCCTATTAATCATGATATAATTTAACAAGCGTGCACTCTGCACTCTATGACTTATTCGATAATGTATCATGATTAAATTGGTCGACTAGTCGATCCAATTACACTAATATATCTAACATTACATGCATCCAATGACTCTGTGTATTCTAGCTCTTCCAAAACAGCTTTGAATAAAATCATAGAAGGGCTGAAAAACGAAAATACCAAAATTATTGGTTTGTATTGTATGGGTGGAGTTGCGACTATTAACTAAAGAACAAAAAATATAGAAGTGGTTAGAATTTTGTTATTTAGGAGGCTTAAGAATTACATAGAGCATATGTTCATATTTACACATAAAATAAAGAGTTACTGGGCTTGGGCTTTATATCTCTGACACCCTCTTTCAAACTCGCAATACAATAGTAATAAGCATTGAGAGTTTGTGATGAAGAAAATGAAATTGCGTTGTTAACTGAGCCTTTGTGAAAATATGAGCAACCTGCAAAGTTGATGGAACATATGGAAGCAAGATGGTGCCAATCTGAAGATGAGGCCAAGTGAAGTGACAATCTATTTCAATGTGCTTCGTCCTCTTATGAAAACATAATTTTTTCCTATCTGCATGGCGTTTTTGTTATCACAACGTAAATAAGTAGGTTTAGTAATGTTAACCTCCATATCAAGAAGAAGTTATCATAGCTAAACAATCTCACATGTGGTCAAGGCCATAACACGGTACTCAGCTTCAGTAGACGATTTAGAGACAACATCTTATTTCTAGATTTTCCATGAGATTGATGAATCTCTAAGAAAAATTCAAAAACTAGTAGTAGATTGTCGGTCATGATGATCACTATCCCAATCACCATCGCAATAGGCATGCGATTCAAGTAAAAAGGTCGAATGAAACAAAATACTCTGGAACTGAGTGCCGCAAAGATATCTCATTATTCGAAGAACAACTCCCCAATGGACGGATGTAGGAGCAGTAACAAACTGAATAACCACACGGATAACATAAGCTATATTTGATCAGTATATAAGTTAAAAATATATCTCCATTAGTATGAGGCCTTATGGAAGTGGACAAAAAGCAAAGTTGTGCGGGCCTTCGGGTGTCAAAGTGGATAATATCATACTAGTGTAGAGATTGACTGTCCTTACTTATATACGGAGACAAAATCTATGGTACCCATATTCCCAACATTAAAAATTGATGTATTTATTATGTTAAACTAAATCAACTCATTAAATTAAGAAAGCTCCAAGAAGCTTGAACTCGACCTTCAATCTCTCCTTTGTTATTTATCTTGTCAGTTAATTGGAATGTTGCTCTACATCATCTAATTCCTCTTCCCAGTTATTTTCTATTTTGTTCATTTTCTATATATAATTTTATTGACCTTCTCTAGACTGAAAACACCATACAAAAGAGAACTAGATAGCTGCAAATCATGCTCCCCAATCAAAGTTAGCATATCTTACGCATATACAGTGGAATATAGAAATGCCCAAAAGGATTTCAAGCCAATTAGCATAATGGTGAAATCAAATCATATTTTTTACAATACTCCCAAAATGTCAAAGATTGCCTAACTAATACTTCTAACCAAATACTTATAAGTAAATTTTATAAAGGATTACCTAAAAGGAGAGTATAACATTTTTGTTTGGAATTCAATGGAGAGTATAACATTGTTGTTTGGAATTCAAGGCATATATTGTTGGAATTTAAAACTAAAGAAGATGTCTACAAAATATAGAATTGAACAGTCTGTTCTAATAGGGATTCTTTTTTGAGGCTTCTAAAGTGGAAATAAAAATTCAATCGTAGATATGAATGCCCTTCTACCCCTGTATGGATGAAGATAGAACATGTTCCAGAATATCTTTTCAACAAGTGTATAATACAAGACATAGCAACAACTATAGGTAACCCCCTAAAGCTGGTAATCCCAGATAAAAAACAGAGCATATTTTAATGCATGTTATGCATTGATAGAGATAGATGTCTTTCAAAATCTTCAACACCACATATGGGTTTCCTTTAGAGACAACCACGGTTGTTGGCTGAATATTAGCTATAAAAATCTGCCAAAATACTGCACTAAATGCTTCCATCTGTACGATAAAATGCATATTAAAGATTGTCTTCATAAAGTTGATATTGCTATTAACAACAAATACAGTCAAATAAACAACTTCGATAGAGCCACAATCCAACACAAAGATTACAAGCCTAGAATCAAGTCTGTATTGATCCTTCCTGATCAGAGCCTGCAAAAGAATCAACCAAACAACAATTTTATTGAAGATCAGATAAAGGGAAATCAACTAGATACAAGTCATGTTTAAGATGATACTCGTAATGCTCTAAGAAATCATGCTACTAAACAAGAAGATTCCAAATTTCCTGAATAAGAGGATATCACATAAGATATTTAAACTTTAGAGAAAATATATATCTTATTAAAAACTCAAGACTATAAAAAATTAATATGGGGTAATATTAGTCATAATCAGAGTAATAATGGTAGTCTTCCTATCTCTCCAACCCTCGGATATAAAGAAACTATCAAAGGATTCCAATAAGTTCTCAACAAGAAACTTAAAGAAGGTAGGAAAAAGAAAAAGCCTAAAAATCTGGTAATTAAGTTCTTGAAGTTCTCTGGGAACACCAAACAACCTACCTCTCCTCCTAATCATGATAAAGATGTTTAATTAGAGCAAGAGAGGCATCAAGAACAAGGCCTCTCTCAAAAGGCTCAAGTCTATCATTCGTAACGATATTATCAATCAAATTGCTATTCAAGAACCTTTATTCAGCTCTGATCATCTGAATATTATTGCTTCTAAGATTGATTTTAAAAATTATACTTTCAATTCTTCTTACAAAATTTGGTTTTTTTTTTAAAGAAGATTTTTTCTATCAAGACTATCTTAAATCATGCTCAATGCTTACATTTGGAAATTATTTATGAAGGTTCGGATAAACGTTTTCTTCTAACTATAGTTTATGATAAATGCCACATGTATAATAGAAGATAACTTTGGAATAATTTAACAAACCTATCAACTTCTCTTAATGAATGGCTTATCATTGGAGATTTTAATACTATCTTCTCTGCTGATGAACAATTGGGTTGTTATACTTTCTATCTTAAAAATGCATAGGATTTTGATAATATGATCAGAGAGTTTCATCTAAAGGATAATGGTTATCAAGGATATAAATTCACTAGGTCTAACAACTCCAAATGAAAGAGGTTGGATAAAGCTCTCTATAACTCTGTTTGGTCCACCTACTTTAATAAAACAAAGGTTCTTTACATGGCCAGAACTTGTTCTGACCATACTCTTATTTGTGTATCTATTGCTAAAGAAAGTCATAAAATTAAAAAGGCTTCAAATTAATAAACATGTAGACATTAGATAGTGATTTTATTTATTTTGTTGATAACAATTGTAACCAAGACATTGATGGCACTCTCTCTACCAATTATGGCGTAAGTTAAGAAGACTTAAGGATGGTTTAAAGACCAGGAGTACTAATTATTTTGGAAATATCTTTGATAAAGTACAAGTTACTGAAGCAAGTGTCAAGGATCTGGAGATCAAAATTACCTATGCTAACAATGTTATTACTAAAGCTGACCTAGAAAAAGCTAATGATCTCTATCTTCAAGCTCTTAGAATGCAAGAATCATTTTGGCAACAAAGTCCTACTGTAATTGGCTCAAGGACAGTGACAGGAATACTGAAGTGTTCTATGCTTATGTCTGTAAAAAAATAAAGAAAAACATTATCAAAAGCATCAAAGTTTGTGAAGATTGCCTGCTTCATTCTTACTCTATTGGTATTTCTAAAGAAACTTATTTTAAGAATCTTCTAACCAATCAGCATTCTAACAACTCTGATGAAGAATAAAATAGAATGGAAGATAACATTTTCAATATTATTTCTAAGTTGATTACGAATGAGGATAATACCCCGCTATTATTGCCTCCCACTAAAGAAGATATCCTTGAAATCATCAACATGAATCCTTCTAGTGCAGTTGAAATTCTTGGCTTCAACAACTGTTTCTTCAAAACCTATTGGAGCAACATCAAGAAGAAATTTGTCAAGTCATCGTATCCTTCATTCTTGGAAATAACTTTCCTAAAGTATTAATGGCCACATGTTTGGGTTTAATTCCTAAGACTAATAATCTTATAACCTAGATTTTGTTTACACTTACAGTCTATATACTTTACTTAATAGGATTATGTCTAAAGTTATCATTAATCGGCTTATTAACATCCTGCCCACAATCATCTCTAAGGTTGAACTAGGTTATGTAAAAAACAAATCAAGCTATGAAAACATTCTTATAGAAAAATATATGGTGTATGACCTAAATAGAAAGACTAAATCATGAAACATTATGATTTCTCTAGACCTGACTAAAGTGTTGTTATGTTTTGGTTTTTCTAACAAATTTGTTTACCTAACTAATAAGCTCATTAGATTAGTTAATATGTCTATGTTGATAAATGCAAATGTTATCGGTTATTTTGATACAAAGAGAGGCTTGAGACAAGGAGATCCCATATCTCCTAGTCTCTTTATTATTTGAGAAGAATATTAGAGGCTTAGACTGCTTATTCACTTCTAACAAATATATGAATTTTACTTCCAAAACTGATTTTATCATTCCTATATTTAGCTTTTACATATGATATTCTTATCTTTACTAATAGTATTCATTCCAATATTGCAAAACCTTAGTAGATTTCTTCAAAACTACCAGAAGTTTTAGGTCAAACTATTAACAAAGACAAGACTAGGACTATTGTTTCGAACATATTTCAAGAATCTAGGTGATCTACTCTTATTGATCAAATAGGCTTTAGGTATGGGCATCTAACAACTAACTACCTGGACATCACTCTAAGTACAAATAACAAGTCATGCAACTATATTTCTCTTCTAAACAAGATTAACAGTAGGATTCAAGACTAGAAAAGCAAATATCTATCCTATGGTTGCAGGTTAATTCTAATCAATTTTGTCCTCATGTCTATTGTATTATACTGGATGCAGAGCTATTGTATCCCCAAAAGTATAATTAACAGAATATAATTTTTTTTAATAAATTTCAAATGAGAACACCATTCAGTGGTCAGAATGATCTTTGATTTGTAAACCCTTTGTTGAGGGTGGATTGACTATCCGAATACTCCCTGATATTCAAGACATTCTATCTTGTAAACTATGGTTTGATTTCAGGGAAAATCAGAGTTACTGGGCCAATTTGATGCATAATATTTACTACAGAAACTCTTAACCTCTCAAAGCTAATTTGTACAAAGCTCGTTCACTAACATGGAAAAGGTTAGTTAATATTAAGGTTATTGTTGAGCCTAATATAAAGTAGAATCTAGGAAATGGAGAAAGGGATTCTTTCTTGAAAATTTGCAAAACCACTCTCATTTCATTATCCTAAATAAAAAAGAAGACAACAGTTGATTTCAGACTACTAAAGTGAGTTTTTTATGGCTTAATTATACTTAGGACCTTTCCAAATTTGATCTTTTATTATTTGCAGACATAATCAATCTTATTAACACAACAAAAATCAACAATGATATTAAAGAATCTATTGGGTGGAAGCCCTCAAATTACACCAAATTCAATGTAATAGATGTATGGAACATGATGAGACAGCAACATAATCAATCCAAATTATTCACAAAAATTTGGAATACAATAACACACGGGAAATGCTCTTTTCTCTTATGGAAAATTCTTCATAATTACATACCTACTAACTCTATCTTACAAAAGTAACAGTTCAATATAGCTTTTAAATATCATTTATGTAACTCTCAAGAAATCACTAATCACTTATTTATATCATACAACTACTCCTGGAATATCTGGTCTTACTTTGGAGACTCGTTTAAGGTTAATATCAACAGTTTCATGACGGTGGCTCATATGACACATAACTTCTTTTGGTCTACATACAAACTGGTTCATGCTAGATGTGTTATTCCTACTATTATCTACTAGGTCATTCAGCATAATAGGAATAAAGAAAATTTAAAGGAAAGTCGTTCTCTTCTATGGTGCCTGTTAACAATATTAAATACATGCTTTGTGGTCTTGATGTTGCTAATATTTTCAAACCTAAGAACTGATTTAATAAATCTAATGCCGCAATTGAAATTGGATGTTTATCTTCCATCAAATAAAAAAAAGAAGCATATATACCTAAAATTATCTACTCTAAATCCTAGTAGAATGAAGATGAATGTTGTTGGATCTATCATTTATAATGAATATTAGTTATCTTTCGGCATAACTCTGGTGACATTGTCCTTGATTCCAGCAATTTATATGGAAAATTATCACCAATTATGACTGAATCCAGAGTTTTATTTGACGGTCACATTCTCAACACAAACAAAGGATGAACAAACATCGATATTGAGTCAAATTCTTTAATCTTAGTAAATTTACTTGATAATTTTGGGAGAACCCTCTCATAATCAACTAACTCATAGGGAGAGTAGTAATAGTTTAGTTTATTCTATAACAAAATCTTCTAGCGATAAATATCAAGAACTATCCAATAACAAATATATTATCCATATATTATGTTAATTATTATTTATTATTACCCATTTAATTGTGTTATTTATTACTTACTATCCACATTTTTATACTCCAAATACTCTTATTGATTATATAAATATTTTTACCAAACAAAACCTTTTTTTCTTTTTTTTTCTTTTCGAATAAAAAATGTAATGTTTTTTTATAAGGGTTTGTTTTTCCGAACCGTGGTTCGAACAAGTGAAATATTCGTTTAATTTGGATCGTTTTTTTTGTAAAGTAGACGTAACAAATATGTAACATTAGGTTTATTTTGTGTAATTAGGAGTAAATGTATTTAACTTAGTAAAATAATATAATGGAATAACAAAGAATAGACTAATTATATAGTTCTATTGATCCACCATAATTATAGCATAAAACTTTGTATCCTTGTTAGGAAAGGGTGAAAAATAAATATTATATAACTATTTTTGGAAATTTCTCTCTCTAGTACTCCCATGTTTCTCTATCTAAACATGTGTGAGACTTTTGAAATATTCTTGGATTGTTTTACAATTTGGTTATTTATGGGGTCATCAGTGGAGACCATAGTGTGAGCTTAGACTAGTACTTAGATACATCATCTAAACCCAAATAATTACTAAGCTTGATAATGAATCTTTGAATGATGTATGCCGAAGCGTATGCACACTCTGCGGTAGCAACAGAAAATATAGTGATCAAAGGGTATAAATTCGAAGAACAACGACAATACGACGAGCAACAATTGTTTGAGGAACACTATGAATACCAAGGTTTACGAAGGTCTGTTGGTCATCAGTATAGCCAAGGACATAACTGAAGGCAATCTTCTTTATCTACAAAATCCTGGTCAAGTATCTTTCGAAGCATTTTGATATTTTGAAACTTGAAACTTTCGATGGGAACCATGATCCAGATGATGACATTGAATAATTTAAGAGTTTTATGATGAATTTCGGGGATGACGACAAACTGTTACGTCGTGATTTCTCTCACACCTTTAGAGGCATGGATTTAAAATGGTATAAATGTTCCGGGGTGATTTTTAAAGATATAAAGAAAATAGATGCGAGCCAATGGTGATACCATCATCGAATTAAGATATAGTTTGAGAGAGTTTAAAAGATTACACCACTTTTAGGAAAACATTACTCCCTAAAACTTTGTGTTACAAAATTCCCATGAATAAATCTCTAACTTTTGGTGCATTGTTAGTTCAGATCAAGGAGAAATTAAAGTGAAAGATTCCACTATATTAAAATTAATCCCTTGCCCAGACAAACTCAAAAACAGCTACCGCTCCAGTCTCCTAGCAAGTTCAAGTTTCTCAATAGCCACAAGTTTCTAGTCGACCGAAAGGTCCGAATCAAGTACCATAGAGGCTAAGAGTGGCTCAATCATTGCAAGAAATGTAGTAAACACTAACGGAAAATCAATGGGTCTGACCCGATTATTTTTCCAGTATGACGGGGAATGCTCAACTATCTTTGAAGGAACTCGAAACCATATCAATTTATAAAAAAAAACCCTACCCATATTGAGAACTAGAGAATAGATGAGCAATAGGTTTTGCAAGTATCACACCGATATTGATCACGATTCAAAGGACTGCATAGTGTAAAATAATAAATTCAAACGCTAATTGATAATGACAAATTAACAAATTTTATTAAAGGCAAGTAGGGGATCAGAGAATAGATTGAAGTTGACCGAACATAATTAAAAGCATTAATGGTCATGGAAACACTGAGATCCATCAAAGAGATATAAGTAAAAATGAACCACAATGTAATGAAGCCTTCGTAACGATAAAAAACTTATCTTTCTTATCCATCGATTTGAACTAAGCCAATTGTGAGAGAAAAGTTATTTATTTATATCGTAATATCGGGTTATGTGGTAAGAACAGTACTAGTCAGAGAGCATGAAAATTATCCTCAACCGGTATACTATCTGAGCGAGAGCCTGTTTGACACCAAGAAAAAAAATTAAAGCTAGAGAAGCTAACATTGGCCTTGGTTGTAAAAGCCCAAAAAGGAGACCATATTTCGAGGCATACTCAATTGTGGTTCACATCTCTTTTCCACTAAAAATATCCTTCAAAGGCCTGATATTTTTGGGCAGATAAAAAAATGGTCAATAGAGTTAGAAGATTATGACATTGATTTCGAATTCTAGTCAACGATAAAAGCTCGAACCTTGGAATGAATACTAAAGATTTCATTGGTTATGGTCTTGATGAGTTCGGCTACAGATTTCATGATCCAATTAATAAGAAGCTTATTAGGAGCAGAGATGCCGTGTTTATGCAAGATCAGATAGTTCATCATATTGATAAGAGTCAAAATTCAGCGCCTATGTCTGAGAATGACTTGGTAGAATTGGGGCATATTCTGCTTGCACATACTCCTACAGAAGTTGAAGAAAATTCAGATGGTGACTCATCTGCCTCAAGAGGTTCACATATTGTTGATACTGGTGATCATGATAATGATTTCATGCATGAACAAGAGAATGAAGAAGATGTTGAACAACTTGAACTTCCAACGCGGACATCTACTAGAGATAGACAACCCTCTACTAGATATCCTTCTGATGAATATATTTTGTTAACCGATGCAGGTGAGCCTGAGTGTTATGATAAGGCTATTAGTGGTGTATGTAAAAATCAATGGATTGAAGCGATGAATGAAGAGATGCAATCACTTCATGAGAATCATACAATTGAGTTAGTGAAGATACCTGAAGGGAGAAAAGCCTTGAGTAACAAGTGGGTGTATAGGTTGAAGCAAGATGATAGTTCTATGCAACCGCGGTACAAAGCAAGATTGGTAGTCAAAGGCTTTGGTCAGAAAAAAGGTATTGATTTTGATGAAATATTTTCTCCAGTTGTAAAAATGTCTTCTATTCGTGTGGTTCTAGGCATTGCAGCGAGTCTAGACTTGAAAATTGAGCAAATGGATGTAAAAACAGCATTCTTGCATGCTGACTTGGAAGAAGATATTTTTATGAAACAGCCTGAAGGTTTTGTGGTTGAAGGAAAAGAAGATTATGTATGCAGACTAAAAAAGATTGTATATGGTTTGAAGCAAGCTCTGAGGCAGTGGTATAAGAAGTTCATGTCAGTTTTGGAGGAGGAGGACTACAAGAAGACTTCTTCTGATAATTGTGTATTTGTGAAGAAATTTTCTGATGCCGATTTTATTGTTCTCTTACTTTACGTGGATGATATGCTTATTGTTTGGAAGAATACTTCACGGATTAATTATTTGAAGAAACAGCTAAGTAACTCTTTCGCAATGAAAGATTTAGGTCCAGCAAAGCAGATTCTCGGCATTCGAATTACTAGAGACAGAGACTTGAATAATTTGTTCTTATCACAAGAAAAATACATTGAGAAAATTCTTCAGAAGTTTAATATGGACAAAGCTAAAGGGGTTAGCTCACCACTTTCCGGTCACTTCAAGTTAAGCAAGAAACAATGTCCTTCAACTAATGAAGAAAAGAGAGACATGGCTAATATTCCATATGCATCTGCAGTTGGAAGTCTCATGTATGCCATGGTATGTACTCGTCCTGACTTAGCTCATAGTGTTTATGTTGTGAGAATATTTTTGTCAAATCCAGGTAGAGAGCATTGGGAAGCCGTGAAATTGATTATGAGGTATCTGCGAGGAACCTCTAATTTGAAGCTCAGTTTTGGGATGAATAAACTTGATTTGTTGGCTTATTATGATTCAGACTTGGCTGGAGATGTTGTTACTCGCAAGTCTACTTCTGGATATTTGATTAACTTTTGTGGTGGCGCTGTTTCATGGAAATCAAGACTACAAAAGTGTGTTGCCCTTTCAACGACAGAAGCTGAATTTATTGCACTGACAGAAGCGAGTAAAGAGCTACTATGGATGAAGAAGTTCTTGAAAGAACTTGGATTTGAGCAACACAGGTATGTACTGTTATGTGATAATCAGAGTGTTATTCATCTCGTGAAGAATTCGTCATTTCACTCAAAGTCAAAACATATTGATGTGATGTATCATTAGATTCGAGATATTCTTGATGCTAAAATAATGGAGGTTGAAAAAGTTCATACAGATGATAATGGGTCTGACATGATGACAAAGGCTTTGCTTAGAGGAAAGCTTGAACATTGTAGATTGATCGTCGGGATGGCGAATCCTCCCACATAGTCGTGAGGGGGAGATTTGTTGGGCTCTTCCTATGTGGGAGTCCAATTATCATATGGGCTAAGCCCAATTTGGATAACACACAGGATTTTGGTTTATGTATAAATATATATTTATACAGTGTCTTTCGGATATGAGCATCATATTCTATAGTGCAGTTGTTGAGAGAAAAAGGTGATTCGAGGTGGAACTTTGTGCTTTCAATCGGACTGTCTCCGGTTGTCCGATCGGCTTAAATTTTGGTGAGAAGGCTCGTCTACTTGTCCTCTACAATATTTCCAGAGGGTTTTTGATTTGGAGTCATCTAAGTGTGGTTTTCGATCATCTTCTTCTAACTGCGTTTTGGGGATATTTCAGTGAGTTTTCTGATTTTGGTTCATTATCTTGTGTATTGGGGTTGTGTATGAAGTTGTCATACTTCTTGTGGCGTATGCTCTAGTTTTATCTAGAGAATAGTTTTGTAACCCATCTTCTGATAGTGAATATTTGATTGGACTCTGAAATCAGTCCCGTGGTTTTTACTTCCTACACTAGGAAGGTTTTCCACGTAAAAAGTGTTCTGTGTTGTTTGCGTTTATTTTATTCAGACTTTATATTTTGTTTGGATCGTTTTCTCTATCATACTTGATACAAGAAAGAAGATTTCGTTTGTGCTTCTATTTCTTGTCAAAGTGGCGCCCATCCTCGTTAGATTTGGTAAGCGGAATGTTTTTTTTATTCTTTGGTTTCGAATTCTAGCATGTTGCCCATTATTGATAAGTGTCGGATTTGAGAATCTTTGCTTAAAATTACGGGATCATGAGGCCATCTATTATGGGTTATCTATGTTTGGACACATGAACCCTATCTTCTCTATTTTTTCTCATTTCCTCGGAGGTAGCTTCTTCTCTATTTCCTTTGGATTCATGGGTCGCGAGCTCGTTTGTGGTTGTTTCTTTCCCTTGAAGTGTGTTGCATGATTGAAGAAGACATTTTAGTGTGGTAAGATAAACTATGGCCACAACTTCTTTATAGGAATGAGTTCATAAACATTTTAGGAATGAGTTCATAAACATTTTAGGAAGACGTTTTTCTCTTGGTGTATTCAATGGGTATATCTTCGGTTACTCTCACCATTCATCCGCGTAGGAAGATTCTATTCTCTCCATTACGTAAGAGTATTCCTCGCCACAACTACTAATCTCCTAGTTTAGATATAGGTATTGGCTCTCACTTTCTCATCCTTATTAACATCTATACTCTTTGGTGTAAGCAAAACAATCAGTAGTAAAAGCTTGGACTCTCTTCGAATATATAAAAAATTAGTCTATTTATTTGGTTATCCAATCACATATGAAAAAACACTAGAGAATATTCAAAATCTCTCACAAATATAGTGATCGAAGGAATGATGAACAAAAACCAAGACAACATGGATCAAGTTAAATATATCGTGATTTGCAACAAAGCCAGACCATAAAAATTAGTAAAATTGATTTTAATGTGTTTTTCAGCTCCTTTGAACGTGACATCTCCCAATTTGTAACAACAACTCATCGCGCTACTCAAGTTAGTACAAACTTCCTCAATATAATTAGAACTTTATTTTTAAAAATGGTAAAAAATCATTAAAACTCTAGAACGAGCAGACAACGTATAGATTTTGGACATTTATCCTCTCCGACCACCACTTTTCCAAAGAGAAACGAAAAGTGCAGCTTATAAAAAAAACATCTCTATACTCGTGATTAAATATTTTTTTAAATTTTAAACAACGAGACAATCCTATATAATATGGGTTTTGCTAACCGGTGCCCATGGCACGGGTTAGTGGACATTTAATATCAACTTTTGATTGGTTACTAGGCTATTTTCAAATACAGCAATAATGACAATTTTATACATTTTCTATATGGACATAACTATCCTTTTAGAATATTAATATACTTAAAAGAGTAGTAAAAGTATTATCTATCTAAATACTGTAATCTTTTATTTAATTAAATACTAATATATTATTTATTAAACTTAAGTTCTTTTAATTATTGTTAAATTATTTTTATTTTTGAAGAGTATTTTTCCGTAAATCCTGTAATGTTTTATCTAATTAATATATTTATAGTATTTTATTTTTGACTTTCAAAACAAAATTTAGAAAGTATATTTTATATAATTTTATTGAATTAGTTTTAAGTCACTTTTATTTTGAAATTTCTAAATACAAATTCAAAAAATCAGATATAATATTTTTAAAAATAAATATTTATTTTTTATATATTCTTTATAAATAACTTGTTTAAAAAAAACAAAACGGTTGTTTTTAAATCACTTATATTTTTTAATTGAAAAAAAGAAACTGATTTTTTATAAAGAAATAAAATAGTGTTTCCTAAATTTCAGAAATGAAGTTTCTAAAATTACTTTTATTTTTGAATTTAAAATATATGTATATATATATATATATATATATATATATATATATATATATATTATTTTGAATTCTCACATAAAAATAATTCTTTTTCTAAAACAACAGTATATGATTTTCTTTTATCTAAATCAAAAACTGAGTATGCTTTATTAAGGTGAAGGGTAATTCTGTCTATAAATTTTGCTCTCTATTCTAAATATAAAAAGTAAGTTTTTTTGTGTTAAAAAACATTAAATAATTGAAAAAGGTTCATACAAGGATCTGAGGCATTCCCCTCCAATTACTTCTACAAACGACTTAAAGTAGTCTTTTGATATAATAGGAAATAACATAAACTAAACGATCGAGACGTGATAAAAAGGTAGGATTTGTCCGTGACAACTGGACCAGTGAGTAGCTCAGTCAGCTAGACATCTGCATCAGCATCCGCAAATGAACCGTCCGTCAAAGGAGTGTCAGGTCACGAACTGTATGCTACATAGGATCCCTGCAAACAAATGAAGACTATTAATAATAATATTAGTAAGTCCAACCAGTCTTGGTTCCTTGGAATCGAAACCGAAGATCTGAGAAGATTCGGTGAGAGACCATAGAGGCAGGGGCCGGAGGGGAACCAAAGGTTCTCTGGTTCATCTCTATCCAAACGTGGTAGATTACCGTGGCGAAGCAGGAAAGCCAAATTGAGAGGTTTCGAGATTGAGACCAATTTGACGCTTCACAAACCCAAGACTGCCAACAAGAAGCGAGAAAGGGGAAACCTAATCTAGAACTTGCGTTTGCCCAAATGCTCTGAGTGAAAGTACAATCATAGAGTAGATGAGGGGTAGTTTCATTTTCAGAGCTGCAAAGCATACAATGTGCTGGGATATTGTAATCCCAACTGAACAGCTTGTCTTTAGTGACAAGCTTGCCCGAAATAGCGAGCCAGAGAATGAAAGAATGTCGTGGAATGTTGGATTTGTTCCAAACTAACCCTGCACACCCTACTTTAGGATGGGACACTCGAATAGCATGATACGTGTTGTTGATGGAGAATGTAAGATACCCTTCTTTAGCATTCCAGAAGGGGATATCAATGGATGATATGTTGGGAGGAGGGAGAGAGCAAATGAGGTTTTGGATCTCCTGTAGTCTGGCTCGACTTCGAGAGTTCGTAGTTCTGATATTGGACGGCCAGCTCCAACTTCCATTGGTAATAATATCCGCAACCTTGAGGTTTCTCCCAAGTCTGGAATCCTTGATGATACTTTCGCCATAATGGGAGGCGAGGGACGTAGGGAAGCATCGTACCAGAATGAGGTACCCTCGCCATTTCCAATTTCTATCCTGCATAAATTACAAGCCAAGGGGCGAAGGCGAAGAATTTTCCGCCAAATCCAAGAAGGAGAAGATCCCATCGGGAGGTTCTAAAAAAATTTATTTTTAATTTTTTCTGTTTTTATCCAGCAACTCCAAATGGACTGAGAGTTGTTACTTACTATCGACCAAAGGTGTTTCAGGACAGCCGCATGATTCCAGATTTTGAGGTCTAAAATCCTAAGGCCGCCCTCCACAGTGGGCAAAGTTACTGTGTTCCAAGCAACTTTTGCACCATGTATTTTCATAGCCGAGCCAGACCAAAGAAAACGGCGAAGGTACTGAGTCAATTCTTTTAAAATCCTCGAGGGGAGGATGAAAATGGACGACCAGTAAACCTGACGGGCGAAAAGAACATACTTAATGAGTTGAAGTCTACCAGCATAAGAGAGATGCTTTGTGGTCCACGATTCAATTCTAGAAGTAATTTTATGGATGAGTGGACGACAATCTGAATGAGTAAGACGACTAGTGATCAGAGGAACCCCCCAAATTTTTAACAGGAAGGGATCCTTCCGGGAAATTCAGAATATTGCTGAGCTCTATATGAAGAGGCTCATCAATACTAGAGAAGAAGATGTGACTTTTGGAGGGGTTTACTTTTAATCCAGAGAGAGTATAAAACTCACTGAGGCCTTCTTTAATGACCTGAAGAGAGTTCACATCTCCATGAGAGAAAATCATAAGATCATCAGCAAAACATAGATTGATGATTTTGAGTTTTTTACATTTCCAATGAAAACGAAAGTTAGTGTATGTACTTTTCTCCTTAAGGATGCTGGAGAGTACCTGCATGACTAGGACAAAGAGAAAGGGGGAAAGTGGGTCTCCCTGCCTGAGGCCTTTTCGACCGTTAAAATTTCCATGAGGATCTCCATTGATATTTATGGAGTAGGAAGGAGAAGAAGTACAAGTGATGATCCAGGTGATCATTTTAACAGGGAATTGCAAGGCGACAAGAATGTCTAGGATGAGATGCCATCTGACATTGTCAAAAGCTTTCATTAAGTCAATTTTGAGCGCAACTTTTTTGTCCCTAGCATTGGAGTGATAACCCTTCAAGAGTTCTTGGGAGAGAAGGATATTATCAGAAATATTTCTCCCCTTGACAAAAGCCGATTGGGAGTTATCGATCAGGTAAGGAAGAGAATCCTTAATACGGTTAGCTAAGATCTTGGATATGATCTTGTAGCTAACATTACAAAGCGCTATAGGGAGAAAATCAGAAGGTTTAGAAGTAGAATCTATTTTAGGGATGAGGGCAATAGAGGTAGAGCTCCAGGAGGCTGCCAAAGAATTAGAGTGAAAGAAATCAAGGACACCGTTACAAATGTCATTTTCAACAATACTCCAATTTGACTTGAAGAAACAAGAGTTCAAACCATCGGGACCCGAAGCTTTGTTACTGTCAATACTGAATAAAGCCGATTTTATTTCCTCACGAGTGATCTCACGAGTCATAGAATCTGAATCCGAAGTGGTTTTTTAGAGGTAAGAAGAGAAGATATAGTCTCAAGGCCAGGGTATCCATCAGAATGCCTAGTCCCTAATGAGTTCTCAAAGAATTTCACAAAGACTTTGGAGACACTAGCAGGAGTAGAGACAGTTACTCCATTCTCATTACAGATAGAGATGATCTTATTTCGAAAGAGGCGAGACTTAATGCTATTGTGGAAGAATTTTGTTGTTTTGTCTCCTAGCTTGATCCAATTCTCTATGGATTTTTGTTTAAGAAACGATTCCTCAGCTCTGCTAAGAAAGATATATGAAGTGGATGCTTCACACTCTTCAGAGACCAGAGAAGGATTGAGAGGATCTCTAGCAAGATTGGATTGAGCTTGAAAAAGTCTTTCCTGGGAATTATTTACACGGGATCCAATATCACTAAATTCTCTACGATTAAGACCGATAAGGTCAGTCTGAAGACGACTCAACTTTTTAGAGACCAGATTTATCCTAGTGGAAGTAGCGGGGCTATTCCAACTGGACTTAACGATCTCTTGGAAAAGCGGGTGAGATTGCCACATATTGAAAAATTTGAAAGGATTTTTGCGCTTTGGGCGTGGGAACCCAAGGTTAAGCAAGACAGTTGTGTGGTCAGAAGAGCGAAGAAAACCATAGTGCGCATAAGACATTGGCAAGATATCATCCCATACAGGATTTACAAGGAATCTATCAAGCTTTGATAAGATCGGGTTATTAGGCTGTTTATTAATCCAGGTAAATTGAAAACCAGTGGATCGAAGATCACTGAGGTCACAATTGAAAAAACAGCTATTAAGTCCTCAATAGCAGCAGTCCAGTTATCGGAGGATCCCACACGCTCATTGGGGTGACGAATGGCGTTGAAGTCCCCAAGTAAAACCCAAGGAATGCTATTATTTACCATGGAAATGGTAGACAAGTCTTTCCACAGGGGAATTATATCTACAGCGTCATTAAAAACATAAATAGTCGTTAATCTAAAGGTAGTATTATAGTTATGACACTTAGCTATACAGTGAATAAACTGCGGTGATTGGGATTCTCTAGAAATGGTTATGACACTAGGGTTCCAGATAATCCAAATTCTACCTAGGTGGTGAGAGTCGTGGTTAGTGAGAACATGCCAAAAGGGGGCCATATTTCTAACTATAACATCTACTTTATGCAAATTCACTTTCGTTTCGACAAGAATTAAAAGGGAGATGCTGTTACTAATTATAAAATAAGTAACATCTTTTTGTCTAACGGGATTGTTTAATCCCCTAACATTACAAGAAGCAATATTCATAAAAAGGAATCTTACAGTGCTCTAGACGACGGTCCTATCGGACGACAACTCCATAATACCCTTGGTCGTAGTCTCTGCTAGGCGGTGATCTTTAGGAGGCGAATCTACCTCCTCCCCACTTTCCAGCTCCATTCCTTTTTCAAGAGTATCCAGCTTCTTCCCGCTAGATAGGGTCGGCTCGATCTCGGACGGATCAGAATCCTCTAAAGTGGATACCTGAATGGGCACTCCTTTTTTGCAAAGGCGCGAAGGATGACCAAAAACAGCACAGGTCATACACTGAGGGGGGAGCCCTTGATACTCAAAATTCGTCGTGATGAGCTTGCCACTTATCTTGAAAGAGAAGAATGAACGGATTTCTGCACCTGCAGAAATCATAATGCAAATGCGTGCAAACCGAAGTTTTTCCATTCTTTCGGTTTGAAAGTCCACATATAACGGGGTTCCCAAGACCGATCCAATTTTGCTAAATCCTTCCGCAGTCCAAAGTTCTAAAGGTAGATTAAAGACTTTGACCCAGATGGGGATCTCCTTGAGGGGGTCTTTGATGAGAGTGGAAAGAGGGGCCCAATTTTTTAGAATGATCAAATTTCCCCCAAAGTGCCACGGGGCAAGATCCAAGACCTTCTTAACCATTTCTTCCGATTCGAATTTAAAAAGGTAATACCCTTCGGGGAGGGGCTTAAAGTCCTTAAGACCAAATTTCCGCAAAAGAGATTCAACATTGGCTTTTAGGAGAGTGAAGTTTTGGGAATGAGAGAGGAAGTATCCTGAAAGACATGTCTTCCATAATTCTGGAGGACCCATTGCCGACTCATACAAAATGAAATCAACTCCATCATGATCCATATGGTTAAGCCCAATAACCAAAGGGGATCGATTGTCTACATGACCAGCTACAACGCTAGCATAGGATGGTGAGGTGGGAGCGAGTGATTTGGGTTTTGAGTTTAGGGAGTTGGAATTCGTGGATGGTGGGATTGAGCTTTTTGATGGAGTTTTGTGGATTTGGGCCAATTTGTTAAGGAATTTTCTTCCTTTTGGCCCCTTGCCAGCATTACCAAAGTTCAGAATAAGGGAGTAGGGTTTATAGGTGGAACCGGCTCCAAGCAAGCCTTTTCCTTTATTTTCCAAAGGCCCAACATAAGAAATGATTTCAGTCTGCCCGATAAATTTTGAAGCCCGGCCCAAAAAACCAGAACTAGAAGCACCAGATTTTGATTTTTGACTTTGGCCCAATAAAGGGGGGTGGATACCCATTCCAATTGGCTGCTGGCCCAGATTGTTAATTAAGAGCTGCTGGCCCAGATTGTTGGATAAGGGCTGCTGGCCCAGACTCTTTCGCTGGTCCAAATCAAGACGTGGACCCGGTAGGAGATGGTCCACCCTTGATGCTGAAGCTGGGCCCAGAAGCGGTATCGATTGACCCGAATGACTCGAATGACCCGATTTTACTGACAAAGCTAAATCAATTCTCGAATTAGGGTTACCATCAACACTCAGAGAGGGAAAGGGGATTCGAAGGTCATGGCTGGCTAAGGAGGAGTCAAAGAGCCTTCTCTCACCTCCAGAGGAGACTCCTATAGAAGAACCACCGATGGGAGACATCAAACAACAGGAGGCCGGCGACGCATAGGCGAATCGGAAGTTAGAAGCATTCTGTTCAGGGATTCGAATTCTGGGTCTGAGCGATTCTTGAAAGGGTAGAGGAGGAGGGCTCTCTGGGTTCTTGATTGAGGGTGAAGAATCTTCGATAGCTGCTACCAGGTTCCGATATAGTTCGTGGGAAGCTGGTAGCAAATCATCGATCGATTGAAGAGGCTTGGGGTTCGACAAAGAGGGGTTTGACATAATGGGGTCCTGAGCAGTGGAGAAGGACAGTGTGGGCATCACACCATCAAGCTTTGTCGGCGAGGAGAGGAATGTCTTCATTACCGGAGACTCCTCATTCTGAAATAGAATGAGGCCTTGGCCAGACTCCATATGGTGTCTGGCCATTGCTAAAGTATTCTTGACGAAGTCTTCATGCTGGCTAGAGATGTTATGGAGACTCTTTGGGGGGGGGGCATCAGAGGGTAATACAGTGTTGGGTAAAGCATCTGGGATAGGAGGCTGATCAGAGAGAGGGGCAGTGTCGGATTGCGCTGGAGGAGAGGAAAATGAGGCTAGGAAGGAGGAGAAGCCAGCTGGGTGGATTGGAGAGAAAGAGCCCAACTTTCCAGAGGGTTTGGCAGGTCTAAGGGAGGGGGTGAGTTCCATTTGGTGGTGGTGTAAGAGGTAAGTAGATATTCTGTTTGTGATTTGCTTTGTGTTTTGAAAGGGTTTGTATGGATTAGGAGTTACAGGGTAGGATAAATAGTGTTTTGGGAGTTGCTTGGGTTGTGGTTTAAGTCTGGGAATAGGGTAGGGGTTGAGTGGACTTGACAATGCAGCAAGTCCAGAAAAATGGCGAATGATAGGCTTTGAGTGAGCTAGCTGGATCATGCTAGGGTTGTAGCTGCTGTGCAGGGTTGTGTTGGGGTCAGAGGGAATGGGTTGGTTCGAGGAGGGTCTAAGCCAGAAATAGAAAAAGTAAAAGGAGAGTTTAAGTTTTAGAAAAGCAGGCTTGCAGGTTTCCCAAAGTAGAGGAGAGAGGTGATTAGGGTTTGAGGCCTTTTGAAACTGAAGAAAGTAACTGTTGGGATTGAAACCAAAGGTTCTAACTAGAAGTTTGATTAGAACCAGGCCTTTGGGAGCTAACCAGATGATGGAACAGCCATCCCCATTAGTGGATAAGCTGCAAAATTCCCAGCTACCACTAGATGTGACTTGAGCTTTAATTGAACTAGAGCTGCTTGGGAGTAATGGAGACAATGAAACAGACTGTACTAGAGCTACTTGGGTGAATGTCAAGGTAGGGGATGTATTACACTCCGCATTGTAGCATTGGCTAGCCTTCCATCCATCATGCAGAATGCTATCAATCAGGATTGACAAAAGAGAAAGAGGGTAGGGGGAGTAGAGACATGTCCACTGGTCTCTAACAAGCACCAGTTGGATTGAAGAGAGGGTAGTGCAGTGGCGTTTCCACTGCCCACAATACAGTAGCATTTGGAATGAAGACCAGAGCCTCCATTCTAGCAAGTGTTTCGGAGTTTCAGCCTGGCAACCACTGGCTTTGGATCTCGCAAATCCTCCTTCAAACATGGAGGATTCATGGAAGAAAGAAGATACATAATCTTACCGTTGGATAAAACTTTGAGGAGAGAGGAGAGAGCATAGTTTGTAAAAAGAATTCTTTTGTTGAATAATATAAAAACTAAGTTGATTTCACTAAAAAGTAAGTTATTAAATGCTCATTAACGGTAATCAAATACACAATAGTAATCATAGAAAGTTATATAATGTGTATAATATATAGAAAGTTATATGTAAAGAGCACCGGTTAGCCAAACCCATATAATATATATATAATATGGGTAATCATAGAAATTGAATGTTCAAAATAGTTTCAATCTTCAAACTCAAGAAATATTTACCAACGAAGGAAGTTATATATAAGTAAACGTTCAAATCAAATACACAATAGTTTTCACGATACATAATAAATCTAAAAAATAACACTTTTATTCCAAAAACAACAAAAAAATCAATTGTGTTTCCGATGATCATTTTAAGATGAAAAAGAATCATTCTAATAAAATAAAATACAATAATTTGTTAATTCCCAACCATAGTTATTGCAATTAATTTCGTGACCTTCCTTGTCGTCAAACATATAGTTGCATTTGGAAAGATCTATAACTCCAGCGGTTAGAAAGGGTGAGAAGACGTATCATTATACAATCTTACTAAGAATTTACGACTCTTATTTTATCATTATCCTCTTTACTTTAATGTATAATTGGTATTTTTCAATCTTTCTTATTCATCAGTATGCGATATATCATGCACATCTCGATCTGACAACCGGTTCGTAGTTCCATCTTAAAAACTAAGACGGATAAGAAACCGAAACAATACAACTGGTTTGAAACCGAACTGATAAAATAGTAGAACCGATTAGGAACCAAACCGATAAATTAGTAAACCGGTATAACTGATGCGTAACCTAACTGATAAAATTGATAAATTGGTAGATATGATAAGAAACCGATCATTTTATTATTATTATTATTATTTATTATTATACATTATATTACCAAGATTAGTGGTTAATTACTGATTATTAATAAAAATCAAAACATTAACTTCTAAATTTTAACTTTTATATTATTTATTTAAGTAAAAAATTAAAATTGAAATTATAATTAAATTATAATTTTCTAAGTGAACCGGACCGGACCGAAAACGGATTGAACCGATACAGATCGAAATAACACCGAACCAAACTCAAAATAAACTGAATTCAGACCGAACCGGAACGAGAATTGAACTGAATCGGACCGACCCGAACTGAACCGAAAACTTAGCGGTCCGATCCAGTTCCAAAAAATAGAACCGAAAGCTTAGCAGTCTGGTCCGGTCCAAACCGATAAGCTTAGCGGTGCAGTCCGGTTCCGTCAATACCCGGACCGATAACACCCCTATGCACACCTAAAAATACATCCTCTAAATAATTATCTGCAACATCACAATCACCTTAAACGTTATGACCACTAACATGATCAGATCATTGACCAACAATTTAAGCCTCATCACCGTCACCGGTCTGGCCATTATACCTAACACAAGCACTACCAAAACTTGAAAATTTGGTTCTTTTTATGAACGATTAGTTGTAGTCGATTCTTATTTCATCATTATCATATTTTCGCCAAACCTCATCTTTGTCATCATCCATGTACAGATGGATGCTTTATAAGCTCCTCATCTCTTACTAAATGATGAGAAACACGAGAAAAAAACAAGATAATGCGTGTTTGTGATGACATTTGCCTCAACTCAATCAACATGCACATCACAAATAAGATCTTCCCTAATTTCTTATACCAAGAATAAACAAGAGTGAAACAAATTGAACAAACACATGAACTGAACCAATAAGCACATAAAAGTTGATTTTATTACTTGAAGAATGAAAACAAAAGAGTTCAATACTTATAGAAAATATGATTCAAACGTCTCTTACTCATTTGAGACTTTCAGACTTCATAATATAACTCTCACTACTTCACTAAGTCATTTAATAGTGGAGAATTTATTTGGAGCTTTATGCTTCTTTGCGAGTCCTTTGCGGGTCTTTAGTGTGTCTACGGGTCCTTTGTGGATCCTTAGTCTGTTTGCTTCTTGTAATCTTGGATTAAAGAGTGCACTATTTTTGACACTCCCCCTTAGTGTATTCTTTCGATTAGCTAGACCGATAGCTCATTTGAACTCTTTGAACTTTGATTTGGGAAGAGCATGAAACAATTTTAAGCAGACAAAAATTCTTAGGCCGTAGTAACAACTTTCCATCCAGATCTAACAGTGAATCTTGATAGAACATGTTGAAGATTGCTAATGACCATACATAGAGATGTCAACTGTGTTAACTCTATAACTAAATGTTGAACTCTTTCATTGTCTGAGAACAACCCTGGGTACACATCTTTGTATACAATAAGAACCATAAAAACAGAAGTCTAATAAATGTCAATGATATAACCGACACTATTAGAGAAACTTTCACCATTCTTAGATATCGTGTGCCTAGCTCGTTTGATACTCGAACACTGACAGGTGCATATGTTCCAATAGCAATATGGGCAGTCCAACTCATTATGTTCATGCATATAGAGAGAGCTGCAACATAAACTTCTGCATCCTCTAGATATCCAGCAATAAATATCAATGCTGTGAAATACCATACTTTCAAGTAGAAATGACTGCATGAGACACCTTGCGCGCCACCCATGATCCTAACCTTATCCCATGTATAGAAGCATTCCCTTTTGGGTTTAAATTAGCACTAGAAGAATTAAACTCATCATGGGAGTTTACCTTGTTTACAGCTCTGAGATTCACTCTTTCTTTTTCAAAACCAAAAGGTCAATCTCTTCTCTCACCAAGATGGGCATTGTGGTCCATTTGAACCTGAGAAACAGAGGAACGTACAGTTAGGTTTGTCTGTTGCAAGATGTTATCTGGTTTCCCTAATCCAATAGACCCACCAGCACCACCAAGCCTGAACCCATTACAGTCGTTATTTAACCTTGAGCAACCATTTATTTTTTAAGGAATTAGAATTTTTGTTGGAGTAGTGCACTCAAGATATCCCTGTTGCTTTAGGAAATTTATATCAGCATCATTCATAACACAAAAAAGGTCTCCATCTCCCCCTAAAATGCGCTCGAAAAGACACGACCGGAATTGATAACAGCAGTTACAACAGCTAATAGCTCCTCATGTCTGTCATCTGAACCAACATGAAAACCAAGTTGTGCACTCGCTGCTGTTGTACGCTTCTATCGTTTATATGCCTTACGGCTATAAAGTTTCCTAGTTGGAGGACGACCTTCATTGTTTCGGTCTTTTCAAAACCAAGTCTGGCACTTCGGAGTTGTTTTGCTATTCCAATATTGCTAAGCTTTCAGCTGTGGGCATCATATACCTTGACGAAATAAAATTACGATCTATCCTCCTTTGCCACCGCACTCCATCTCCTACCTCTTCTCCAGTCCCCAACTTACTCTTTCTTGATAGTACACCGAAAGCGGGCACCTTTTGGACATGTACATTTTTCTCATCCACCTCATCAGACTCTTTGCCCTTATATTTAGATATAACCTCAGCAGTGCCTGACTCTTCACTTTCAGATAATATCGTTGATGGCATATTGTCACTTTCTAGTTTTACTTGTTGAGGAGAATTCCCTGGTGTTTGTTTACAAAATCCCAATCCAGTTTCAGTACCAGCAACATCAGAAGTAGTATCCACATAAAGGCTTTCATCATTATTAGAGCCCAATGGAACAAAATTTGTTCTCCTTGCAATACGTGAGATCTTCTATGGTCTTTGACCTGCCCATTGAGCAACAAGTGGGGATGAGGATCGATTTGTTGCTATACACTTGCGGCTACAAACTCCCGTAACAGTAGGTGGGTTGTTTGTACAAACAGAAATCTCTCGGTCACTTGGAGTGGTAGTACTATGGACAGCAGGGGCACCAAGGGCAACTGGTTGATTAATAACCGAAGTCATGTTGTCTGGTTTATTAACAACCTTAATCGAGAAAAAACTTTCCCACTGTCGCTCATTGCTCTCTTCAACATCATGTGCAACATTTGCATCTGATTCGACGATTTCCGAATAATAATTTGTTTTAATGTCGCCTGGTTTGCCAAACCTCTTGTAAATAGGCTTTACACGAAAATCCGACTTTATGTGTCCAGTCCTTCCACATCTAAAACATGTCAGTTTAGAGTGGTTTGTTGACTCCCCCTCAATCCTTTTCTGCTTACTAAAATTTTGTGTGTTTTTCCACCTTGACCTGTCTTTAGTAAATAATGAATCTTCAACATCAGGAGAGTACTTACCAAGCATTTGTTTAATCAATATTTCCTGGTTAGAGAGTAGGTTCTCTAACTCAAAAATTGATGGTTGGTTGACCCATCCTTGTATTGATGATATAAACGGCATGAAGTCAAGTCGTAATCCACGAATCAAATAACGTCTTAGCCTTGCATCACTGATAGGTTCATCACTGTCCAAACCTGAAATTTCTAAACAAACATTCTTAACCTTAAGAAAGTAATCAAAGATTGACATATTACCTTGGGTTAATGAAGCAAGCGCATTCTCAAGGTATTGAAGTCGCATAGTATTTTTCTGGGTAAATAACCTGTCAAGAGTATCCCAGATATCCTTTGGAGAATCCATTGCACGAACATGATCAATGAATTCCTTACCGATCGAAGTTCTCAACGCGAATAAAGCCTTTCTGCACCTTACTTTCCATTTCCTCCTTAACTCAGCGTTTTCTGGGGTAATACTAGGAAATATCTCGGTACCGGAAACAGGATCCCATAAATCTTGTCCTTGAAGGAAGGCCTCCATACACAACCGCCAATATTGGTAATTGGTTCCAACAAGCTTCTCTTTACACATAGGAGAAGCTAGATTACTTCCATTCATATTGATTTAAAATTAATAATAGTTGACAGGATTTTAATGGGTAATAAAATCAAACATTTGATATGCAGAGAACTTGCTCTGATACCATGAAACAAATTGAACACACATGGGAACTGAAACAATAAGTACACAAGAGTTGACTTTATTACTTGAAGAATGAAAACCAAAGAGTTCACTACTTGTAGAAAATATGATTTAAACGTCTCTTAGTAATTTGAGACTTTCAGACTTCCTAACATAACTCTCACTATTTCACTAAGTCATTTGATAGTTGAGAATTGATTTGGAGCTATCTGCTTCTTTGCGGGTCTTTTGCGGGTCTTCAGTCTGTCTGCGAGTCCTTAGTCTGTCTGCGAGTCCTTAGTCTGTCTGCTTTTTGTAATCTTGGACGAAAGAGTGCGCTAATTTTGACAAAGAGAACTAAGGACTTTGAAACCCTATTTTGAGAATATATCTAAATTGATCACCAATATATTTTAATTAATTGATCTAAAATAATTATGAATGAAATTAAATATTGGTTAATTGTACGTAGAAAAACTAACACAAAAAATAATAAAACAAAATGAAAGGAATAATACAACTAAAAAAATCAGTAGTTTAAATAGCTATTATATATTGGAAGAACCGAACCCAATAAATCAAATAATATGAGTTCCTGGAAATCGAATAATTTTATAAAAGCGACGTGGATAATAAAAGTCGAAGTGTTATTTAACTAGAAATATTAATAATGTCATGTAATTATTTTTAGGTTTTGGCTAAAATGGAGCCCAAAAAATGTTAATCATTCTTAAAATTTGAGCGTTTTTGGACTTTTACCATTTTGTCCTAGAACCCGTTTGTTCACCCGCCGGTTGAGACCTTCTCAACCGGCGGGGGAACTCCCGACGGGTGAAACGTTCTCATCCGTCGGATGAGACCCTCTCACCCGCTGGGCCACCTATGTTCACCCGACGGGGAGCTTCCCCGCTTGCTCAACCGGCGGGGATTAATGGATATTTTCGGTAAAATTGGTCAAAATTTTGGGGCTGGTTATCCCTCTTGGCCCTAATTTAGCCAAAACCTTATTTTTATATTTTTACCTGAAAAATAAGATTAAAATAGATCTTCATGCCAATATCTACAATTTTAGGTGAATATACTTAACAATAAAAAATGCATAATTTTGAATTCTTTAAAAACTGAACAAAAAGACCCAATGATTGAGCATTTCTGAACCGCTCATCATCCTTTAACTGATTATAAACTAAAAAAATATCTTCAGTACAAGAACGCATCTTCATGTTACCAACAAATTAGTATATTATATATTTTGAAAACATAAAAATAAAAAAAACATACCATATTCAAAATAGATGGAATCACTACTACTGTTTTTTTGATAAAATATGGTTAATATCTAACTATAAATCCACATGAACATAAAAGTAATAATTTTAACCAAAGAATGGTCTAACTTGATAATAAAATACCATGTTTAATTATCTACTCCATTTAACATATTTTATAACCCGAAGAACATAGAATAGCTAATTAGTTTTATCAACGTATTTTTTTGTCGTCCACACGGGATGAGAAAATGAGTACCAAGGTCCGGAAACTAAAATATTCATAAGTCTATTAAGAAAACCTAATGAGTTTTACATAAAACTGATATATAAGATATTTGTAGAGCTTGCTCTCGAACTCATTAGTTTCTTAAGTTAGTGTAGTACAAAAATCAATTATACAATTCATACAAGGGGTTTTGATTTAAGAGGAATATTATATGCCTTATAAATCTTCTTCAATTACATGATCAAAGTTATTTGTATATGAAGATTATACATGATATTTTTTATAATACTTTTTAATATAATTATGATAAAGACTATATGCAAATTAATAAATTCGTCATCTTTATTGATAAGTCGTTTTATTTATCAAACTATAACCTTATATAAAAATTATACTTATATCCTTCAATTCATATTAGCCTCCGCAAAGACATTGTAAATATGCTACATCAAATTTATAGCTTGGGTTGAAACTTATGAATGTATATGTAAAGACATAACACCCAAGATTTAATTCTAAGAGACTTAAGCCAAAAACCTAACTAAGATTTTTAATAAAGTTTCTTCCTATAAATAAAATAAGACAAATCATTGTCAGTTTTAGCTAATAATCTATAAATAAAATAAGATCTTAGATCTAGCAAATCATTGCAGTTTTAGCTAATAATCTTACTTCAATTTTACACATTTTTTTAATCCAAAATATCTTATGCGCTAAAAACCTCTTTATTTTCTCTTCAAAAACCATTATGAACTTACTATTCTTCTCTAGACCATTATCCCACTCCTTTATCTTCTTCTAAGCTTCAGTCGGCATATCCAAGTCTCGGTTAGCCTCCGCAAAGCCGATTTCACTAACTAATTCATTATATTGTTCACATGAGTTATCAGACAACACTTTATCACTAATTAACATCGCTACATCTCTTCCCAAAAAAGTATCCAGATATATAATTTATTGACACAAATCACACAAACAAAATTTAAGCAAGCTTTGACATCACAACAACCGTCTCAATTAAACTTTCCTTGAAATCTTCTGATCACTCCAACCATGCCACCGACTCTACAATCAAGTTCTTATATCAATCCACTAAAATATACAATAGCATTCACATATTACCTTTCAAATCAACCGTCAATGAATATTAACGAACAAAACATTCCTCCCTAACAATTTATGAATTATCAACTTTATGGGGTCTCTTACATCGGCTCAACCGAGAGACCTTATTGGCGGTTCCAAAATATTAACAAGTCCTTCAGTCGCACCATCATCAATGCCTCAGAATAACTCTAATTATGTTTACAATCCTTAATTTTTTAGATAATTAAATTGGAGATAAGTCGTCTGTTTTGGTCTAGCCAAGTTTAAAGAATATTTGCTTAATTATTCTGCATGCAAAGGTGAATGGCCTATTAATGACGATAGATAGTGTATGAGATTTATTCCATGTGTATCTAAATTAATATCAAAACCTTAAAACTTAAATTATAATGGGTCCTTTTATATTTAAACACTATATATAATTAATCTGGTTCGATATTTATAAGTTAAATGTACTGACTATAAATAAAAGATAAACCTGAATAATAAAAAAATTCATTTTTTACTCAGTAATCTTTAATATTAGTTTTTTTTCTCTTTCTCGCGTACGTTCTTTACATATTTACGGTAGGGATCTAGTTCTTGATTCTACTCGTATCGTATTTTTCTAAAGGGATTTAAATGTATCATTTTTAGTTTAAATCAAACTAACATTTATTTTTATTGCATTTTTAAATTGCAGTTCCTCATTTTAATAAATTAACTTTTAAAAAAACTAAAAAAATTAAAATGTAGTTTTTATTTTAACATCTATGCATTTATTTGTCAAAGACGAATAAAAAATATGGATAATTTTTTTAAGTTTTAAAGTTTGATAATTTCTTTTTATAGATTGTGGGTATAAGAATACCATTTTATATTGAAAGCGTCATATTTTTAAACATCTCAAAACCTTTTAAAACATCACTGAAAATTATCAAATTATTTCTGAATATAAAAAATACCTATATAAAATTTTTGTTAAAAAAACTCATTGTTTCTCACCTCGAAAATCTCAAACGCTAAAACCTCCAAAGCTTTAAGAACACAAAATTTATTTCAAACTATTGTTACAAATAAAAGGTATTAAATTTTTTGTTACATCATCATCTACCTATAAATATATTTATTTTCTTGAATTATGTTGTTTAATACTTCAAATTAAGACTTTAATTTAATTTAGGTTTATATCCGAATTTTATGAAAAATATTTTTCCTTAGTTTTTAGTAGTTTTAATTTAATTTAGGTTTTATTTACTATTTCTTTTACTTTGATCTACCTTCAAATAATTAGATTTGAGATTTCTTACTTAATTTAGAGAAAATAGAGATTAAGTTCTTTTTACTTAGAGAGTTGAAATCTACATCTACAACTAGAGTTAGTTTTGACCGTTCGGGTCAAATTAATGTAATTTTGATATGAATATCTTCTAGTTACTATACTTTAAATATTCTTCCTAATGAATGTAACATGGTGGAACCTAATTTGTTTTGAAGAAGTTATTCTTATGAGTGTCATCTTCGTGAGTGTTTTATCTCAAAGCACTCGAAATTATTGAACCTTACCAACATAGTAATAGGACGGAGCTACCGTACCCGCAAAAATGATGAAAATATGATGGTAGGATCTTTTTCCAACTCCACCTCCAAAGCCAGCTCTAGAGCCCGAGTCAATGCTAGAGATAGTAGTATCAAAACCTTTATGAGAATAGGGGAACAAGAAGGAGGTTGTGGTTCAAAATAAAAAATAAACCAGGAGGAGGTCATGTAATTTTTAACCTACTTTAACAAAGAACATATTTCAACTGAATCCCTCAACTGTTTGAATATCCAACTGTTGTTTGTGAATTTAGATTGTACCTTATACTCCTCAAAAGATGTTTTTTATCTTTGTGTGTTAACTAACAAACAAATTATCAAGTTTCATCCAAAATAGTTTAAATTTGAATGGACTATTCCTCATAAATTGTTTTATTGATGAATGCTCGTCTTCAGTTTTGATATAAGTAAAAAAAATAATTTATTTTATTAAATTACAAATTACTCTAACTATAATAGATCAAGATTTATGAGTTTATCGATTAGTTATCATATTTTTTTAAGTCCTTGACACGGTTAGTTGTCCATATAATAATTTTTCACCATATAGTTTGATCCACAATGTTTCAGCATATTTCAAGGCTTACATATAGTATGTTATTTATAATCATTACTTTTTTTTACAACTTCAAACCGGTTGTCGAATACATGATCTTATTCCCAAGAATCTTGAAAATCGTCCGATATATTTCTTTTAGAGAATAATTTCTTCATATTTTTCTGACTCGAGAATACATTCTTGATTACGTACATCAACATTAATTCATTATATGTCATCATAACATCTTATAATATGCACTCGATTTCTATCATTAGAATCCTGAGTCGATCCAATACACAAATGCAGTTGGCCAATATTTTTGCTTTCATAAAAATGAATGTTATGTAAAATATTAAATATGTTGATGTAGCCTCGGTAGTTTAAAATAAATTACACCAAAAATCTTGTAAACGATATAGATAACCAAAAACTATGGAAACCTCCTTAAAGGATTGATGAATATCGGATGTACGGAAAATAAACATACGATCAATTCAGACCTATTAAATATTGTACTATACCTTTCGACAAAGTTTTTCTCTTTATTTAGACCAACAACTATTACATTTTTAATTTAATATATAATTTTTTTCTTATCTATATTATACGTTATATGTTTGATGGTAATTTATATTTGGATTAATACTGAAATTTAAGTAATTCACATCAAGAAATAAATCCAAAAAGTTTTATTTTATAGTTTCCTTCAAACTATGATATATGAATTTTCAATTTAAATATAAACTAAATATCAAACGAAGATATTTTGATATAGTCTAAAGAAAATTATTATTTAAATTTTATTCCATAACTTTTTTTCCAAAATAATAAACTTTATTCAATGAATAAGAGTATCATTGTTTGATACTCAAAACTACATGATTTTAGAAACTTGGAAAACCAAAATCTAAAAATTGAGAAATTACAATAGCAACAAATACATCTTCATTTTCCTACACCAGCACACATCAACCAGGGATAATATCAAGTTAAAAAATAATATGAATCTTGCTTGAAGGAGTATTCAATTGAAGAAAATTCTTTAAATTTAGCTACCCACCAATTGAAAAATAAACAAGATTAAAAATTGAAATTATGCTCATCCATTTGGTTTGAAGTAACCTAAACCTAAACATTTTAATAACACAATGGCTCTTATAGCGTTCAAGGTTTTAATATTGTCATGGTCGATTTTCATCTTGCATCTAAGAGTCCATTGGGCCAGCCAATCAGCTACCTGTTTTTGGACTCTTAAAATATGCTTGATTGTTATAGTGGGGAATATAAAGTTTCTGCAATACTAAATATTGATTTGTATGTACTATGGGGCTAAACCCTTAGCTAACATATCAATTATCAACATAGAATCAAACTCAACTTTCACATTTCTATAACATTTACTATTGCAGATAATGAGACCATCTAACAGAGCTAAAGCTTCAACAATCTAGGGATTAATTTTGCCATAAATCCTACCATAGGAATAAATAATATTACCGTTGTTATCTCTAAGAAATCCAGCACCACTAGATTCACCATTATTTAAACTATAACCATCGCAATTAAGCTTGATTATGTTTTTATTAGGGGCAATCCCTTTTAAAATGTGAATTATATTAGAGTTATGAGGTGAAACAAAATACCAGGCTTACTAGCAATGTTAATATCACCATACCCTAATTTTTTGAAGTTGATTTTGTTAAAACAAAAAATGATATAAATTATTTTATAAAAATATTTTTTAGGTAAAATCTTAATATTATTATACTTTCTATAAAACCATATTTTCTAGACAATTAGAGTTTAGATGATTGTTCTAATATGGATATTTTTTATGATAGACCAATTCCAACACCCAACACCCAACTATATGCTTTAATGTCACGTATCTACTGATTTGAATGACAAACAAAGCATAAAAAGAACATCATGTATCCCATGATAAAGAACAATTTAAAAAAATATGATTGACAAATTCCATATTGTTACGGGATAAACATTTGGAAGCTAAGGTGAAGTGTTTCTTGTTTCCAGATTAGAAAATAAAGTTTAGTGGGGATGAAATTGTGTTAGAGCCTTGTATAAAGAACAGATGTTGAGGATTTTTTCCTAATTTGGTTCCAAGTTAGTTTGGTTTCAAATTTTCTAAATTTTCCTAAAGCCCGAGGTATTTTATCATCTCTGTCACTATTAACGTTTAGGGTTATAATCAGGTTTATATCTAAACTGATAATGTTGGCTTTCAGCTTATTACTGTTCCAGGAATTATTTTCCAAAAACCGTTAACACTAACAAAGTTCGACCAATAATTAATTTCACAATCAGTTAATTGAATTAGAGGGGTCTTTTTAATCCCCATATCCAACCAAAAGTCAACTTTTTCATTCTCTAAAATCCAAAGTATGTTATGTTCGGCAATAGTTTTTGTACTAATGAATCTTATCCTGGTTGAGGAACCTTTAGTTGTGCTAATGAGCTGCAAAAAATGTCTGGTTTTACAGTAAATTGAGTTCGTATATTATTAGCCCAGTCGGAGATATTTTCTCTAAAGTTAAACAAGAGTTTACATGCATAAGTATCGTGTAAATATCTAATTTATTTACATTAAGTTACCCTCTTTATATTGTACGCACGTAGAATCCAAATTAGACCAGTGGATGGTGTTGGTTTTCTCTTTCGGGCCCCAAATAAATCTATTCAATAGATTAATTCTCTTAATCTCATTTTGAGGAAGGGTACAACATTGCAGATAATAGTTTGGAAGGTCATCCATTAGGATTGATTGAATCAATACTAATTTTCCCCAAAATGAAAGAAAAATTGAGACTCATTCATAGATTTCGAGTCTAATCTTATGGACTAACTCATCATATTTATTGATTCCTTATCTAAAAAAATAGATCTTTATAGAAACTAACTTTTTGGTTGGATCAAACAGGGACTTCTATAAAGTCACAGCATGTGAGGCTCGAAAAAAGAACGAGAATTGGCGTCGTGGTGGTGCTACGAGATGACGATTTCTCATATAGAGGAAGAGCGGGCCTATTGATTGAGTATAGATATAGATGCGAACCGATCGACTCGACTGCTATCTAAGAGAAAATAAGTAGTTCTTCTATCGTTCAAGGGCAAGGGAAGAACATGTAGCGGCTTGCCTAGATCTCGTATTTCTACCAATATATTTAATAGGTAAGATTTTATACTTAAATCGAATGATTTCTTCAAGGGATCTAATTATGCAGGGCTTTAACTTTTGAGTAGTAATTAAGCTAGATTTTCCTTTGTTGATACTTTATCTAGATTAATATTGATAGAACTTTAAGAATCGATTCAGTCTGATAATATTATTTTTAGATCCATTAACAAAAATGACAAAGTCATCACCATAAGCTAAACAATTACCTCTCATTTGGCTTCTAGTTTTGTACAATATTTGAAGATTACTATTGAATATGTTGTTGGTTCCTCTTATAAGAAATTCTTCTGCAATTAGAAAACGTTTATGGTACATTGGGTCCTCCTACCGAATGTCATTCAATCCATTAAAGTATCCTTGCAACTCTCCATTAATTAGTATAGAGAAGAACACATTATAAATGTTATTGTTGATTAGATTAATGAAGCTATTATGAAAGCCAAATGTTGTATATTTGTAATTGGATTAACTAGTCGACCAATGTAGTCATAATATATTATCGACCGAGTCGGAGAGGGTGGAGTACACGCTTGTTAGAATATATTATGATTAGTGGGTCCAATAGACGGATCCTTGTTCGGGTTAGATTTATTTTGAATGATAAGGCTATTATGAAAATTCATGGAAATTTGAATTTGGAAAAATAATTCGAATTTGAATTTGAATTTTTAGTGAGTTTATCATTTAAAATTTTAACCGGACGTAAAACTGTATTACAGTTGGAGTATTTTGGTTGAATAAATAAGTATGGTTGTGTAACATAGGAGAACACAACAATATGATTCATTCTCGTTGTTCAAATGAAAGGCTCTAATTTTATCCGGTTGAAAATTTTGGAGAACCACCAAAATAATTTCAATCTGAAATTGTTACAACAAGACTTCAGAGTTTATCCAGAAATCTCTAAACAATATTCCCAACAAAAGATTGAAATTATATGGTTTTGTTTTATAAAGATTGAAATAAAACGGAAAATAAGAAACAAGTTTGCAAAGTTGTACAAGGCCCTGAAAAGATCAATGATCATCTGGAACAAATTCGGAATCTGAAAATCATGTCTGCATCATGTAAGTTTTCGTCTTGTCAGAAATTCTAAAAAAATAGTTAAAGGAATAAATGCTGAAAACATGCATTAATTGTTTGGATATTGTATTACCTGCATGTCCTTGTTGGTAAGGTAAAATTACATAAAGATCATAAGCATATAACTTGTTATTACCATGGTAATCATAATGATTCAGTGGTTGCTACTGTGTATTAATATATGTGCAGAAGAGGCATTTGAAAGATTTATCCTAATGATTTAAAAGGATGCAAAATTATAGATGTTGCATGCTTGACTAATTATCAAGGAATAAAATTGTGTTTTTTTTTTAAATTTAATATGCAATTGTTAGTTAATATGATTAATGCAGTAAGTGAAGGCATATGTATGCTTTTAACAGGACAGTTAATGCCATTGAAACTGCTTTAGTGGTTTCAGTAACGTTTTGCTTTTGTGTTTAAACTGCACGAAACAACATTGTTTATTAATTTCGAAAATGAAAGTGATTTTCACAAAGTTTTTTTTTGTTGAAATATATGGGTCTCGTCAACCTCAGTGTTGATCTCGGCTAGGAAATCATGTATATATGTTAAAAAAGAAGTAGTAGTTTTTGTTGGCCATTCAAAACCATTATAATTCGTCAGCATGTATGTCATGCATTTTCGATTCATTAATGCAATGTTTTACATAGACTATTATATGTTTATGTAAATCTAAGGATGGAGTTATGGCTGTATATAATTTTCATATATATCCTTTTTTAATTCATGCATGTGGCCATGCAATTTAGAATTATACGTTCACATATCAGCAAATAATTATTCACTTAAATCATTTAATTTAATTCATGGTACTGCACATGCAGTTTGTGTAGATTATTTAATTTGCATGTAGACGAAGGTATATGCAGATAAGATTGTTTATACATTTATCAACTGTTAGTTTAATATATTATGTAAATGAAACGTTGCATCTATGATTTTCTATTTGGCATGCAAATAGAAATTAAGTACGATTTATATTAATGAGCACGTGGCATTTGGGATTTACATAATGCATCATATGAAGTTCATATGAATTCTGCATGGAAAATTGACCTGCTGGCTTTTACTTTAATTGTTAGAATTTTGCATCCAATTAAATGTTGAAGGTTATTTGTATGTATATTAAATAAAAGTTTTATACATGTTAAGTATTATTGGTTTGCAACTGTAAAATTTATATCTTAATTTGTAGTGGATATATAATAACAATAGAAAGTTAATGTAATTTACGATTTTGATAAATTTTGATGTTAATCGTAGATGAATTATGATTTGTTGATACGTAGATGACATATTGATTTTTGGTATTGACCAACTCAAGTTGATGAAATCAATACATTCTTATCATCTAGTTTTGAGATGAAAGATTTGGAGGAATCTGAAAGGCTTCTTGGTATATGTATGTGAGGACTAGCACTAGGCTGGATATTGCATTTGCTGTTGGAAAGCTTAGTATGTATACTAGCAATCCCAGTTCACATCACCGGCAAGCTTTAAATCGAGTATTTAAGTATTTGAAAGGAACCTTTGATTGTGGTTTGACTTATACTGGATTTCCTTCGGTACTTGAAGGATATTCGGATGCGAGTTATATTTCCAATATCGAAGACCACTCTTCCACAAGTGGATGAGTAGTTCTACTCGGGGGACGTGTTGTATCTTGGCCATCTAAGAAATAAACTTGTATTACTGATTCAACAATGGAATTAGAGTATGTGGCATTAGCAACAGCTAGTAAAGAAGCCGAGTGGCTAAGAAATTTAATGTATGAAATTCCGTTGTGGCCCAAAAGATATCACCTAAATCTATCGGATGTGATAGTGAAGCCGCCTTAGCTAATGTATATATTCAAGTTTACAAAAGCAGGTCTAGACACTTAGGTATTAGACAGAGTATGATTCATGAGCACATCACGCATTATGTTATTTCAGTAGAGTTTGTGAGAACTTAATATAACTTAGCCGATTATTTAACCAAAGGGTTGAGTAAATTTTTTGTGCATAATCGTTTATTGGGATATGATTAAAGTCCATTTGAAATCTCACTTGTTAAGATACCCAATTCCCATCTAATTTTACATTAGGTGCTGAATTCAACGTGGAAAGCTTAACATCTAGAGATTCAAATATATTTGTAGTATTATCCCAAAGTATGTGTTCAGACATGCAAGTTGTGGAGGTTGAAGTTTATCTTCTTAATAGCTTTTTTGAAAAATTTCATATGCATGTGCAAGAGTAAAAGATCTACTTATTTAAGCATGAATTTTAGCCGCTTCAAAAATCTAGGACTTGGCTTTAATATGCTTAAGAAGGATAAGGACACAAGATTAGTAAATATAGTGTCAAGTAAGAACATTTGAGAGTGTAAATTTATGTGTATATTATCTTCGAGTATTCATTATGGATAGTAAATGTTCAATCCTTAGTGATACCTTGATATTCAAATATTTTGAATGTGTAATATACTAATATGAAATTCAATTGTCACGATATTTCATTTATGCATAAATTTGTTATTTTTTGTGATTTTATTTTAGTTAATCATAAATTGCACTAAAATGGGGGAAGATTGTTGGATATTTTCGTGTAATTGGATTAACTAGTCGACCAATGTAGTCATAATGTATTATCTAGCAAGTCGGAGAGTGTAGAGTACACGCTTGTTAGAATATATTATGATTAGTGGGTCCAATGGACGGATCCTTGTTCGGGTTAGATTTATTTTGAATGATAAGGCTATTATGAAAATTCATGGAAATTTGAATTTGGAAAAATAATTCGAATTTGAATTTGAATTTTTAGTGAGTTTATCATTTAAAATTTTAACCGGACGTAAAACTGTATTACAGTTGGAGTATTTTGGTTGAATAAATAAGTATGGTTGTGTAACATAGGAGAACACAACAATATGATTCATTCTCGTTGTTCAAATGAAAGGCTCTAATTTTATCCGGTTGAAAATTTTGGAGAACCACCAAAATAATTTCAATCTGAAATTGTTACAACAAGACTTCAGAGTTTATCCAGAAATCTCTAAACAATATTCCCAACAAAAGATTGAAATTATATGGTTTTGTTTTATAAAGATTGAAATAAAACGGAAAATAAGAAACAAGTTTGCAAAGTTGTACAAGGCCCTGAAAAGATCAATGATCATCTGGAACAAATTCGGAATCTGAAAATCATGTCTGCATCATGTAAGTTTTCGTCTTGTCAGAAATTCTAAAAAAATAGTTAAAGGAATAAATGCTGAAAACATGCATTAATTGTTTGGATATAGTATTACCTGCATGTCCTTGTTGGTAAGGTAAAATTACATAAAGATCATAAGCATATAACTTGTTATTACCATGGTAATCATAATGATTCAGTGGTTGCTACTGTGTATTAATATATGTGCAGAAGAGGCATTTGAAAGATTTATCCTAATGATTTAAAAGGATGCAAAATTATAGATGTTGCATGCTTGACTAATTATCAAGGAATAAAATTGTGTTTTTTTTTTAAATTTAATATGCAATTGTTAGTTAATATGATTAATGCAGTAAGTGAAGGCATATGTATGCTTTTAACAGGACAGTTAATGCCATTGAAACTGCTTTAGTGGTTTCAGTAACGTTTTGCTTTTGTGTTTAAACTGCACGAAACAACATTGTTTATTAATTTCGAAAATGAAAGTGATTTTCACAAAGTTTTTTTTTGTTGAAATATATGGGTCTCGTCAACCTCAGTGTTGATCTCGGCTAGGAAATCATGTATATATGTTAAAAAATAAGTAGTAGTTTTTGTTGGCCATTCAAAACCATTATAATTCGTCAGCATGTATGTCATGCATTTTCGATTCATTAATGCAATGTTTTACATAGACTATTATATGTTTATGTAAATCTAAGGATGGAGTTATGGCTGTATATAATTTTCATATATATCCTTTTTTAATTCATGCATGTGGCCATGCAATTTAGAATTATACGTTCACATATCAGCAAATAATTATTCACTTAAATCATTTAATTTAATTCATGGTACTGCACATGCAGTTTGTGTAGATTATTTAATTTGCATGTAGACGAAGGTATATGCAGATAAGATTGTTTATACATTTATCAACTGTTAGTTTAATATATTATGTAAATGAAACGTTGCATCTATGATTTTCTATTTGGCATGCAAATAGAAATTAAGTACGATTTATATTAATGAGCACGTGGCATTTGGGATTTACATAATGCATCATATGAAGTTCATATGAATTCTGCATGGAAAATTGACCTGCTGGCTTTTACTTTAATTGTTAGAATTTTGCATCCAATTAAATGTTGAAGGTTATTTGTATGTATATTAAATAAAAGTTTTATACATGTTAAGTATTATTGGTTTGCAACTGTAAAATTTATATCTTAATTTGTAGTGGATATATAATAACAATAGAAAGTTAATGTAATTTACGATTTTGATAAATTTTGATGTTAATCGTAGATGAATTATGATTTGTTGATACGTAGATGACATATTGATTTTTGGTATTGACCAACTCAAGTTGATGAAATCAATACATTCTTATCATCTAGTTTTGAGATGAAAGATTTGGAGGAATCTGAAAGGCTTCTTGGTATATGTATGTGAGGACTAGCACTAGGCTGGATATTGCATTTGCTGTTGGAAAGCTTAGTATGTATACTAGCAATCCCAGTTCACATCACCGGCAAGCTTTAAATCGAGTATTTAAGTATTTGAAAGGAACCTTTGATTGTGGTTTGACTTATACTGGATTTCCTTCGGTACTTGAAGGATATTCGGATGCGAGTTATATTTCCAATATCGAAGACCACTCTTCCACAAGTGGATGAGTAGTTCTACTCGGGGGACGTGTTGTATCTTGGCCATCTAAGAAATAAACTTGTATTACTGATTCAACAATGGAATTAGAGTATGTGGCATTAGCAACAGCTAGTAAAGAAGCCGAGTGGCTAAGAAATTTAATGTATGAAATTCCGTTGTGGCCCAAAAGATATCACCTAAATCTATCGGATGTGATAGTGAAGCCGCCTTAGCTAATGTATATATTCAAGTTTACAAAAGCAGGTCTAGACACTTAGGTATTAGACAGAGTATGATTCATGAGCACATCACGCATTATGTTATTTCAGTAGAGTTTGTGAGAACTTAATATAACTTAGCCGATTATTTAACCAAAGGGTTGAGTAAATTTTTTGTGCATAATCGTTTATTGGGATATGATTAAAGTCCATTTGAAATCTCACTTGTTAAGATACCCAATTCCCATCTAATTTTACATTAGGTGCTGAATTCAACGTGGAAAGCTTAACATCTAGAGATTCAAATATATTTGTAGTATTATCCCAAAGTATGTGTTCAGACATGCAAGTTGTGGAGGTTGAAGTTTATCTTCTTAATAGCTTTTTTGAAAAATTTCATATGCATGTGCAAGAGTAAAAGATCTACTTATTTAAGCATGAATTTTAGCCGCTTCAAAAATCTAGGACTTGGCTTTAATATGCTTAAGAAGGATAAGGACACAAGATTAGTAAATATAGTGTCAAGTAAGAACATTTGAGAGTGTAAATTTATGTGTATATTATCTTCGAGTATTCATTATGGATAGTAAATGTTCAATCCTTAGTGATACCTTGATATTCAAATATTTTGAATGTGTAATATACTAATATGAAATTCAATTGTCACGATATTTCATTTATGCATAAATTTGTTATTTTTTGTGATTTTATTTTAGTTAATCATAAATTGCACTAAAATGGGGGAAGATTGTTGGATATTTTCGTGTAATTGGATTAACTAGTCGACCAATGTAGTCATAATGTATTATCTAGCAAGTCGGAGAGTGTAGAGTACACGCTTGTTAGAATATATTATGATTAGTGGGTCCAATGGACGGATCCTTGTTCGGGTTAGATTTATTTTGAATGATAAGGCTATTATGAAAATTCATGGAAATTTGAATTTGGAAAAATAATTCGAATTTGAATTTGAATTTTTAGTGAGTTTATCATTTAAAATTTTAACCGGACGTAAAACTGTATTACAGTTGGAGTATTTTGGTTGAATAAATAAGTATGGTTGTGTAACATAGGAGAACACAACAATATGATTCATTCTCGTTGTTCAAATGAAAGGCTCTAATTTTATCCGGTTGAAAATTTTGGAGAACCACCAAAATAATTTCAATCTGAAATTGTTACAACAAGACTTCAGAGTTTATCCAGAAATCTCTAAACAATATTCCCAACAAAAGATTGAAATTATATGGTTTTGTTTTATAAAGATTGAAATAAAACGGAAAATCAGAAACAAGTTTGCAAAGTTGTACAAGGCCCTGAAAAGATCAATGATCATCTGGAACAAATTCGGAATCTGAAAATCATGTCTGCATCATGTAAGTTTTCGTCTTGTCAGAAATTCTAAAAAAATAGTTAAAGGAATAAATGCTGAAAACATGCATTAATTGTTTGGATATAGTATTACCTGCATGTCCTTGTTGGTAAGGTAAAATTACATAAAGATCATAAGCATATAACTTGTTATTACCATGGTAATCATAATGATTCAGTGGTTGCTACTGTGTATTAATATATGTGCAGAAGAGGCATTTGAAAGATTTATCCTAATGATTTAAAAGGATGCAAAATTATAGATGTTGCATGCTTGACTAATTATCAAGGAATAAAATTGTGTTTTTTTTTTTAAATTTAATATGCAATTGTTAGTTAATATGATTAATGCAGTAAGTGAAGGCATATGTATGCTTTTAACAGGACAGTTAATGCCATTGAAACTGCTTTAGTGGTTTCAGTAACGTTTTGCTTTTGTGTTTAAACTGCACGAAACAACATTGTTTATTAATTTCGAAAATGAAAGTGATTTTCACAAAGTTTTTTTTGTTGAAATATATGGGTCTCGTCAACCTCAGTGTTGATCTCGGCTAGGAAATCATGTATATATGCTAAAAAAGAAGTAGTAGTTTTTGTTGGCCATTCAAAACCATTATAATTCGTCAGCATGTATGTCATGCATTTTCGATTCATTAATGCAATGTTTTACATAGACTATTATATGTTTATGTAAATCTAAGGATGGAGTTATGGCTGTATATAATTTTCATATATATCCTTTTTTAATTCATGCATGTGGCCATGCAATTTAGAATTATACGTTCACATATCAGCAAATAATTATTCACTTAAATCATTTAATTTAATTCATGGTACTGCACATGCAGTTTGTGTAGATTATTTAATTTGCATGTAGACGAAGGTATATGCAGATAAGATTGTTTATACATTTATCAACTGTTAGTTTAATATATTATGTAAATGAAACGTTGCATCTATGATTTTCTATTTGGCATGCAAATAGAAATTAAGTACGATTTATATTAATGAGCACGTGGCATTTGGGATTTACATAATGCATCATATGAAGTTCATATGAATTCTGCATGGAAAATTGACCTGCTGGCCTTTACTTTAATTGTTAGAATTTTGCATCCAATTAAATGTTGAAGGTTATTTGTATGTATATTAAATAAAAGTTTTATACATGTTAAGTATTATTGGTTTGCAACTGTAAAATTTATATCTTAATTTGTAGTGGATATATAATAACAATAGAAAGTTAATGTAATTTACGATTTTGATAAATTTTGATGTTAATCGTAGATGAATTATGATTTGTTGATACGTAGATGACATATTGATTTTTGGTATTGACCAACTCAAGTTGATGAAATCAATACATTCTTATCATCTAGTTTTGAGATGAAAGATTTGGAGGAATCTGAAAGGCTTCTTGGTATATGTATGTGAGGACTAGCACTAGGCTGGATATTGCATTTGCTGTTGGAAAGCTTAGTATGTATACTAGCAATCCCAGTTCACATCACCGACAAGCTTTAAATCGAGTATTTAAGTATTTGAAAGGAACCTTTGATTGTGGTTTGACTTATACTGGATTTCCTTCGGTACTTGAAGGATATTCGGATGCGAGTTATATTTCCAATATCGAAGACCACTCTTCCACAAGTGGATGAGTAGTTCTACTCGGGGGACGTGTTGTATCTTGGCCATCTAAGAAATAAACTTGTATTACTGATTCAACAATGGAATTAGAGTATGTGGCATTAGCAACAGCTAGTAAAGAAGCCGAGTGGCTAAGAAATTTAATGTATGAAATTCCGTTGTGGCCCAAAAGATATCACCTAAATCTATCGGATGTGATAGTGAAGCCGCCTTAGCTAATGTATATATTCAAGTTTACAAAAGCAGGTCTAGACACTTAGGTATTAGACAGAGTATGATTCATGAGCACATCACGCATTATGTTATTTCAGTAGAGTTTGTGAGAACTTAATATAACTTAGCCGATTATTTAACCAAAGGGTTGAGTAAATTTTTTGTGCATAATCGTTTATTGGGATATGATTAAAGTCCATTTGAAATCTCACTTGTTAAGATACCCAATTCCCATCTAATTTTACATTAGGTGCTGAATTCAACGTGGAAAGCTTAACATCTAGAGATTCAAATATATTTGTAGTATTATCCCAAAGTATGTGTTCAGACATGCAAGTTGTGGAGGTTGAAGTTTATCTTCTTAATAGCTTTTTTGAAAAATTTCATATGCATGTGCAAGAGTAAAAGATCTACTTATTTAAGCATGAATTTTAGCCGCTTCAAAAATCTAGGACTTGGCTTTAATATGCTTAAGAAGGATAAGGACACAAGATTAGTAAATATAGTGTCAAGTAAGAACATTTGAGAGTGTAAATTTATGTGTATATTATCTTCGAGTATTCATTATGGATAGTAAATGTTCAATCCTTAGTGATACCTTGATATTCAAATATTTTGAATGTGTAATATACTAATATGAAATTCAATTGTCACGATATTTCATTTATGCATAAATTTGTTATTTTTTGTGATTTTATTTTAGTTAATCATAAATTGCACTAAAATGGGGGAAGATTGTTGGATATTTTCGTGTAATTGGATTAACTAGTCGACCAATGTAGTCATAATGTATTATCTAGCAAGTCGGAGAGTGTAGAGTACACGCTTGTTAGAATATATTATGATTAGTGGGTCCAATGGACGGATCCTTGTTCGGGTTAGATTTATTTTGAATGATAAGGCTATTATGAAAATTCATGGAAATTTGAATTTGGAAAAATAATTCGAATTTGAATTTGAATTTTTAGTGAGTTTATCATTTAAAATTTTAACCGGACGTAAAACTGTATTACAGTTGGAGTATTTTGGTTGAATAAATAAGTATGGTTGTGTAACATAGGAGAACACAACAATATGATTCATTCTCGTTGTTCAAATGAAAGGCTCTAATTTTATCCGGTTGAAAATTTTGGAGAACCACCAAAATAATTTCAATCTGAAATTGTTACAACAAGACTTCAGAGTTTATCCAGAAATCTCTAAACAATATTCCCAACAAAAGATTGAAATTATATGGTTTTGTTTTATAAAGATTGAAATAAAACGGAAAATCAGAAACAAGTTTGCAAAGTTGTACAAGGCCCTGAAAAGATCAATGATCATCTGGAACAAATTCGGAATCTGAAAATCATGTCTGCATCATGTAAGTTTTCGTCTTGTCAGAAATTCTAAAAAAATAGTTAAAGGAATAAATGCTGAAAACATGCATTAATTGTTTGGATATAGTATTACCTGCATGTCCTTGTTGGTAAGGTAAAATTACATAAAGATCATAAGCATATAACTTGTTATTACCATGGTAATCATAATGATTCAGTGGTTGCTACTGTGTATTAATATATGTGCAGAAGAGGCATTTGAAAGATTTATCCTAATGATTTAAAAGGATGCAAAATTATAGATGTTGCATGCTTGACTAATTATCAAGGAATAAAATTGTGTTTTTTTTTTAAATTTAATATGCAATTGTTAGTTAATATGATTAATGCAGTAAGTGAAGGCATATGTATGCTTTTAACAGGACAGTTAATGCCATTGAAACTGCTTTAGTGGTTTCAGTAACGTTTTGCTTTTGTGTTTAAACTGCACGAAACAACATTGTTTATTAATTTCGAAAATGAAAGTGATTTTCACAAAGTTTTTTTTTGTTGAAATATATGGGTCTCGTCAACCTCAGTGTTGATCTCGGCTAGGAAATCATGTATATATGTTAAAAAAGAAGTAGTAGTTTTTGTTGGCCATTCAAAACCATTATAATTCGTCAGCATGTATGTCATGCATTTTCGATTCATTAATGCAATGTTTTACATAGACTATTATATGTTTATGTAAATCTAAGGATGGAGTTATGGCTGTATATAATTTTCATATATATCCTTTTTTAATTCATGCATGTGGCCATGCAATTTAGAATTATACGTTCACATATCAGCAAATAATTATTCACTTAAATCATTTAATTTAATTCATGGTACTGCACATGCAGTTTGTGTAGATTATTTAATTTGCATGTAGACGAAGGTATATGCAGATAAGATTGTTTATACATTTATCAACTGTTAGTTTAATATATTATGTAAATGAAACGTTGCATCTATGATTTTCTATTTGGCATGCAAATAGAAATTAAGTACGATTTATATTAATGAGCACGTGGCATTTGGGATTTACATAATGCATCATATGAAGTTCATATGAATTCTGCATGGAAAATTGACCTGCTGGCTTTTACTTTAATTGTTAGAATTTTGCATCCAATTAAATGTTGAAGGTTATTTGTATGTATATTAAATAAAAGTTTTATACATGTTAAGTATTATTGGTTTGCAACTGTAAAATTTATATCTTAATTTGTAGTGGATATATAATAACAATAGAAAGTTAATGTAATTTACGATTTTGATAAATTTTGATGTTAATCGTAGATGAATTATGATTTGTTGATACGTAGATGACATATTGATTTTTGGTATTGACCAACTCAAGTTGATGAAATCAATACATTCTTATCATCTAGTTTTGAGATGAAAGATTTGGAGGAATCTGAAAGGCTTCTTGGTATATGTATGTGAGGACTAGCACTAGGCTGGATATTGCATTTGCTGTTGGAAAGCTTAGTATGTATACTAGCAATCCCAGTTCACATCACCGGCAAGCTTTAAATCGAGTATTTAAGTATTTGAAAGGAACCTTTGATTGTGGTTTGACTTATACTGGATTTCCTTCGGTACTTGAAGGATATTCGGATGCGAGTTATATTTCCAATATCGAAGACCACTCTTCCACAAGTGGATGAGTAGTTCTACTCGGGGGACGTGTTGTATCTTGGCCATCTAAGAAATAAACTTGTATTACTGATTCAACAATGGAATTAGAGTATGTGGCATTAGCAACAGCTAGTAAAGAAGCCGAGTGGCTAAGAAATTTAATGTATGAAATTCCGTTGTGGCCCAAAAGATATCACCTAAATCTATCGGATGTGATAGTGAAGCCGCCTTAGCTAATGTATATATTCAAGTTTACAAAAGCAGGTCTAGACACTTAGGTATTAGACAGAGTATGATTCATGAGCACATCACGCATTATGTTATTTCAGTAGAGTTTGTGAGAACTTAATATAACTTAGCCGATTATTTAACCAAAGGGTTGAGTAAATTTTTTGTGCATAATCGTTTATTGGGATATGATTAAAGTCCATTTGAAATCTCACTTGTTAAGATACCCAATTCCCATCTAATTTTACATTAGGTGCTGAATTCAACGTGGAAAGCTTAACATCTAGAGATTCAAATATATTTGTAGTATTATCCCAAAGTATGTGTTCAGACATGCAAGTTGTGGAGGTTGAAGTTTATCTTCTTAATAGCTTTTTTGAAAAATTTCATATGCATGTGCAAGAGTAAAAGATCTACTTATTTAAGCATGAATTTTAGCCGCTTCAAAAATCTAGGACTTGGCTTTAATATGCTTAAGAAGGATAAGGACACAAGATTAGTAAATATAGTGTCAAGTAAGAACATTTGAGAGTGTAAATTTATGTGTATATTATCTTCGAGTATTCATTATGGATAGTAAATGTTCAATCCTTAGTGATACCTTGATATTCAAATATTTTGAATGTGTAATATACTAATATGAAATTCAATTGTCACGATATTTCATTTATGCATAAATTTGTTATTTTTTGTGATTTTATTTTAGTTAATCATAAATTGCACTAAAATGGGGGAAGATTGTTGGATATTTTCGTGTAATTGGATTAACTAGTCGACCAATGTAGTCATAATGTATTATCTAGCAAGTCGGAGAGTGTAGAGTACACGCTTGTTAGAATATATTATGATTAGTGGGTCCAATGGACGGATCCTTGTTCGGGTTAGATTTATTTTGAATGATAAGGCTATTATGAAAATTCATGGAAATTTGAATTTGGAAAAATAATTCGAATTTGAATTTGAATTTTTAGTGAGTTTATCATTTAAAATTTTAACCGGACGTAAAACTGTATTACAGTTGGAGTATTTTGGTTGAATAAATAAGTATGGTTGTGTAACATAGGAGAACACAACAATATGATTCATTCTCGTTGTTCAAATGAAAGGCTCTAATTTTATCCGGTTGAAAATTTTGGAGAACCACCAAAATAATTTCAATCTGAAATTGTTACAACAAGACTTCAGAGTTTATCCAGAAATCTCTAAACAATATTCCCAACAAAAGATTGAAATTATATGGTTTTGTTTTATAAAGATTGAAATAAAACGGAAAATCAGAAACAAGTTTGCAAAGTTGTACAAGGCCCTCAAAAGATCAATGATCATCTGGAACAAATTCGGAATCTGAAAATCATGTCTGCATCATGTAAGTTTTCGTCTTGTCAGAAATTCTAAAAAAATAGTTAAAGGAATAAATGCTGAAAACATGCATTAATTGTTTGGATATAGTATTACCTGCATGTCCTTGTTGGTAAGGTAAAATTACATAAAGATCATAAGCATATAACTTGTTATTACCATGGTAATCATAATGATTCAGTGGTTGCTACTGTGTATTAATATATGTGCAGAAGAGGCATTTGAAAGATTTATCCTAATGATTTAAAAGGATGCAAAATTATAGATGTTGCATGCTTGACTAATTATCAAGGAATAAAATTGTGTTTTTTTTTTAAATTTAATATGCAATTGTTAGTTAATATGATTAATGCAGTAAGTGAAGGCATATGTATGCTTTTAACAGGACAGTTAATGCCATTGAAACTGCTTTAGTGGTTTCAGTAACGTTTTGCTTTTGTGTTTAAACTGCACGAAACAACATTGTTTATTAATTTCGAAAATGAAAGTGATTTTCACAAAGTTTTTTTTTGTTGAAATATATGGGTCTCGTCAACCTCAGTGTTGATCTCGGCTAGGAAATCATGTATATATGTTAAAAAAGAAGCAGTAGTTTTTGTTGGCCATTCAAAACCATTATAATTCGTCAGCATGTATGTCATGCATTTTCGATTCATTAATGCAATGTTTTACATAGACTATTATATGTTTATGTAAATCTAAGGATGGAGTTATGGCTGTATATAATTTTCATATATATCCTTTTTAATTCATGCATGTGGCCATGCAATTTAGAATTATACGTTCACATATCAGCAAATAATTATTCACTTAAATCATTTAATTTAATTCATGGTACTGCACATGCAGTTTGTGTAGATTATTTAATTTGCATGTAGACGAAGGTATATGCAGATAAGATTGTTTATACATTTATCAACTGTTAGTTTAATATATTATGTAAATGAAACGTTGCATCTATGATTTTCTATTTTTCATGCAAATAGAAATTAAGTACGATTTATATTAATGAGCACGTGGCATTTGGGATTTACATAATGCATCATATGAAGTTCATATGAATTCTGCATGGAAAATTGACCTGCTGGCTTTTACTTTAATTGTTAGAATTTTGCATCCAATTAAATGTTGAAGGTTATTTGTATGTATATTAAATAAAAGTTTTATACATGTTAAGTATTATTGGTTTGCAACTGTAAAATTTATATCTTAATTTGTAGTGGATATATAATAACAATAGAAAGTTAATGTAATTTACGATTTTGATAAATTTTGATGTTAATCGTAGATGAATTATGATTTGTTGATACGTAGATGACATATTGATTTTTGGTATTGACCAACTCAAGTTGATGAAATCAATACATTCTTATCATCTAGTTTTGAGATGAAAGATTTGGAGGAATCTGAAAGGCTTCTTGGTATATGTATGTGAGGACTAGCACTAGGCTGGATATTGCATTTGCTGTTGGAAAGCTTAGTATGTATACTAGCAATCCCAGTTCACATCACCGGCAAGCTTTAAATCGAGTATTTAAGTATTTGAAAGGAACCTTTGATTGTGGTTTGACTTATACTGGATTTCCTTCGGTACTTGAAGGATATTCGGATGCGAGTTATATTTCCAATATCGAAGACCACTCTTCCACAAGTGGATGAGTAGTTCTACTCGGGGGACGTGTTGTATCTTGGCCATCTAAGAAATAAACTTGTATTACTGATTCAACAATGGAATTAGAGTATGTGGCATTAGCAACAGCTAGTAAAGAAGCCGAGTGGCTAAGAAATTTAATGTATGAAATTCCGTTGTGGCCCAAAAGATATCACCTAAATCTATCGGATGTGATAGTGAAGCCGCCTTAGCTAATGTATATATTCAAGTTTACAAAAGCAGGTCTAGACACTTAGGTATTAGACAGAGTATGATTCATGAGCACATCACGCATTATGTTATTTCAGTAGAGTTTGTGAGAACTTAATATAACTTAGCCGATTATTTAACCAAAGGGTTGAGTAAATTTTTTGTGCATAATCGTTTATTGGGATATGATTAAAGTCCATTTGAAATCTCACTTGTTAAGATACCCAATTCCCATCTAATTTTACATTAGGTGCTGAATTCAACGTGGAAAGCTTAACATCTAGAGATTCAAATATATTTGTAGTATTATCCCAAAGTATGTGTTCAGACATGCAAGTTGTGGAGGTTGAAGTTTATCTTCTTAATAGCTTTTTTGAAAAATTTCATATGCATGTGCAAGAGTAAAAGATCTACTTATTTAAGCATGAATTTTAGCCGCTTCAAAAATCTAGGACTTGGCTTTAATATGCTTAAGAAGGATAAGGACACAAGATTAGTAAATATAGTGTCAAGTAAGAACATTTGAGAGTGTAAATTTATGTGTATATTATCTTCGAGTATTCATTATGGATAGTAAATGTTCAATCCTTAGTGATACCTTGATATTCAAATATTTTGAATGTGTAATATACTAATATGAAATTCAATTGTCACGATATTTCATTTATGCATAAATTTGTTATTTTTTGTGATTTTATTTTAGTTAATCATAAATTGCACTAAAATGGGGGAAGATTGTTGGATATTTTCGTGTAATTGGATTAACTAGTCGACCAATGTAGTCATAATGTATTATCTAGCAAGTCGGAGAGTGTAGAGTACACGCTTGTTAGAATATATTATGATTAGTGGGTCCAATGGACGGATCCTTGTTCGGGTTAGATTTATTTTGAATGATAAGGCTATTATGAAAATTCATGGAATTTGAATTTGGAAAAATAATTCAAATTTTTAGTGAGTTTATTATCTGAAATTTTAACCGCTTTTTGACATGAAACTATTTTACAGTTCGATTATTTTTGTTGAATAAATAAGTATGGTTCTGTAACAGAGGAGAACACAGCAATATGATTAATTCTCATTGTTCAAAAGAAAGGCTCTGATTTTATCCGGTTGAAAAATTTGGAGAAGCACCAAAATAATTTCAATATGAAATTGTTAAAATAAAACTTCAGAGTTTATCCGGAAATCTCTAAACAATATTCCCAACACCAAATGGTTTCATGATAGCCATAATACATCTGTAGGAAATATTATCGAAAACCTTATTCATGTATCTTTTAAGAGCTATATTATTACATCTAGCTTATTGTTAATATTGTGGATGATCTTATTAGCTAGTAGGATTTGGTCATGAATGTTTCTCCCATGAACAAATCCACCTTCTTCATGGGAGATAAGGTTTTGGATGATTAGATTAATTATGTCATTTATAACTATAGACAAGATTTTGTTAAAAACAGTGCAAAGACTTATAGGTTTAAAAATTTTCCACTACTTTGGAAAAGGATTTTGGGGATCAAACATAAGGTTGTAGAAAAAATTAATTTATGGGAAATACTTCCCTTAAAGTATTTAATGATGGAAGAACATAGGTCATTTTTACTTATGCTCCAGCAAGTTTGGTAAAAAAATTGTGTTAAAGCTATCATGCCGAGTCACAACATTGGTTTTTAAAGTTTTAAGAGCTTTGTGATTTTCATCAATTTATGGGATGGCTAAAATGTTAATATTATTATATTTTGTTATGGTATTAGGAATACTTTCAAGAGAATTACCATATTGATTAATTAAGGTATTACTACTAAGAAGATTTTTGAAATAATCTACAGCTAGGTCACTCATTTTCTTTTGGTCTTCAATCCAAACATTATCCTGTTTGATATCATTAACTCTATTATTTCTTTGTCTTTTCTTTAAAAAATTATGGAATAAACCTGTATTTTTATCACCTTGTTTAAACCAGTTAATGCAGCTTTGCTACTCCCAATAGACTTCTTCCCTTGCCAAAAGAAGAAGTTGATTGGCTTTGGCTTAATTTAACTTCACTTTATCTTCCATGTTTATAGAATTTTGGTCTTTGTTTTCATAGAAATTAACTTCCTCATCTACTTTGGAAAAAAATATTAAAGATGTTGTCAAAGACTTCATAATTCCAAGACTTAAGAGTAAGTTTAAGTCTTTTAATTTTTTTTTTCCAAAAAGCATGCTATGGAGGGCACGAACCCTGAGTGTTCCAGGATTCTTCAATAGTGTTTTAGATTTTAGGATGTTGAATCCACATGTTAATAAATTTGAATGAAGCTTTTGGTTTCCAAGAATTATTGGCTAAGGTTCTCAGCAATGGGGAATGATCAGAGTAGGTTTTAGTTAAATGTTTTATTTGGATTTAATCAAAGTAAGTTGTCATTTTTCATTTAATTAAAACTCGATCAAGTCTTCTCAAATTCCTTTTATTGGTCCAAGTGAAAGGAGATCCTGTAAATCCAGGAACTTCAAAAAAAAAATCAAACATAACGTTATTGAATTCATTAAGACTTCGTAAACACAAGGTAGAACAGAACAATTGCTCAATAGAGTTTGTTATGCAATTATAGCCACCCATGATAATCCACACCAGTGAATTGTTGGATAAGTTTCTAAAACTCTCCCAAAGAGTGAATCTATTTATTCTAGAACATTTGGCGTATATGACATAAACATTAAAGTTTTTATTCATATTTTGATGAGAAAGTTTAAGGTGAATAAATTTCTCTTCATCACAAATTGTACTCACCTTAAAGTGGTTCTTCCACATGACCCAAATTTTATTCCTACACTTAACAATGCTATGGTGAAAATTAAGATTTTTCATTATTTGATCAATATTTTTCTCAAAGAACATATGTTTCTTGATAGTCAGGAACTTAATTTTCTTAGAATTAACTATATGCTTTAATTTTCTAGTTGGATGATGCTTGATTTTCTAAATAAGTTTCCTTGATGTAATGCTTAAATCCTAAAAACCAAATTTTCTAGTCCGTTTTGAAATTGAACTTATGAGCTTCTAGACGAACAAGCAGTTGGAATCCACAAAATCTTTAATCTTACTACTCCACTCGAAGAGATTTCAATGACAAAGACGAGCTATGAAATCGAAAAGACTTTAAAAAAGAAGAAGACATTTTTTGATTTTTTTGAAACCTCCATTTTCCTAAAAAAAATGAACATTAGTTAATAATATTGTTCGGTCCATCATTTTGTTCTATATATACTATTTTGTTCCAAATAAATAAGTGTTATTGATCTTTTTAAAAATAATCCCTATTTGAAAACCAAACTCTATATATATAGATACTATTTTGTTCAAAACAAATAAAGTGCTATTGATTTTTTTAAAATAATCCGTATTTGAAAACCAAAGAAATATGTATATATTATTAAGTTTGTAGTTTTAAAAATTAGTACACTAAAATTAATTTATTATATAAAAAATAAAAGATACTGATGTAAAGTATCATATTATTACATGTACATACTACTGAGTTTGTAGTTTTAAAAGTTAATTTCTAAAATTAATCTATTACATAGAACTTAAAAGTTATTGTTTTATTGCTAATTATTATAATAATATAATACTAAATTTATTTTGAAATTGGGAAATAACATAAAATCAGATCAATATTAATATAAAATACATGATTTACATCAGTACATGGTTGATGTATGAATCAGCTAAATTTACATAATTTCACATTGACTACATCTTCTCTATGAAATTGGAAGATGAGAGGTGAGATATTGTCCAGATAGGATGTAGGGTTATTCAACAAAACATGACACGTGAAGTCAAGATTTAAAAAGCAAGAAAACAAAGGCAGGCCAATGGCATCACATTCACATTCACATATATAACGACAAAAGATATTAATCTCTTCCCACCCAACTTTAAAACAGTCTATCCGCGTAGACCGTAGCTCTAGAGGGTCTACACCAAAGTTGGGTCCCCTCGTATTTAAAACAATCCCGCGTTGTAAGTTCCAACTTGTAACGTCATTTTAGTATTTAGTGTTCGCACAACTACAAATTCATATTATGCCATTCCATTTTTCTACTGCTACAGACAGAATCCATAGTATTTATATATTTTAAGTATTTGATATTTTAAATAGTTTATTAGACAAATGTCTTGGATAATGATCGGTAGACTTTCGTTGGAAGCTGCTTCTTTGGCTAGTGAATCCGCGGTAGAGTTGTTAGAGCGAGGTGTTTATTCGTATTTTAATCTAGCCCAAACAGAGCAACCTCATACTCTGTTGTATTATTTGTTACTTTAAAAACAAAACTTAACTGTTTGTCTCATCTCTTCTTCAAATGGTATTTTTAATATGATTCTTGCCCTCGCTAGTGGAGTTCGATGCCCCATCGGCTTCCACTACACACTCTCGTTGTTTCTTGTCTGGGTTCTCTATGGCCTCATCTTCAGTTCGACTACAAACGAACTCGTTGATAAAGTTGGCTACCGTTTGCCCTTTTATTTCCATGCGGGGCTCATAGACGACTTTATACTCTCTTTAATTCAACTTACCTCCTTATAAGCCTTCCCGAGATATTAGGTTTTTGCAGTATGTTTCTTAGCGGGAATGACATGCGCAATATAATAACGTGCCTTTGGAAGTGTGATTGTATTTTCCTAGCAGCCACTACGAGACCCAAGGTAAGGTTTCCTTTGTTATAATATCTTGTTTCAGTGTCAAAGAAACCTTTGCTTATGTAATATATTGGTTTATGTACTTTTCCACTTACCCTTACTATGACCCCACTTACAGCATAGTTTGAGACATACAAGTAAAGAAGAATGGCTCACCAGGTATCCATGTTGATAGCACCTCAGGAGAAGTTAGGTACTCATTGAGCATTGAAACACATCATTACACTAAACCATCCATGCAAATATTTTGGCTCCATTTAGCATTTTGAAGAAATGTTGGCTCTTGTATGATGTTTTAGAGATGTAACGAGATAAAGTGATGAGTCGCTCGGTTAATCCTTGAACCTTATTAATGTTCTGTAGTGGTCTCGATTCTATTTTTGGTAACAACGTAACATAAAATATTTATGTTGCGCACACCAGACAAGCATTTTAGCGGTTTAAGTTAAGATTTCACTTGCAAAGGGTCGCGAATATGTTGTCTAATACTTGGTGTTGTAGACTCTCGGTGTTGCTTTTAACGGTCATATCGTTGATATAGGCCTCAATATTTTTGCAAAACTAATTTTTAAATATTTGGTTCACGAGCTGCTGATATGTGGATCTTATGTTCTTCAACCCTAACGACATAACTGTGTAGCAGTATAGACCTCACTCTGTTTGGAAACTTGTGTGCTCTTCGTCAGTGTGATGCATTTAAATTTGGTTATATCGTGTGTAGGCATCCATGAGCGAAAAGAACTCATTACCTAATGTGATGTCTACCAGTTATTTGATTCATTGGCGAGGAAATTTATTTTTTAGCCATGATCGGTTGAGGTCGGTGCAGTCGACACGCATTCGTCATTGACCATCTGTTTTCCTTACAAGCTCAGGGTTAGCTAGGGTATTGTGTTATTGGAATATGACCCAGTTGGAGGAGCTTTACCACCTCTCTTAAAATTCCCTGACTTCCGATTGTAGCTGACCATATGCTTGTTTGTCAGCTTGTTTAGTGGTACCCCTAATTTGTTTATGTAACTATCTTTATCAACTAAGATGTGCGTGATCGTAACTCATGAGATGTCCACATTAATTGTTAGGGTGTGATGATGAGGTATAACCACCCCCGTCAAATTATCATCGTTGAACATCAAGTGGGCAACCGACTCTTGACAGTTGGACGTCTAAATCTTTCTTTTGTCTTTTTTCAAAATGCAACGTCGTTTCTTGATAAGGTGTTCTCTTCGAATATAGTGCACAACCACTGTTGCTTCTTTTTTGTTTTCTCGTATATGGTGGCCATTTTCTTAGTGTGGGGCGTAAATTTTTAGATGAGGTCATCAAAATAAGAAGTTTGAGGCCTACTTACTTGGGCTTTCGATGCATCTTCTTTGGGTGTCTCATTACTGTATCTTCTATCTCTGATAGGAGATCTAGATTCTTTGGATTTTTGGTAAATGGGGTAGGCAAAATCCATTTTCTTTACATCATCTACCTTGAACTGATAAGATCTTGCCAAGATATCCCCCATCTTCCTAACCGGGATTCAGACAAGGTCAATATAGAAGGGGTCTCCACTGTCCAACAGGACGAAAGTTGGTTTGAAGTTGATTTTAGGTTCGGCCTTTGAAAAGGAAGTTCAAGCTGGATTTGGGTTTTTATATAAAGTTTGATGGGTCAAAGTCTTCAGATCTTTAAAATGTAGAGAAACTGTCAAGTGTTGCTTAGTCTGATCTCAGGATAGGCCAGATGGATGTTACTACTTATTTCTTGGATGTATGAGGTTGGTAGAGTGGTTTATTAGGGATGATTTCGTCGATAAAGTTCACGAACTACATGGGAATTGATCCTTTATGGCGTGTAGGTGGATAATTTTTCTATGGTGAGTAGTTGGATCAACGGGGTAACAGATACTCGAGTTACTATAAGCCTATGTTTAGAATTGTTAAGTGTAGGTTAGAAGTAACTCGAGCATAATAGTTTTTATAAAGCTGACGGCTATATTAATTGGATATTCTATATTAGTTAGATTTCCTATTTAATTATATTTTCCTATATTAATTAGTTGTATATCTTAATTAAATTTATATATTAATTAGATAGTCTATACTAGTTATATTTTAATATTATTTAGATCTTTTATATTAATTATACTTCTGTATTAATTTAATATCCTATAAATTTAGTCTTTTATATCAATTTTATTTTATTTTAATGAGGTAATCTATATTAACTAGATTTCTTAATTAATGGATTAAGATTTATCATAGCCAGCCTATAAATAATAGAAGAAATTTATTTACAGTGTGTGGCATGACGAGATGTGAGTTGCATATTTCTTAGTGAGAGAAACTAATTCTAGGTATTTTAAGAGATAAGTGAGGTAAGAGATAAACACTCAAGAAACAGTTTTGTGAATAATGTTATCTTTTGTTACAAATATGTATTGAGTCCTTTGTATTTCAGAGTCTTGTTGTAACCTAATAATTATAAAAGGAGTGTTTGTTGCCCATAGACGTATGATTTATTCATGATCGAAATCATGTCAAATCTCTTGTTGTTCGATTGATTTTTTTTTTTCTGTTCTTTCTTGTTAAATTTGTTTTTAAATAATGTAAGATCTGAAGCTCGTATTACCTCCTACAGCTTCTATGGTAGATTTTCTCCAAGTGTTAGTTACTATTTCGGCAGTATGGCTAAGATTTGGTTTAACGGGTCTTGTTAGGACTGGGTCGGATCTTATTCAGATCTTGTTGATTTTCTTAACATTAATAACGTTTGTAACAGATGAATACCGCATAACCATAAACACACATGCCATTTATCTATAGAGCTAAGGAAAAATGGTAGTATACATAAGGCTTTATATATCCTTTAAAAATATTCAGATTTTTTGTTTGAGAGACATAATATACATAAGAGTTTTTCTTATTTATTGAGTTGTTTTGCCTTTATATCTGTTGAAATTACGTTGTTAATGATTTTTTGATATATTTTGTGATTTCTATGGAAAATATTTTGCAAATATTCATTTAAACCAATGTTTTTCACTCGCTCAGTTTTTTAGAGAAATTCTTCCTAGTATTTTCGGTTTGTAAATATCCAACAATTATCCCATGTGTGAGTAATTTTGTAATGCGAGTCACTAATAATGAAGAAATTCAGCAGAACCTATATGTTCCAAAGTGTTGTATTACCAGTATGTCAAAGTGGAGGAGTACGATGTGCTTCTAAGGTAAATTATCCAATATTTTTGAATGAAACAGTTACGAATGATGTTTGTTCGTCTAAAATTGCATCCCTTAATCATGGGGTTGAATAAATAAGAAGTATGCATGTTATCATAGTAAATATTCCGCAAGGAGTTTTTTCACCATTTTTACAAACTATTTTTTGTTCGGGGTGACCTTGTTATAGGTTTGATACAATTAAAGGTGATGTTTTAAGTCTTTCAGTTATTAATGCTTTAAAATTAAAATGAATACTTTGAAATAAGAACATTATAGATTTAATATATGAAAAAATCAAAGAGATAAAAATGACGTGTTAGGTTTAACAAATCTTCACTCTTCATATATTCATAGCTTTGAAGATATGTGAACTTCTTTTAGAAGTCAATTAATTGGAAACAACGAAATAAAGAAAGAATGAGACTATATAATGACGTGATATAAAAAAACAGGGTGAAACTTATGTGTAACGATATGATTATGAGATGAATGGTTTCGATGGATGTCTAGTAGGAGTAGATCCAATAGCTTTTAAAAGAGGTTTGCGAGCAGATAACATATTACTTGAGGATTTAACTATATTTCTAGTTGATAATTTGTTGAATTTATTTAGAAGATCTAAAATTTTATTAAAATGGAGGAAATTTTACGAGAGAAGTTTATGCTAATTAAGCTATCATATGAAAGGTTAGGACAATCTGTTAAAAATCTTAGTGATGAAATACGGTCAAGATAGGCCGCCAAGGTGAAAAATTAACCTAGATATTCATATTACGCTAATCTAAATATAAGGTTTAGTCTTTTTAATGTGTCTATTGTTACAAGTGTTTAAAAAAATATGGGATAAGTTGAATTATCAGTTTCTACAAAGTTTGATATCTCCAAATAATCGAAAGTCTAAAATATATTATTGTGCATAGCATCGTGATCATATACATACAGCTATAATTGTTTTCATTTGATAATAATGAGTCAGTTGGGTTCGTTAAGAACCCAATCTTTGTCATTGTCCATGTACATTATCATATTCAACAAGAACTCATATTTTCGATGATCCTCGTCTTCATCCCCATCTTTGTCATCGTCCATGTACATTGATGGATGCTTTATAACCTCCTCATCTCTCAATAAATGATGAGAAACAAGATAATGAGTTATTGTGACGACAGTTGCCTCAGCTCAATCAACATGCCAACACAAATCACATCTTCCTCAATTTCTTATACCAAGAATAAACAGGAGAACTAAAGACTTTGAAACCCTGTTTTGAAAATATATCTAAATCGATCGCGAATATATTTTAATTAATCGATCTAAAATAATTATGATAGAAATTAAGTGTTGGTTAATTGTACGCAGAAAACTAAGACAAACAATAAAAAAAAATGAACGAAAAAAAAAACTAAAAAATAAATAGTTTAAATAGGGTATTATACATCCGAAGATCCCAAACCAATAACTCAAATAATATGAGTTGTTTGAAATCTAATAATTTTATAAAAGCAGCGTGAATAGTACAAGTTAAAGTTTTTCTATAACTAAAAATATCAACAATTTCATGTTAACTATTGTTATATTTAGTCGTGAAAAATAAGAGTAAAGTGGATGTTCATGCCAATATCTAAAATTTTACGTTAATATACTTAACAATCAAAATGCATAATTTTACTTGAATGTTTTTAAAAACTAAACAAAATTACCCAATGATTGACCATTTCTAAACCGCTCATCGTCCTCTAACCGATTATAAACTAAAAAAATACAAAAATATCTTACATGCGAGAACACATATACATGTTACCAACTAATTATATATTTTGAAAACATAAAAAAAAAATATTCAAAATAGATGGAATACACCACCACTACTGTTTTTTGATAAAATTAGATTTTTTATTTTTTTCATTGATAAAATATGATTATATCTAACTAAATAAATCCACGTGAACATAAAAATAGTAACTTCAACCAAAGAAAGATCTAAATCGATAATAAAATACCATGATTAATTATCTACTCCATTTAACCTAGAATAGCTAATCAGTTTTTATGAACCTATTTTTTTATGTCGTCCACATCGAGCCACGAGATGGGAAAATGAGTACCAAGATATAAGGTGTCTCCAAAAGGCTACTATCCAGAAACTAAAACCTTCATAAGTCTATTACATGTTTAGTTTGATTTAGGAAGAATATTCTTCAATTATATGATCAAAGTTATTTGTCTATGAAGATTATACATGATCTTGTTTATAGCACTTTGTAATATAATTATGATAAAGACTATATGCCTATAAATAAATTCATCATCTTTATTAATAAGTCTTTTTATTTATCAAACTTTAACCTTATAAAAAATTATACTTATACCTTTCAAGTCATATTTGATTAATATCACATCTAAACAATAAATCAATACATAAGTACGTTTTTTGCTGGATATACTTGTTTTCAGTTGATAAGTGTAAATTTTTCCTAAACCAAAATCCATTGTAAATATGTTACTTAAAATTTATAGCTTGAGGTTAAAACTTACAAATGTATGTGTAAAGGCATAACACCCAAGATGTAACACTAAGAGACTTAAGCTAAAAACCTTCCTATAAATAAAATAATATCTCAGATCTAGCAAATCATTGCCAGTTTTAGCTAATAATCTTACTTAAATTTTACACATATTTTTAATCCTAATATTTTATGCACTTATGACCCCTTTATTTTCTCTTCAAAAACCATAATAAACATACTACTTATTTTCTAGAACATTATCACACTTCTTCATCTTCTTCTAAGGTTCGGTCGGCCTATCCAAAGTCTCGGTTAGTCTCCACAAAACCGATTTCACTAACTAATTCACTGTATTGTTCACATGAGTTTATAAATAACACTTTATCATTAATTAACCTTAATAGATGTCTCTCCAAAAAAATGTTCAGATATATAATTTATTGACACAAATTACATAAATAAAATTTCAGCAAGCTCTAACATCACAACCATTGTCTCAACGAACTTTCTTTAAGTTCTTCGGATCCCTCCAACAATGCTACCGACTCTAAAATCAAATTATCATATACATCCACTAAAATATCCAATAACATTCACATATTACCTTTCAAATCAACCACCAATGAATTATTTATCCAATAACATTCACATATTACCTTTCAAATCAACCACCAATGAATTATTTATCCAATAACATTCACATATTACCTTTCAAATCAACCACCAATGAATTATTACAAATAAAACATTCCTCTCTAAAAATATATGAATCATCAACTTTATGGGATTTCTTACATCGGCTCAGCCGAGATTTCACTTGAGGTTCTAAAATATTAACAAGTCCTTCAGTGGTACCCATAATCAATGCCTCGGAATAACTGTAATTATGCTTACAACTCTTAATATTTTAGATAATCAGATTTAAGATAAGTGGTATGTTTTGGTCTAGCCAAGTTTAGAGAATATTTTCTTCATTATTCTGCTCGTGCGGGTGAAGGGCGTATTAATAACGATAGATAGTGTATAAACTTGACTCAATGTGTATCCAAGTTAATATCAAAGTTTTAAATATAAAAACTTTAATTATAATGAGTCCTTTATATTTAAACACTATATATATATATATATTCAATTCGGTTAGGTATTTATAAGTCAAATCTATTAACTATAAATAAAAGATAAACCTAAATAATAAAAGAGTAAATTCATTTTCTACTCAGTAATATCTTTAATACTAGTTTTTTTCTCTTTCTCGCGTACGTTCTTTACATATTTAGGGATTTAGTTCATTATTCCACTCAGTATCGTATTTTTCTAAAGGTATTTAACCAGTTTAAATCAAACTAACATTTATTTTTATTATATTTTTAAATTACATTACCTTGTTTTAATAAATTATGTTTTGAATAAACTAGAAAAATAAAACGTAGTTTTCATTTTAACATCTATGCATTTGTTTGTCAAAGATGAATAAAAAACATGGATAATTGTTTTTAAGCTTTAAAGCTTAATAATTTCTTTTTATAGAGTGTGGGTGTAAGAATACCATTTTGGGTTAAAAACATCATATTTTAAAACACCTCAATATTGTTTAAAACATAACTGAAAATTATCAAATTATATTTGAATATAAAAAATATCTATAAAAAGTTTTTGTTAAAAAAATTCATCATTTTTCACCTCGAAAATCTCAAACGCTAAAACCTCTGAAGCTTTAAGAACACAAAATTGATTTCAAAATATTCTTACAAATTAAAGGTGTAAAATTGTTTGTTACATCATCATCTACCTATAAATATATTTATTTTCTTGAATTATGTTGTTTAATATTTCGAATTAAGACTTTAAATTTCTGCCAAAATTTTATTAAAATATATTTTTTCTTAGTTTTTAGTAGTTTAAATTTAATTTAGGTTTCATTTACTAGTTCTTTACTTTGATCTACCATTCAATAATTATATTTGTGATTTTGGACTTGATTTACAGAAATTAGAGATTAAGTTTTGTTTTACTTAGAGGGTTGAAATCTACATCTACAAGTGCAGCTAGTTTTGACCCTCTATGTCAAAATTAATGTAATTTTGTATTATATATATTCTCATATTGAATGTAACATGCTGAAACTTAATTTGTTTTGATGAATTTATTTGTAACCTTACCAACATAGTCATAGGTCGGAGAGACCGTACCCACGAGAATGATGAAAACAAGATGGTAGGATCTTTCCTATCTCCACTTCCAAAGCCAACTCTATAGCCAGTCAATGTTAGAGACAGTAGTACCAAAGCCTTCATTGTAATAGGGGAATAAGAAGGAGGTTGTGGCTCAAAATAAATTAAATCGGGAGGAGGTCATGCAGTTTTTAACCTACTTTACCAAAGAACATATTTCGACCGAATGGTTTAAAATCAGTTGCAAGACCAAAAATAAATTTTGATATCTATGAGCTTTGTTATACATTTGGTTAGACAGTTTGGATCAAAGTTTTTTGTTATGTTTCAGGATTGTTTATGTTCAAAACACTACCATTAGAAACGTACCAATAATTAAGTAATATAGTTATAAATACATATACTTTAGATTAAAATACAATAAAGTTACAAAGAATAACATAAAGAGTAACAATAAATTGAAAAATGTTATATAATAAGTTAATCAAACATGATTCATCGCTCTCCCTATTGAAGACCACTTCGTCTGAACGACTGATGGTGTTCCATTCAGTTGGATGATAACACGTCAAAGAGTAGAAGATATTATTATAGATCATACTTCTTATATTAAGTCTATAATAAATTAAAACAACCCTTTTTACTTACATTAACAAAATGACTATTTTTCACGTGGAGAATGCAAATCTATCCTCTTCCGGTGAGAGGTGATTATAAAACCTTTTTGAGAGTTAAATAAGTCAAAACCCTTGTTGAGAAGGTGTAGTAATGGTGCATTAAAATAACGCATGGAGATGAAAGAAAGTTTACGCACCGACATCAAATGATCAAGACAAACAACACGAGAGTATCAATCTAGTCTAAATATTTTAACCTTTTGCGTTTAACAAAAACCTTAGTAATGTAGGAATGTATGTAAAAGAGAGAGGGGATGGTTCAGATATTACAATGTTTTTGGTTGTCAAGTGTTCTTAACTTTTTTATGAGATCCATATTTATGTTTGATTACTTAATATTTTTTATTTTATTGTAATTTTTATGGGTGTTAGACACGTGGTGGACATCAGTTTGTTTGATCAAACACTTAAAATTAATTTCTTTTGTTTGATCGCACGAACTTAAATAAAAAAAAATTGCAGGTTATTTCGTCTTCGTCATTTCTTTGAGTGGAATGAGATTAGTTAAATTCAAATAAAATACTTCACGAACCTTCTTTATGATACAGTGCATCATCTTCAGATTATGATACTGGACCAAACCATCAATCTTTAAAAAAAATTTCTCCAGTTTTTCATTTATTTGCATTGCTCTTTGATATAGAAAAATTTAAAGTTTGTCACCTTTTGTCGATCATATAAAGTATCTTTGCACGATTTTTTTATTTTTCAAGAACATGTTTGATGAGTCCGAATTCTGAATGCTCCCCGGACAAGGACAGATCGGTCCAAGGCCTCCGGACCGGACAGATCACTTCGAACACTCAGACCATAGGACTGTTCGAACTATGACAAAAGTACTAAAAAACCTAAACACTACTTGACTAAGCTACTTGCTCTCCTACTTAGAGCTCATGGGTCTTTAAACATGACCCGGGTCCATTAAACGTGATCCGAAAGCCCATAAGGGCCCAAACATTACGGTATAAATACCCAACCACCTGCATTAAGTGTGGGTAATGAGAATTAACTGCTACCAACCAACTTAATTATCTCTCTACTCTCTACACTAAACATATAACACCAACATACTACTATTGAACACCAACCAAATTACAAGCCTACCCTCAGGCGATAATTATCCACACCAAATTGGCGACCATAGTGGGAGGAGAAGGTGTCTGAATCAAGCATTCAAAACCAGCAAAGAAAGTCTGTCCGAATGAATCCGGACAATCCAGAAGTACCACCAGCTCTGCTTGAAGTGGTGGGAGAGAACGATGAGTACACTATCGAAGAGCGTGATAGGCTAAAGGGTGAAATAGAAGCTCTAAGGGCAGAAAATACTAAGATGGGCATGAAAGAAAAGTCCAAAGCATCAGTTGCTCATCACACCGACAACCCCGGAGAGCATGAGTCTTCAAAGACTCATGTGAGCACAAAAAAGACTCATGCCAGCTCCAAAAAGTCTCACCGGTCCAAGCCAGTGGAGAGTTCTGACTCAAGCTCAGAATCTTCTGATAGCTCTTCGGACGATGAAGGAGTTCAAAAATCTTTATCCTCAAGCAGTGATGAGGTTCGAACTAGAAAGAAGCAAAAGTAGATCAAAAAATATTCAAGAAAAAGGGATAGACATGGAAAGATCAAGAAGAATATTGGTAAAGGGTCATCTCACAGCCGGAGGCATGTGGACCGGATGCTGATGGATCCCTTCTCTTTTCACGATGAACCAGGTATCTTTGCAACTCCAAATGAGGATACTGTGTTCAGTCGTGGAAGAAATTGGAGGCAATCTCCGTTATCTTCTAAAATTCTCTCCGGAAACCTCCCTAAGAGGTTTGACAGCACCAAAATAGAGAAGTACGATGGCAGTACTGATCCGGACAACCATTTGGAACAATTTAAAAACTTCATGATGAACTTTGACGACGATGATAAACTACTTTGTAGGGAATTCTCCCAATCATTTACGGGGAGTGCTCTAAAATGGTACAACAACCTGCCTCAGGGTTGTATTAAAGATTTCGATACTTTTTAGGTAGCCTTTCGAAGTCAATTTGTAGGGAGTAAAGAGCTAAAGGGCAATGGAGACACAATAATCCATTGTGCCCAGGAACCAAATGAATCCTTGAAAGAATATATAAGCCGTTTTGTGAACACCGAGAATGGGTTGGCTGATTGCTTCGAACAGGTAGCAATAGCATCCCTAAGACAGGGTTTGAACCCATGCAATCTAGCTGATTCAGTGACCAGAAAGAAGGCCATGACATAGGGAGGGTTGCTGAATAAGGTTGGAAAACAAATAAATGTTGAAGAAATAAAGAAAACCAGGGTGCACAGGCAGGTGAGGTCTACCCCGGTGGCACCAAATCCCAATCAGAATCAGTCCGGGAACAAAGCAAGAGAGACCGAACAGGGGCATGGTAGAGCAAAAGCTCAGTCTCAGCCAGCTGCTCCTGCTCAAAGTCAGCAATCCAGAAACAAGAGAGGGCCATGGGTCCAACCGGAGTGGTTCGCAGAATAAAAAGAAAGTGTGGCCAACTTTTTTGATAAAACAAAGGAAGAGGTCCAGTATCGGAGACCGGCGACATTGCAGTCTCCCAGAGAGCATCGCAATAACTCTTTTTGCCAATATCACAATGATATTGGTCATACGACTAATGACTGCATAGCGTTGAAACAATAAGTTCAGAACTTGATTGAGAGGGGGAAGCTGGGGGCTTACGTCAAAAGAAGAGGAGGTAACAGGCCTGAGAACACTCACCGGGTTGGTCCAAGTAATGCTGCTCCGGAGGGAGCCATGGTTATAATTGAGAGGTTTGATGTGGAATCTGAGTACTTGGATCCTGATCCAACTCGAAACAGAGTGGGTACAGTTGAGGAATGTTCCAGGTCAGTCTCCGGACTCATTAAGTTTTTTGAGTCACTTACAGTTTTCGGAAGGGACACTATGACAGCTCCTACTCCTTCTTCGAGGAAGATGCACGTTCATTCTTTAGCCTCCCAGCTAGAAGGAGGCATGACTTCCTATCAGTCACAAAATTCATTCCCCTTCATTGTTTTTTATGAAGATGATTTAAGAGATATTGCTGGCCCTCATGAGGATGGTGTTGTCATAGGAGCATCTATTGGGGGCAACGACATAAGACGAATTCTGGTGGATACTGGAAGCTCAGCCAATATCTTTTTCTTAACCACATACAGAAGAATGAAAAATCCAGCTGTAATTCAGAGTTCGGACATATCAATTGTGGGCTTTACTGGCAGCTCAGCAGATGTGATCGGAGAGTTCGAAGAGGAAATTCTATTGGGCAAGGGCCCTTTCAAGAAAATGGTCAGAATACTCTTTATTGTGGTGGATTGTCCCAATTGCTATAATGCTATTCAAGGGAGGTCTTGGCTCTCTAGGATGCATGCAGTGGCTTCAACAGTCCACCAGTGCTTGAAATATGCTGTTCAGGGACAGGTTGGAGTCGTCCGGAGCAGTCAAAAGATTGCAAGAGAATGTTATGCTACCGCTCTGGCTCCTCGAACGCTGGGGGCAGTCTGTATTAACGAGCAATAACAATAGCAATTTGAGGGCCTTTCTGGGGGTGAGGGTGAAATTGATGACCCCAGAGAGACCCCTGGAGTGTTGATACCGGTCGAAGAGGTAGAGACACACTGTTTGGAAGAAGGAAAAAGTGTAAAGATAGGGTCTAAGATGCCACGCGTTTTGAAAAATGAAATGTTAAAGTTTTTGAAGAATCATCAACACGTTTTTGCTTGGTGCAATGCTGATGTTACTGGGGTTCCATCAGAAGTGATATCACATCACCTATCAGTCCGAAGAGACATAGCACCAATGATTCAGAAGAGAAGAGCTTTTTCTAAGGAGAAGGCTGATGTCATTGTGCAAGAAGTTGACAGGCTCACAAAGATGGGGCACATCAAAGAGTCTCAATATCCTTTGTGGACTGCCAATCCAGTTCTGGTAAAGAAGAAAAATGGCAAGTAGCGCATGTGCATTGACTTCACAGATCTCAATAGAGCTTGCCCAAAAGATTTGTATCTGGTCCCCCGAATTGATCAGTTAGTAGACTCCACCTCTGGGAACAAGCTGCTTTCCTTTATGGATGCCTTCTCCGGATACAATCAGATTCAAGTAGATCCGAAGGATCAAGAGTATACCATATTTGTCACTAACAGAGGTCTTCATTGCTATAAGGTAATGCCGTTTGGGTTGAAAAATGCTGGGGCTACTTATCAGAGATTAGTAAATAAAGCCTTTGCTGATCAGATTGGAAGAAATATGGAAGTGTACATTGATGACATGATGGTGAAGAGTGTGGATGAGCAATTGCACTTGTCCGATCTCCAAGAAACTTTTGCCAACTTGGTAAAAGTGAATTTGAAATTAAACCCAGAAAAATGTGTGTTCGGAGTGCAGTCCGGGAAGTTTCTGGGCTATATTATAAGTGAGCATGGAATACAACCCGATCCGGACCAGCTTAATGATCTATTTCAAATGGAGCCTCCTCGAAACATTAAAGAAGTACAACGGTTAACGGGGAGATTAGCTGCCTTAAACAGATTTATCTCAAGGTCTTCGGACAGGTGTGCCCCTTTCTTTCAAACCTTGAAAGGTGCAAAGGGATTCGATTGGACCCCACAATGTGATGATGCTTTCAATGAAATCAAGAAGCACCTGTCCCCCCCCCCCCCCCCAAAACTTTGTTTGAGCCAGTTGATGGGGAGACACTCTTCGTATATTTGGCAGTTTCAAGTTGTGCCATCAATGCTGTATTGGTAAGGGAGGTCAATGGTCATCCCCATCCAGTGTACTACATCATCATAAGTTTGATAGATGCAGAAAGGCGTTACTTGAAACTCAAAAAATTAGCGTTAGCCCTGGTGATAGCTGCCAGGAAGATGAGGCCTTATTTCCAGGCTCATCCCGTCATCGTCCGGACTTCTTTTCCCCTGAAGAATGTCCTCCAAAAGGCAGACATTTCAAGCAGGATGACTAAGTGGTCAGTAGAGTTGGGGGACTTCGACATAGACTTTGCTCCTCGAACAGCAGTCAAGGCCCAAGCTGTGGCTGATTTTTTGGTTGAATTTCACTCCGACAAGGATTCGGAGCAAACTACTGACATAAAAGATAAAAAGGTATGGGTCGTCCGAACAAATGGTGGATCTAGCACTATGGAATGTGGTGCAGGGGTATGCTTGACTTCTCCATATGGTGACAAAATGCACCAAGCTATTTGTTTTGCTTTCAGGGCATCTAATAATGAGTCCGAATACGAAGCAGCTATAGCTGGTTTAAAGTTAGCCTACATTTGTGGGGCTAAGAGGGTCAGGCTACTAAGTGACTCCCAACTTCTTATCCACCATGCCCAAGGCCAATCTGAGGCTAAAAAGGAGCAGCTTGTAAAATATTTACTCCTCCTCAAAAATGAAGCACTCAAGTTTAAAGGTGTTGTTTTAGAGCACATACCCCGGGCAGAAAATGAGCTAGCAGACTCGTTAGCAACCATAGCATATACGGAGTCATATCCATGGATCCATGTGCTGGAAAGCCCCTCCATTCAACTTAGTAAGGGTAAAGAAGATGAAATTTTTGAAGTACAAGTGAAACAACCTCAAGACTGGAGGTTTCCTCTCCTGCAATATCTCTCCGATGGTTTCGTGCCTCCGGATAAGTCACTAGCCAGAACATTGAAACACAAGGCTTGTGGTTTCATCATATTGAGAGAAGTGTTGTATAAAAAATCTTATAGTAAACCTCTCCTGCGCTGTTTGGGGGATGAAAAGTCTCAAGTAGTCCTCTCTGAATTGCATGATGGTGAGGGATGAGCCCATTGTGGATTCAGAGCTTTAACAAGAAGCGTTTTACTGGCCGGTTACTATTGGCCATCAATCATGAAAGATGCTAAGGAATTGGTAAGAAGGTGTGACCAATGCCAGAGGTACAACAATGAAATTCATGTCCCAGCCATTCATTTAGAGTCAATTTCTGAGCCTATTCCTTTTGCTCGATGGGGGTTGGATTTAGTAGGGCTTCTCCCTGTGGCGTCCGGAAGACGCAAAACTATAATTGTGGCCATAGACTACTTTTCGAAGTGGATTGAAGCAGCCCCTCTAGCAGGAACAAAATCAAAAGCTGTGATAAAATTCATTTTATCCAACATCTGTTGCAGATTTGGTGTCCCACAAAAGATAACAACGGACAATGGGCCACAGTTCGACAATAGGGAAATGGAGAGCTTCTGTGCCTCAAGGGGTATACAACATTGTTTCTCTTCACCTTTCCACCCACAAACGAATGGGCAAGTTGAAGTGGCTAATAGAACTATACTGTCCGGTTTAAAGAAGAATTTGGAAAGGGCTGCTGGGAAGTGGCCTAGTTATCTACAAGAGGTCTTGTGGGCCTACCGAACAACACCTGGGGCTGCAACACAAGACGCACCCTTTGCTTTGGTCTATGGGATGGATGCAGTAGCTCCCATAGAAGCAACTCTCCCCTCATTTCGTGTTCAAAACTTCTCCGAACACGCTAACGAGGTGGCAATCAGAGGTCAACTTGATTTGATAGAAGAAAGACGAGTTAAAGCTCACCTTAGAGTTGCACACTATCAGGGTTTGATGAGAAGCAGGTTTGTTTCCAAAGTTAAAAGAGGAGACTTCCAACCAAGGGACAAGGCATTGAGGAAAGTCTTTTTACACACTAAAGAAAAGCTGTTTGGAAAGCTGGCCCCAACTTGGGAAGGTCCGTATATGGTTGTTGAAAGAATTAAACCTGGAACATATTGGTTGGAAGACAAAGATGGAAGAGTTTTAACTCATCCTTGGAATATCGAGCATCTCCGGATGTACTTGGAGTAGAATTTGTGTAAATATTTACTTGTTTAAACATCCATGTAAATATTTGGGGGCATACTCTTTCCTCCCTGGTGGCACGAGGATGTTTTAATGAGGTGTCCATACTTTTGAATAAAATTTGATGCCTTCTTAAAAAATTTCCCAAGTGTTTTAAGTTTTGTCCTTTGTCACACTATCCGAATTGAAATAACTAAGGGCTATTGAAACTCTAGCCAGAGAACTTAAACACTCTCATTATGAAATAACTAAGGGCTATTTAAACTCTAGCCGGAGAACTTAAACACTCTCACTATGAAATAACTAAAGGCTATTTAAACTCTAGCCATCAAAATTAGAACAAACGATGAAAGAAGATGATAGTTGTAGTGAACAGAAATATTCATTGAAATAACTTAAAGTGCCTTCGCCTTCCAAGGACTTTAGTCTGGATAAAAAGTAAAAAAATAAATCATAAGTTAAGGTTGAGCCTTTGAAGATGGCTCACCTTCATCTACCTTGTTCTTTCCCTTGGGATCATCTTCCTCCTTGTCTGGCTTCTCTCTGGTTTTCTCTTCATCATCGGATGAGGACGCACTGGAGACTCCATACTGATCGCCTTCGGCCATTGTATGATGTGGAAGGTCATCATCATCTACATAAAGCCACAAGTCCCCTAGGTTCCTCTTCGGAAATTTCTCATGGAAGAGTAGAACCATGGCAGACCTTACCTTGGCATACATATCCTCCTGAGAGTCGATCACCTGGTTAGCATAAGCATCGATCTTGGCTTGGATCTTGGCCTCCTGCTCCCTTAACAGATTGGTTTTCTCCTCGGCAGCCTTGGACACTGTATTCTCAAGAGTGATTTTATCATTGGTCAAGTTGGTGATGATTTGATCATTGGCTTTGGATTCTCCCTTTGAGGTGGAAAGGTCTTTCTCCAGACCGGACAGCTTCTCCCGGATATCTCTAATGGTGTCTTCTAAAGTGGCGACTTTTGTGGTGCTTGCCTCTTGGTTCCTCTTCAACTCCACAGTTTCTTCCTTTAATATGGCAGCATTGGAAGTGGCAGTGCAAAGGTCATCGGACAACTTCTCTTTGTCAGACTTGAGATCTTTGATGATATCGGCCTGGTTTCGAACTTGTTTTTCCAACAATAGTACAGGCTGAACGTTGCTTAACAAAGAGTGGGCTATGGCATCCCTTTCACTAGAAACCATAAAGGTCTTACCATTAAAAGTGACCGTGTTGGAGGTGCTCGGAGGAAGGTAAGGCCCAACAAAGTCATCTCTGGGAAGATTGAGGAAGTACTCACCAAGCTCACCAAGACCGGTAATGTCTACTCCATCAATATTGATATCTCCCCCCTCAACCTCATCGGTATGAAAGTCACCCGGAATCTCCTCGACATGCGTTGGGTCAGTAGGATCAGCTTGGAAAGAAGGCTCCGGAGCCCGGAGAGAAAGCTCGTCTCCCTTAGAAGTCTTCTTCTTCTTGGCCTCCCGGTCTGTGCCTTCGCTTCCCTGTTTACGATTTCTCTTGGAAGCCCTTGGAGGTTTTGGGAGGTTCGCTTCTTGCCTTTCAGTCTCTTGCTCCACCACTTCCAAGAGAGCAGCATCAATTTGGCTCTGGGCTGGCCCCTCCGGGTCTGTTGGAGCATCCTTCTCTGCATCAGCAGGGTTAACACTACCCACCACCTTCTTGCCCTTCTTCTTCTTGCCTTTCATCTTGCTCGGGGCTTTGGCCCGGCCTGGCAAGAAGAGTGTCCCGTCCGGTTCGTGAGTCCTCTTAAGCACAACATCCGGAGGAGGCTGAGTGGTGAGCTCCTCCCAAGTCAAGTCTCTCCGACCTGTGGTATTTCACAAGTGAGACCTTGCCAAGTTGCCACTGGTAAAAGCAGCATGTAATCGGTTCCCCCACTTCTCAGCAGCCTAGGCATTAATCTTGTCACAAGTAACCTGCCTGACTTTCAAGTAGTTACTAAACTCCTTGGGCAGTTCTGCTAAGACAAAAGTAAGACCAATTAGTATAAACTAAGTCTAAAAAGAAAAGAGAAAGAGACAAAAATATAAGGCAGGATACTTACGGTCGCTCCTCCACCTGCTTCTGAGGAGGCTTGGGTTCACTCCGGATTTGATCTTCTGTCCGTTCTCCCAAGCACCACTGACAAATAGGAACTGGGTCCTCCAATTCCTCTCCACCTCCAACAGATCATCCACAGCCTTGAAATCATCCCCTATGTTAAAATGGTAAAAGGGGATGTGGTGGTTTCTACAAAGGCTGGCCACTGCAGCAAACTTCTCCATTGACAGAGGGATCCCGGACAGCCTTGATTCCATGATGCAAGACATGAGGGTATACCAGGCGTTGGGGCTCAGTTGGCTCGGACAGAGTTTTATCATATGGAAGTATTTGACAATCTCTGGGTCGAGTGGGAATCTGAGCCCCCAGTTAAATAGCTCCGTGAACATAACAACTTCACTCAACTTGCAGTCCATGGGAGTCTCTGGGTGTACAGGAATCCTGATCTTCACATTTTCTGGTATGCCCCACTTCGTACGCATCCTGCCCAGCTCAGCTGTGTGGATGAATGCGTAGTTGATTTTTTGCAAGGAGAGGAGGTAATTAACACTGACCTTGTGAAAACAAGGCCCCACTCTTCCTTCGAGGCTCTCCGACAGATCTGGATGCCTCAAGTACATTTTCTCTTTGCCTTTGTCCTTCTTGGCAACTATTGCACTACTGGTTTGACCGGAGGGCTCAGACTCAAACAGAGCCTCTTCAACAGATTCCTCCATTACTTCTTCCATAATTGTTGAAGGGATTTCAGCAGCTGTAGTGGGGTAAGGGTTCAAGTTTGACTCAGCCTTGTCTCCGGACTGCTGGGCCTCAGTGTTCTTTTGGCCTCTGGCCTCCAGTACAGTTTCTGGAGCAGGTGCTTCTCTTTGAAGGCTTGGACTGGTGCTCTCCGGACCAGACAGCCTATCCCTGGGGGCTCTAATAGGCACCTCTGACTCGGTGCTGCTGTCTTATGCCCCCGACTTTGAGGGAGTGTTTTTAGACCCTTGGCCTTTAACTAACCGGCCTTTCCTCCTATCGACTAGCTTCTCAGGGGAGTGCTCTGTATCCGACCCCATTGCTATAAAGGGTGAGGGTTTTTTGAGGCTAGTAGCTGTTACTCATGGCTCGACAGCAGACTTCGATTCCTGAACTAAGGTGCCAGAGATAATGGGGGAGAGGTTGGTTTGAAATATTTTTCTAGGCTTAGTGCCTTTAGAAGAAGAAGAGCTTTGATCTGACTCTGTTGCAGAGGTGATTGGTCTATCAACAGGCGAAGTGGGTAACCCTGCTGCAATTCGTCTTTCTCTTTCGACTTTTTGAGCCTTCTCTAACTCAGAAAGGTTGAGCCACCCGCCTTTAACCAGAGCGTTCCTCGCTGTAAACATAAACTATCGAACAAAGTTTTTGCTTTAGAGAGAGAGAGCTTTGGGAAATTTTGCAGAGTAAATGTGAAAGAGATGGTAAAACAGTAGAAAGTGAGTTTGTATTTATAGTAAATCTGAAAAAGAAAGTTTATTCCTAGGAGAATTCGAAAAGATTGGTAATGATTAAAGACGACGCTGATGTCACCACCTTTAATTAAAAGGTTGCTTTTCGAAGAAGGTGGGTCCGAAATTCAAGTTGAAAAAACGGCTGAAGCAACCAATCAGAGAGCGACACGTGTCCCACGAACTCTGGCAAAAACCGTTTTGAATTCGTGAAGCTTTATCAGTCCGGATAAACCCATAGCCCAAATTGACAAACCTGTCCGGATTAAAACTGCCCCTTATGTCAGACTGTTTTTCAGGTCTTTGACAAGAGTATTTGCACAAACACCTAAAAAAGGGGCTCCTGATGAGTCTGAATTCTGCATGCTCCCCGGACAAGGACAGATCGGTCCAAGGCCTCCAGACCGGATAGATCACTTCGAACACTCAGACCATAGGACTGTTCGAACTATGACAAAAGTACTAAAAAACCTAAACACTACTTGACTAAGCTACTTGCTCTCCTGCTTAGAGCTCATGGGTCTTTAAACATGACCCGGGTCCATTAAACATGATCTGAAAGCCCATAAGGGCCCAAACCTTAGGGTATAAATACCCAACCACCTGCATTAAGTGTGGGTAATGAGAATTAACTGCTACCAGCCAGCTTAATTATCTCTCTACTCTCTACACTAAACATATAACACCCACATACTACTATTGAACACTAACCAAATTACAAGCCTACCCTCAGGCGATAATTATCCACACCAATGTTAAGTTATGCGTGATTTTCATACCACATCCTCACATTATTTTACCGATAATTATCTTGCTAGCCAATATGTCTTGTTTTTAATTAAAATCAAATGATGTATCGGTTACGGAGTCCCTCAACTGTTTGAATATCCAACTGTTGTTTGTGAATTTATATTGTACCTTATACTACTCAAAATATGTTTGCTTTTATCTTTTTGTGTTAACTAACAAACAAATTAACAAGTTTTGTCCAAAACATTTTAAATTTGAATGGACTAGTCCTCATAAATCATTTTATTGATGAATGTTCGTCTTCAGTTTTGATATAAGTAAATAAATAATTTATTTTATTACATTACGTAAATTACTCTAACTATAATAGATCGAGATGTATGAGTTTATCGATTACTTATTATATTTTTGAAGTCCTTGACACGGTTAGTTGTACATATAAGAAATTTTCACCATATAGTTTGAGACACAATTTTTCAGTGTATTTCAAGGCTTTCATAAAATAAATCTCATTTATAATCGTTAAGTTTTTTTGCAAATTCAAACCGGTTGTCGAATACATGATCCTATTCCCAAGCATCTTGAAACTCATCTGATATTTTTTTTTTAGAGTATAATTTCTTCATATTTGTCCAACTCGGGAATATATTCTTGATTGCGTACATCAAGACTAATTCCTTATATGTCAGCATAACATCTTGTAATGTGCATTCGGTTTCTATCATTATAATCTTGAGTCGACCCAATACAAAAGTGTAGTTGGCCAACATTTTTGCTTCCATAAAAACGAATGTTATGTAAAATATCAAATATGTTGATGTAACCCCGGTAGTTTGAAATAAATTACACCAAAAAATCTTGTAAACAATATACATAACCAAAAACTACAGATACCTCCTTAATAGATTGATGAATATCGGATGTGCGGAAAATAGACATACGATCACTTTATACCTACTAAATACCGTATTATACCTTTCGACAAAGGTTTTTCTTCATCCGGACCAACAAATATTACATTTTTAATTTAATATATAATGTATTTCTTATCTATATTATAAGGTATAGGTTGGATGGTAATTTATATTTAGATTAATACTGAAATTTAAGTAATTCACGTTAAGAAATAAATCCAAATTTTTTATTTTAAAGTTTCCTTCAAGCTACAAATCTATTAGTTTTCATTTAATATATACACCAAATAACAATCGAATATATTTTGATATAGTTAAAATAAAATTATTATGTAAATTTTATTTTATAACTTTTTCCCAAAAGAATACACTTTATTGAATCATAACCAATGGGTACAAGAATAAGAGTACCATTGTTTGATACTCAAAGCTAGATGATTACAGAAACTTGGAAAACCAAAATCTGAAAATTAAGAATTTACAATAGCAACAAATGCATCTTCATTTTCCAACAACATGACACATCAACCAGGGATAATAACAAGTTAAAAACTAATATGAATCTTGCTTCAAGGAGTATTCAATTGAAGAAAATTATTTAAAGTTAGCTACCCACCAATTGAAAAATAAACAAGATTAAACATTGAAATTATGCTCATCCATTGGGATTGAAGTAACCTAAACCTAAACTTTCTAATAACACAATGACTTTTATTAAGTTTAAGGTTTTAATAATGTCATGGTCAATTTTCATCTTGTATTTAAGAGTCCATCGGACCAACCAATCAGCAATTTGATTTTGGAATCTTAACATATGCTTGATTGTCATACTTGGGAATAAAAGGTTTCTACAATATTGAATAGTGATTTGTGAGTACCAGGGGGCTAAACCTTTAGCTAACATATCAATTATCAACATAGAATCAGATTCAACTTCCACATTTCTAAAACCTTTACCATTGCATATAATGAGACCCTCTAATAGAGCTAAAGCTTCAGCAATCAAGGGATTAATTTTGCCATAAATTCTATCATAAGAATAAATCATATTACTATTGTTATCTCTAAGAAATCCAGCACCACTAGATTCACCATTATTTAAACTAGAACCATCGCAATCAAACTTGATTATGTTTTCATTAGGATCAATCTATTTTAAAGCGTGACTTATATTATAGTTATTAGGTGAAAAAAATACCAAGCTTACTAGAAATGTTAATGTCACCATACCATAATTTTTTGAAATTGATATTGTTAAAATAAAAAAGGTTATGAATTATTTTATAATAATAATTTTTAGGTGAAATCTTAATATCATTATACTTTTCTATAAAACCATATTTTCCAGACAATTACAGTTTGGATGATTGTTCAAATATGGATATTTTTTGTGATGGACCAATTCCAACATCCAATTATATAATTTAATATCATATATTTATTGATTTGAATATCAAACAAAGCAAAAATGGAACCTTGTGTTTCCCATGATAAAGAACAATTTACAAAAAGATGATTGGCAAATTCCATATTGTTACAGGATACATATTTGGAAGCTAAGGTGAAGTCTTTCTTTTGAAGGTTGGTATCAACTGATATCCAACCTTTTAATGTTTCCAGATTGGAAAATAAAGTTTAGTGGGGATGTAATTGTGCTAAAGCCTAATATAGAGAACAGATGTTGAGGATTTTTGCCTAATTTGTTTCCAAGTTGCTTTGGTTTCAAATTTTACAAATGTTCCTAGACCCCAAGGTATTTTATCATCTCTGTCATTATTAATGTTTTGGGTTATAATCATGTTTATATCTAAACTGGCAATGTTGGCTCTAAGCTTATTAATATACTTAAAGAATTATGTTCTGAAAACTGCTAACACTAACAAAGTTGTACTAGTTACTACTTTCATAATTAGTTAATTGAATTAGAAGAGTCTTTTTAATCCACATATCCAACCAAAATTCAATTTTTTCATTCAGTAAAATCCAAATTATGTTATGTTCGACAATAGTTTTTATACTAGTGAATATTCTCCTAGTTGAGGAACCTTTAGTTTTGCTATTCACCTGTAAAGAATGGCTGGTTTTATAATATTTGGAGTTTATATATTTAGGCCAGAGGGAGATATTTTCAATAAAGTTAAACAAGAGTTTACACGCATAAGTATCATGTAAATCTCTGATTTTCCTTATATTTATGTCACCCTCTTTATAGGGTAAGCAAATAGAATCCCAATTAGACTAGTGAATGGTGTTAGTTTTCTCTTTGGGGCCCCAAATAAATCTATTCAATAGATTATTAATTTTGTCAATCACATTTTGAGGAAGGGTACAACATTGAAGATAATAGTTTGGAATGACCATTAGGATTGATTGAATCAATACTAATCTTCCCTAAAATGAAAGATAAATTGAGACTCATTGATAGATTTTGAGTCTAATCTTATGGACTAACTCATCATATTTATTGATCCAATTATTGTTATCAATGCATAGACCAATATATTTTATAGGTAAGACTTTATACTTTAAACCAATGGTTTCTTCAAGGGCTCTAATTTTGTAAGGCTTTAACTTATGAGAAGTAAATAAGCTAGATTTTTCTTTGTTGATACTTTATCCAGATTAATCTTGATAGAGCTTTAAGAACTGATTCAGTCTGATAATATTATTTTTGGATCCATTAAGAAAAATGACAAATTCATCACCATAAGTTAAACAATTGCCTCTCATTTGACTTCTATTTTTGTACAATATTTGAAGATTCCTATTGAATATGTTTTTGGTTCCTCTTATCAGAAATTTTTCCGTAATTATAAAAAGTTTGAGGTAGATTGGGTCCCCCTGCCTAATGTCATTCAATCCATTAAAGTATTCATGCAATTCTCCATTAATAATTATAGAGAAGAACACATAATTAATTCTATTGTTGATTAGATTAATGAAGCTATTATGAAAGCCAAATGGTTTCATGATATCCAGAATAAATTTATAGGAAATATTATCGAAAGCCTTATTCATATCTCCTTAAAATCTATATTATTGTATATAACTTATTGTTAATATCATGGATGATCTTATTAGCTAGTTAGATTTGATCCTGAATGTTTATCCCATGACCAAATCCACCTTCTTCATGGGAGATAATTTTCGGGATGATTAAATTAATTATGTCATTTATAACTCCAGACCAAATTCTAATAAAAACAGTGCAAAGACTTATAGGCCTAAAGACTTTCCACTTCTTTGGAAAAAGAAAAATTGGGGATCAAACATAAGGTTGTATCAAAAATTACTTTAGGGGCAATATGTCCCTTAAAGTAGTTAATCATGGCAGAACATAGGTCATTTTTAATTATGCTCCAACAAGTTTGGTAAAAAATTGTGTTAAAGCCATCATGCTATGTCACAACATTGGTTTTTAAAGTTTTAAGAGCTTTGTGAATTTCATCAATTGATGGGATGACTAAAAGGTTTATATTATTATATTTGTTTATGGTTTTATGAATACTTTCAAGAGAATAACCATATTGATTATTAGAGGTATTACTACTCAGAAGATTTTGAAATAATCTACAGCTAGGTCACTTATTTTCTTTTGGGTGTCAATCCAAACATTATCCTGTTTGATACCATTAAATATATTATTTTTTTGTCTTTTCTTAAAAAACATTATGGAATAAAGTTGTATTTTTATCACCTTGTTTAAACCAGTTAATGTAGTTTTTATACTCCCAATAGACTTCTTCTCTTGTCAAAAGAAGAAGCTGATTGGCTTTGGCTTTATTTAAGTTCACTTTATCTTCCATTGTTAGAGAATTTTGGTCTTTTTTCCATAGAAATTAACTTCATCTTCTATTTTGGTAAAAACAGTAAAGATATTGCCAAAGACTTCATAATTCCAAGACTTAAGGGTAAGTTTAAGTCTTTTAATTATTTTCTAAAAAACATGCGATGAAGGGCAAGAACCCTAAGTGTGCCAGGAATTTTCAGTAGTTTTTTACATTTCAAGGTGTTGAATCCACATGTTAAGAAATTTGAATGAGGCTTTTGGTTTCCAAGAATTATTGGCTAAGGTTCTCAGTAATGGGGCATGATCAGAGTAGGATTTAGTTAAATGTTTTATTTGGATTTAATCAAAGTAAGTTCTCGATTTTTCTTTAATGAAAACTCGACCAAGTCTTCTCAAATTCCTATTATTGGCCCAAGTGAAAGGAGATCCTATAAATCCAGGATCTTCAAGGGAACAATAAAAAATATTGTTATTGAAGTCATTAAGGCTTCGTATAAACAAGGTAAAACAGGAAAATTACTTAACAGAGTTTGTTATGAAATTAAAGTCACTTTTAACAATCCACACTAGTGGATTGCTGGATAACTTTCTCAAACTCTCCCAAAGATGAAGTCTATTTATTCTGGAACATTTGGCGTATATGAAAAAGTTTTTATTCATGTTTTTTTATTCATATTTTGATGAGAAACTTTAAGGTGAATAAATGCTCTTCATCACAAATTGTACTGACCTTAAAGTGGTTCTTCTACATGACCCAAATTTTATTCTTAGAGTGAGAAATGCTATGGTGAAAATTAAGATTTATCAATTTTTGATCAAGATTTTTGTCAAAGAACATATGTTCCTGGATAGTCATGATCTCAATATTCTACATGACTTCAGAATCAATTGTTTTGTACAAACTAAACTATTTTTTAGATTTTAACATGTTTGTTTTCTGATTGAAAATATTAAGCTCGTTATCCATGTTCCTTTTGCAGTATTTATAGATTTGTGAGCATCAATAATTTTAGTATTGTGCTCTACGATAAGGCTATCATTTACCGGAATTTTATCTGTGTTCTGTCGTCTAATTTGTTGAATTTGAATACCATTTCCACTAATAATTTTATCTTGGACTGTTCTCTCAGTGTCTTATTTAGGAATTACAGACTTATGTTCTTATACCATTATTGATTTCAACCTAGGAGCCCTAGTTTCATTAATGTTTGCAAATTTCTTTTCCTAGCACTTAAGCTTCTGAATTAGCCTAAACTATTATCTTTTGTAGCTTTAGGTTTTTTATTGTTTGTTTTAGATTTTGACTATTGTAATCCAGGTGGTGACAGTCTAGACAATATACTGGGGTATTCCCATATATCATGTCTGTCCAGTGACCATCCTGATCACCAAATTCAATCTAAAGTTTTTTATTGACAGGTTTGAATACATCATTTTTTTATCAAAACCTGACAATAGTTGTGTCTAGCTAGATTTTTAGTTTGTATCCAGATGTCCAAAGGGTTCTCTAAATCTTTAGCTATGGATTTAATGGTATCTTTAATGTAAAAGTAAATGGGAAGTTTTTGGAAAGTTACCCAAGTTTTTGGAAAGTTACCCACGCAGTGGTAACTATGCATTCTTTTTTTATATTGAAGTTTGGTTCCACTTTGATTACTCTCATGCAATGTTAGTCAAAAGACCAAACATTTATTTTTCAATTTTTTTAAAATCCTGTAGTAAGGTTACCTCTATGAACATGTGTCATTTATCAAAAACAGAAAGATTGACTTCACCTATAAGCTTAAGTTTGTTTATAAATTGATTTATAATGATTAAAGATGGTCTACCTACTGCAAACTTGACAGTTAAAGTATATATATATAAGCATGGAGTAAGATGGACTTTATCGTTTTCTCCAAACATTTACAAATTTGAAGGCTTTTTTGTTTCCGATTATCACATCTTCATGAGTGACAGCCTTGAGGTTTGATCTTGCACGAACAACATCTTTTGTAAGACATCTTATTCTATATATATATATATATATATACTATTTTGTTCAAAAATAATAAAGCGTTAGTGATTTTTTAATTGAAAACCGAAACCTCTATATATATATATATATATACTATTTTGTTCAAAGCAAATAAAGTGCTAGTGATTTTTTATAGAATAACTCATATTTGAAAACCAAAGAAATATGTATATATCATTGAGTTTGTAGTTTTAAAAGTTAGTTCACTAGAATTAGTTTATTATATAAAAATTAAAAGATACTAATGTAAGTATTTTATTATTAAATGTACATACTACTGAGTTTGTAGCTTTAAATGTTAACTTCTAAAATTAATCTATGCACTATTGCATAGAGCTTAAAAGTTATTGTTGTGTTGTTAATTATTCTAATAATATAATACTAAATTTATTTTGAAACTGGAAAATAACATAAAATCAGACCAACCTGAGTAAAAAATACATGATTAACATGGTTGATATATGAATCAGCTCATTTTCAGCTAAATTTACATAATTTCACATTGGTTACATCTTTCCCATAAAATTGGAGGATGAGAGGTGATATATTATCGAGTTGGCAAACCGTCGCATATATAACAACAAAAGATATATTAATCTCCTCCCACCCAACTTTGAAGGAGTCTATCCGCGTAGACTCTAAAGTCCAGAGGGGTCTACAGTGAAGTTGCGTTCCGTCGTATTTAAAACAATCCCGCGTTGTAAGTTACAACTTGTAACATCGTTATAGTGTTAGCGTTACGTTTTTATACACTCGCACAACTACAACATTCATGTTATGGTTAAAGTGTCACGCCATTCGATTTTTCTACTGCTAGAGAGTCGGTCATAATTAACAGTGTGTCAAAAAAATTAATATGTTAATTATAAATTAATTTGTAATCATTAATTTTAGTCTAATAAGATAAATTAAAATATTTATATTATAAATAAAATATTTGGAGTTATTATTTGATATATTTTATAGTTTTATTCATATATTTTGGATACTTTTTTTTTACATTTTTTAAATTAATAGTTTATTTGATTTTTTAACTATATCTATAAAGTTGTTGGGATTTTTAGATTTTTTTAATAATCAGATATTTTAAATAATTTATTAAAAAATTTCAACTATATTAATTTTAAAACATATCTTTAATCTTTTGATATTTATATCTTTTAAGTAGTGAATATTTTAAATAGTTTATTAGACAAATGTCTTGGATAATGATTGCTACATTGTCGTTAGAAGCTACTTCTTTGGCTAGTGAATCCGCGGTAGAGTATTGGAGCGAGGTGTTTACTCGTATTTTAATTTGGATAACGTTTACTTCTACTCTTCTAATGATTCGAGATATGATGGCGTGCTTTCTTCCTTGGCTTCGTACAATCCTTTAGCATGGCTGATGACAAGATACGAGTCTGATCAAACATGCAGACTCTTAGCCCCATAGATATGAGCTAGCTTTCGCCCACATAGAACGACCTCATACTTTGTTCTATTATTTGTTACTCGAAAACAAAATTTAACTGTGTGTCTGATCTCTTCTTCGAAAGGTATTTTTAATACGATTCTTGCCCCTCACTAGTGGAGTTCGATGCCCTGTCAGCTTCCACTATCCACTCTTGTTGTTTCTTGTATGGGTTCTCTATGGTCTCATCTTCATTTCGACTACAAGCAAACTCGTTGATAAAGTCGGCTACCATTTTCCCTTTATTTCCTTGCGGGGCTCATAGACGATTTCATACTATCTTAATTCAACTTACCTCCTTATAAGCCTTCCCGAGATTTATGTTTTTGCAGTATGTTTCTTAGTAGGAACGACATGCGCAATATAATAACGTGGCTTTGGAAGAATGATCGTATTTTCCTAGCAGCCACTACCAGACCAAGGTAAGGTTTTTTTGGTTCTAATATCTTGTTTCAGTGTCAAACAAAACCTTTAATTATGTAATATATTTCTTTATATACTCTTGAGTTTTCCTTTACTATGACCCCACTTACAACATAGTTTAAGACATACAAGTAAAGAAGAATGGCTCACCAGGTATCTGTGTTGATAACACCTCAGGAAAAGTTCGGTACTCGTTGAGCGCTTGAAGTGCATCATTACGCTAATCCATCCATGCAAAAATATTTTGGCTCCTTTTAGCATTTTGAAGAAAGCTTGGCTCTTGTCTTATACTGTAGAGATGTAATGGTATAAAACGATGAGTCGCTCGGTTAATTGTTGAATGTCATTAATGTTCTGTGGTGCCTCCATGGTTAAAAAAGCTTCAATTAATCAGGATTTGGCCTCGATTCTATTTTTGGTAACAACGTACCGTAAAATATGTATGTTGCTCACACCAAACGAGTATTTTAGCGGGTTAAGTTATGAATTTACTTGCAGAGGGTGCCGAATATGTTGTCTAATACTTTGAGTTGTAGACTATTAGTGTTGCTTTGAACAGTCATATCGTTGATATAGGCCTCCATATTGTTGCAAAACTAATTTTCAAATATTTGATTCACAACTCTCTGATACGTGGATCTTAAGTTCTTCAACCCGAATGACATAACTTTGTAGCAGTATAGACCTCACTTTGTTTGGAAAGTCTTGGGCTATTCGTCAGTATGATACATTCAAATCTGGTTATATCGTGTATAAGTATCCATGAACGAGAGAAACTCATTACCTAATGTGATGTCTACCAGTTGTTTGATTCATGGGAGAGAAAATGCATTTTTAGCCATGATTGATTGAGGTCGGTGAAGTCCACACGCATTCGTCATTGACCATCTGTTTTCTTTACAAGCTCAGGATTAGCTAGGGTATTATGCTATTTGAATATGACCCAGTTGGAGAAGCTTGTCCACCTCTCTAAAAACTCCATGACTTCCGCTCGTACTTGATCATATGCCTGTTTGTGGGCCTGTATGATGGTACCCCAAATTTGTTTCTGTAACGCTCGTGACCGTAACTCATGAGATGTCAACATTAATGGTCAGGGTGTGATCATAAGGTGTAACAACCCCCGCCAAATTATCATCAGTGAATATCAAGTGGGCGACCGACTCTTGATAGTTGTGATATAAAGATTTATCGACTAAATGGACGTCTAAGTCTTTATTGTGCCTTTTCAGGTCGCAAAGTTTGTTCTTAATAATGTGCTCGCTTCGAAGATAGTGCACAACCATTGTTGCTTCTCTTTTTTTTCTCGTATATGAAGGTTATTGTCTTAGTGAGGGGTGTAAATGTTTGGATAAGGTTATCGAAATAAGAAGGTAGAGGCTTAATTACCTGGGCTCTTGTTAAGTGTATTTCATGTCACTTATTACGCTCAATTTATTCTTAAAATCATTGCCGATTCTCACGTATTCGTTATGTTTTAACATGTTTGTCCAGTATTCTTAAATGCGTTTTTGAGGATGATAAATCTGTTCATCAAGGACGAACAAAAAAGACTCAACTGCATTTTCGATTGTAAGAGGAGGCAACTCAACATATGCTAGTATACGAGTATATGCACAATGGCAACTTGAGAGATCACTTATATGGGTCTGTCGACTATAAACCATTAGACTGGCTAGCTCGTCTAGAAATTGCAGAAGATGCGGCTAAAGGTCTCGACTACTTACACACTTGTTGTAACCCCAGCATCATTCATCGTGATGTAAAAACGAGCAATATTCATCTAGATATTAACATGAGAGCAAAAGGGTCGGATTTCTGACTTTCAAGACAAGCAGAAGAAGATTTAACACACATATCAAGTGCGGCAAGAAAGACGAGGTGGATGAATTTGCCTCCGGAACTTCAGATATCATATACAATCAAATTTTGATTGTTAGAGATTCAAATTCGGCCTCAACTGTCCGTTCAGTTTCGGAAACCGGGTTCGAGAACATAATCAAAGACAGAGGACTTTTGATTAAAAGTTGGGCATCACCCGTTACAGATGTATTTGGGAAAAGAAATAAGGGGCCGTTTGGTTCCATTTGGGCCTTTAGACTTACAAGCAAAAAGTTTGTGTGGTTAAAATAAAACTTTTGTAAGCTAAATAAATAATCGATGCTAGGGTTTTTTTTCAAATAGATTAAACAGGAAGAAGAGGGAGACCGGGTGAGCACTTTTTGGGTTTCCTATTGGTAACATACAATCCAGTAAAAGATACAAAAGAGGAGAAACGCCTTTGTCTGCTTTTTGTGGGTTTTCGATTAAAAGATATAAAACAGAGAGACAAAGAACGGAATTAAACATATTCCATATAAGTATAATATATTGTGGGCCATGGGAAGTAATTAAACAGTTTGTACGCTATTTCATATAATTATATTATATAATTATAGTAGCGTGGGTCCAGAAAAAAAAAGAAAAGAAAAAAAGCCCAGGAGAAGAAAGGAAAAGAATGGGCTTAGGGTTATCACCGAAAGTTATAAATAGAAGACGGCAGAGACGGAAAAAAGGAGGAGAATTGGCGACAAAGAGACAGACCCGTGGCTACTGATAGGCAATTCACGGAGATTTTGGGTTGCAGTAGATTACTGATCGGATTTTCGGCCACTTACTTTTCTTCCGGCAGGTGACAGCTGCTTGTGGGTTTTCTTTCGGCATCCGAGATTTTACTCTTAACAAACGATACCGGAAAACCAATTGACGGCAAGCGAACTTTGAGTTTTTTTTTCGGTTTATTTTTTTTCTATATATTTTTTAATTTATTTTTATTCTTATTTTTATACATCACGCTATTTTAATTTTTTCGATACCCTTTTTAGTTTATTTTTATTCTTATTTTTATTCATCACGTTGTGTTAATTTTTTTAAATTTTTTTTTTAGTTTATTTATATTTTTTATTTATATTCATTATAAGACTATGTTAATTTTTAAAACCATGATGATGATTTGTTCGATCATGAACTAATCATTGTCATGGAACCCTAGCGGAGTTGTTTAAATATTATTTAGGGTTTATTGCTTAATTGATTTTTTGTGAGATATGTTTATCGGTTACCTAGTATGGCTGCATTTTTTTTTGTTAGATGCGTCGCGAACATCTAAATTGTTTATCTTTAATGAATGCGAAAGTATAATTAAGGGTTAGAACTTGCCATGCTAGCATAGGTTCTTGAATGATTCATATTGTGATTGTTCATGATTCGTAATATGTCATTAACCATATCACATTACCCTATGTAATCGAAATAGATAACTTGTGCTTAAAACCAATTGTACCTCAATTCATATAGACATATAGGATTGTCATGCATGCGGTGTCTGCTTAACTGCTATCTCTTTTGTGGTTGTTTAAGTGGTTTGGTTTACGTGTATTGAAAGGTAGCGTATTCTGATTTTGTGTTATCTGATTAGTAATCGTAATTATCTTACATATTAATTAAGTATATTAATACTCTAAATAAAATAAACAATGAAGTTAGGGTTCCATGTTTTCTATCGCATAAGTTAATTTTGTTAGTTAATTTGCTTAGTTATATTCATTCACTTATACTTTATTTTTGTTCAAGCATTAGTTTAATAATCATAAGTTGTTGCATAAGTGAATTCTTGTCTTATACACCTAGTCTTCGTGGGAACGATCTTTCTTACTTATTACTTGCTACGATTTGACCGCGTATACTTGCGTGAGAAAAGGACTAACAAGTTTTTGGCGCCGTTGCCGGGGACTCTGTGTTATTTGACAGTTTTATTGCTTATCAGCAGGAGTCGTTATAAAACTACTGACTTGATTCGGTTACTTTCTTTTTGTGTGTTTTCTTGTGTTTCAGGTACTTGAGTATGTATGCAAACACGGTCTCAAACTAGAGCACTAGTACAAAAGGAGCTTGAAACACAGCAAGAAACAGAGTTAATATTCGCAGTTTCTGATACTAATTCTACAATGGGAGATCCAGCTCCAAAAGCACTCATGGAATACTCTCAACCAAAGATCATGGATATTCAGTCTAGTATTGTCAGACCCAATATCGCTGCGAATAATTTCGAGATTAAACCCAGCACTATTCAGATGATGCAGAATTCTTGTCAGTTTGGGGGAGCTTCATCTGAGGATCCTAATATGCACATTATGACCTTCTTTGAAATCTGTGATACTTTCAAGTTCAACGGTGTTTCAGATGATGCCATAAGATTGAGACTCTTCCCATTTTCTCTGAGGGACAAAGCTAAGAGTTGGTTACACTCTTTACCAGCAGGCTCGATCACGACTTGGGATATACTAGCACAGAAATTTCTCTCAAAATTCTTTCCTATGGCAAGAACAGCCGCTTTGAGGAATGCTATTACTCAGTTTTCTCAGTCATATGGTGAATCTTTAAGTGAAGCTTGGGAGCGTTACAAGGAGATGCTCAGAAAATGTCCTCATCATGGGATGCCTGATTGGTTAGTAATAAATTGCTTCTACAATGGGTTGGGTGCGCAAACAAGGCCCATGGTCGATGCTGCATCTGGGGGAGCCTTATTAACGAAAAGCTATGAGGAGGCTCATGAGCTCCTTGAGATGATGGCTGCTAATGAATTCCAGAACCCTTCTCAGAGACAGTCACAACATAAAGTAGCTGGTATTCTTAACGTAGACACTGCCACTGCTTTAGCAGCTCAGCTTGAAGCTCTAAAGATGAAGGTAGATTCTTTGACTAAACTAGGGGTACAACAGGTAGCTAGTGTGTGTGAGATTTTTGCTGGAGGGCATGACACTCAAAAATGCCCAATCTCTACTGAGTCAGTGCAATTTGTGAGTAACTTTCAGAGGCAGAATCAACAACCAATCTCAAACACATATCACCCAAGCAACAGAAATCATCCGAACTTCAGTTGGAGCAATAATCAACAAGGTAATCAACATTATGGTGCTAAGCCATACGCTCCTCCTGGATTTCAGCAACAAGGGCAGCAGCATCAATCTCAACAGTATGCCCCAAGACAACCTCAGAATCAACATCCTGACCCGTCTCAACATTCGGTGAGAGACTCTGAATTCGAAGAGATGAAGTTAATGATTAAAAGTCTGATGGTATCTCACAAGACCTTGGAAAATCAGATTGGGCAGATGGCCAGTAACATGATTGTTAGACCTCATGGAGTTCTTCCTAGCGACACAGAACATAATCCAGGTAAACGGGACGGCAAAGAGCAATGCCAAGCTATCACCTTGCGATCAGGAAAGGTTGTTGAGAACCCCACAGTTGAACAAGAGGCGGATTCTTCTCAAAATCAGCCCTCATCTGAGGTTAATTCTAGTCAAGATCAGCCACCTAAAAAGCCATCTCAGTTAGTTGTTGAGCCTACGATCTACCCTCCTCCACCTTTTCCGCAAAGGTTACAGAAACAGAAGCTAGATGCTCAGTTTGGGAAATTTTTGGAGGTATTCAAGAAGCTACACATCAACATACCTTTTGCTGAAGCATTAGAGCAAATTCCTAGTTATGCCAAGTTCATGAAGGGAATTCTTTCGAAAAAGCTTAAGCTTGGTGATTTTGAGACAGTGGCGCTCACTGAGGAATGCAGTGCGATCTTACAACAAAAATTGCCTCCCAAACTTAAAGATCCAGGAAGTTTCACCATTCCTTGTTCAATCGGTAATCTAACTTTCAGCAAATGTTTATGTGATTTGGGAGCGAGCATCAATCTGATGCCATTATCTGTGTTTGAGAAACTTGGGCTACCTGGGCAAAAACCGACTAATATCTCTTTGCAACTGGCCGATCGTTCTATTACATATCCTCGTGGGATCGTAGAAGATGTCTTAGTAAAGGTAGACAAGCTCATCTTTCCTGCTGACTTTGTTATCTTGGACTTCGAAGAAAACAAAAACATCCCCATCATCATGGGAAGACCATTCTTAGCTACTGGAAAAACTCTGATCGATGTCCAAAAAGGGGAACTCACTATGAGAGTGCAAGATCAGAATGTCACTTTCAACGTTTTCAAGGCTATGAAATCTCCAACAGAGGATGAAGAATGTTTCAGGTTGGATATGATCGATTCTTTGTACAACAATGAGGTGGATCGGTATGCGAGTTCAGATGTTCTAGGCAGAGTTCTACATGGTGAATCTTACTTAGAAGACGAAGAGATATCTGAATGTGTTCAACTACTACAGGCAGCCCCGTATCAAAAGAGGCCCAATATTCCACATGAGTCGCTCAGACTGGGTGATCTTAAGGATTCTCAGGAAAGGCTTAAACCTTCGCTAGAAGAAGCTCCTGAACTTGAACTAAAACCACTACCAGATCATCTCAGGTATGCTTACTTAGGAGAGTCATCTACATTACCTGTTATTATTGCATCTAACCTTTCAGGTAGTGAGGAAGAAAAGCTATTGAGAGTCCTGAGGAAGTTCAAATCAGCCATTGGTTGGACCATAGCAGATATCAAGGGAATCAGCCCCTCTTACTGCATGCACAAGATTCTGCTCGAAGAAGGGAGCAAACCATCTATCGAGCATCAGAGGAGACTAAATCCTATCATGAAAGAGGTGGTAAAGAAAGAAATCCTGAAGTGGCTAGATGCAGGCATTATTTATCCTATCTCAGACAGTCAGTGGGTAAGCCCGGTGCAATGTGTACCAAAGAAGGGAGGAATGACAGAAGTAACAAATGAAAAGAATGAACTCATCCCCACTCGGACAGTCACTGGATGGAGAATTTGCATGGATTATCGTAAATTGAATAAGGCCACTAGAAAAGATCACTTTCCCTTGCCATTTATTGATCAGATGTTGGATAGGTTAGCGGGCCATGAATATTACTGTATGCTCGATGGATATTCAGGATACAATCAGATTTGTATAGCTCCAGAAGATCAGGAGAAGACGACCTTCACATGACCTTTTGGTACCTTTGCTTTTCGACGTGTCTCGTTTGGACTTTGCAATGCACCCGCTACTTTTCAAAGGTGCATGATGGCTATTTTCTCTGAAATGGTTGGTGATATCATGGAGGTGTTCATGGACGATTTCACGGTCTTTGGGAAATCATACGATGGCTGTCTATATAATCTGGGTAAAGTACTTGAGAGATGTGTGAAAACAAACCTCATTCTTAATTGGGAAAAATGCCACTTCATGGTTCAAGAAGGTATCATCCTTGGATACAAGGTATCTAAGAGAGGTTTAGAAGTAGACAAGGCCAAGCTTGAAACGATCAAAAAGCTTCCTCCTCCTATCTCAGTAAAAGGAATTCGTAGTTTTCTTGGTCATGCTAGATTTTATAGACGTTTTATTCAGGACTTCTCAAAGATCACCAAACCGCTTTGTAGTCTACTTGAAAAGGAAGCTCCCTTTCGATTTACTGAAGAGTGTTCTGTTTCTTTTGAGCTCTTGAAGAAAAAGTTGACATCAGCCCCAATCATCACTGCGCCTAACTGGGAAGAGCCATTTGAGATGATGTGTGATGCTAGTGATTTTGCTGTGGGAGTCGTTCTTGGTCAAAGGAAGCTGAAGGTGTTTCACGTGGTTCACTATGCTAGTAAAACCCTCAATGATGCACAACGAAACTACACAGTTACTGAAAAAGAGCTTTTGGCTGTTGTCTATGGTTTTGAGAAGTTTAGATCCTACTTGCTTGGTGCTAAAGTCACGGTTTTCACGGATCATTCGGCTATCAAGTACCTGCTATCTAAAAAAGATGCAAAGCCTCGCTTAATTCGATGGGTACTCTTACTTCAGGAATTCGAGTTAGAAATTAAAGAAAGAAAGGGGACTGAAAACCAGGTAGCTGACCATCTCTCACGTCTTGAGCAACATGAGAAAGACAAGGGAGATGGAATTCTTATCAACGAATGTTTCCCAGATGAGCAGTTGTTCGTGATTCAAGGAGAAGTACCATGGTTTGCTGATTTTGTTAACTATCTGGTTAGTAATGTGATCCCTTCAGATTTTACTTGGGCTCAACGAAAGAAATTCTTGCATGACGTGAAATGGTATCTTTGGGATGAACCATTCTTGTTTAAACAGTGTGCTGATAAGATGATCCGACGTTGCATTCCATACAGTGAGATTGAGAAAGTTTTACATGATTGTCACTCTACGGTTTATGGAGGACATTATGTTGGGGATAAGACAGCCGGTCGAGTACTTCAAGCAGGTTTCTACTGGCCTACCTTGTTTAAGGATGCTCATCTGTACGTTCGTAGATGCGATCGATGCCAAAGGGTTGGTAATATTTCTAGGCAAAATGAGATGCCCCTTAATATGCTTCTTGAGGTTGAGGTATTCGATGTATGGGGAATAGATTTCATGGGACCATTTGTTTCCTCCTGCAACAATCTATACATACTCTTAGCTGTGGATTATGTATCTAAGTGGGTAGAGGTGAAAGCTCTCCCAACTAACGATGCTAAGGTAGTGCTCAATTTCCTTCGTAAGCAAATATTCACTCGCTTCGGAACTCCTCATGCTATAATCAGTGATGGAGGGACTCACTTTTGCAATCGTCAGTTCACAGCATTGTTGGCTAAATATGGTGTTTCTCATCGGGTTGCTACCGCTTACCACCCTCAAACTAATGGTCAAGCTGAAGTCTCGAATCGTGAAATCAAGCGAATCTTGGAAAAAGTGGTGAATCCTTCAAGGAAAGATTGGTCTCTGAAGTTAGATGAAGCAGTATGGGCATACCGAACGGCTTACAAAACTCCACTTGGGATGTCACCATTTCAGTTAGTATATGGTAAGTCTTGTCATCTTCCAGCAGAACTTGAGCATAAGGCATTCTGGGCTTTAAAGAAGTTGAATTTCGACATTCAAGCAGCTGGCGAGAAGCGTGTGCTTCAATTGAATGAACTTGACGAGTTTCGGTCTCAAGCCTATGAGAACTCGAAGATGTATAAGGAAAAAGTCAAGAAATGGCATGATAGGAAGCTTCTACATAAAGCTTTTGAGCCGGGTCAATTGGTTCTTCTTTTCAACTCTCGTCTAAAACTTTTCCCAGGGAAGCTCAAGTCAAGATGGTCTGGACCTTTTAAAGTCAAGACAGTATATCCACATGGAGCAGTTGAAATCTTTGAGGAATCGCCAGACAAAACATTCAAAGTCAATGGTCAGCGACTCAAGCATTACTATGGAGATGTGGCGAACCGTGAGGCATTCAGCATCCGCCTCGACACTATATGATTCCGAGTGGTATCGTCGAGCTATCGACGTTAAACAAGCGCTTCGTGGGAGGCAACCCACTGGGAAACAATGATCAACAATGCTGGACGAATAGGGGAGTGTTTCTTTTATCTTTTAATTTCTTGTAGTTGCATTCATCATAGTAGTTATTCATGTTAGTCTTACTTATCTTGCATTTTCATGCCATGATTATATAGACTGTGTTTAGGATCGACTTAGTCTATTAGCATAGCATTTTATTTTATTTTTCATGCATTTCGCGTCTTTGATCCCTTCAGTTGTTGTTTCTACTTAAGTAGCCGATGATAAAAATTGTTTGGAATGACAGTAGGAATAAAATCTAATTAGGTTGCTTGTCAGTTAGCTTGCTTGATGTAGAAGCACAATTAATACATATAGACTTATCGATTGTTTTTATGCTAGTTACAGACACACTTGAGTATTGTTATACATAATCCTTGCTTAGGTTCAGAATTACACCTTAATCCTTTATTAGCTCATGGATTGCAAAAAGATAAGTTTGGGGGAGTTGAAAGATAAATATGCATATTATTCAGTTAGGCGTCAAAGGCTAGTAGCCGCTCGTCGACGTACGTCCTCTCGCTGGGGGCTGCGTATTGCGAGTAGTCTAGGGGTGGAATGAGATGGAGCGAAACGCACTCATTCCTAATCCGATTTCTTAAAAAAAAACAAAAACAAAAAAAAACAAAAAAAAAAAGAGAAAAAGAAAGATGAAAAAAAAAACAAAAGAAGAAGGCAAAATTGGCTAGGATGAGCTCTTTGGTGCTCGAGTTATTAAGTTCTAGGGGACTTTGTGCCTAGTGACCTAAGACTTTTCCGGTCTGGGATCCGCTAACCTAAAGCTCGCTACATGGGCACCATTGTATAAGTCTTTCAAGGACCTCATCCATTGCACGGTCAAATAAGCCTTTGAGTGTCTGTATATAGAGTAAAGCATAATAAATCTTTGACAACCCCGGAGAAATATGGATTTGCAACTTGACTATGAAGAATCTAGGTTGTATTTCGTTTCTAATCTTGTGATTATTATGATGAGAACAAGTAAGGTCCATTAATTTGTACTAAAAACATGTCGATTGAGTTTGAGCACACACGCACGATTCTTCACTTGTATTGCTAACATTTGAGTACCTAGTTATTTCACATTCCGAGGTCATTACATTCGTTGAGGCATTTATGCTTAATTAGTTACGGTTACTTGTTCGGGATCATTGCGTTCTTGCATTCATTTAAATTCAGTTGCATTCATGCATCAGTTGTTAAACCTGTTTCGCATTGCTTGAGGACAAGCAACGGTTTAAGTTTGGGGGTTTGTTAAGTGCATTTCATGTCACTTATTACGCTCAATTTATTCTTAAAATCATTGCCGATTCTCACGTATTCGTTATGTTTTAACATGTTTTTCCAGTATTCTTAAATGCGTTTTTGAGGATGATAAATCTGTTCATCAAGGACGAACAAAAAAGACTCAACTGCATTTTCGATTGTAAGAGGAGGCAACTCAACATATGCTAGTATACGAGTATATGCACAATGGCAACTTGAGAGATCACTTATATGGGTCTGTCGACTATAAACCATTAGACTGGCTAGCTCGTCTAGAAATTGCAGAAGATGCGGCTAAAGGTCTCGACTACTTACACACTTGTTGTAACCCCAGCATCATTCATCGTGATGTAAAAACGAGCAATATTCATCTAGATATTAACATGAGAGCAAAAGGGTCGGATTTCTGACTTTCAAGACAAGCAGAAGAAGATTTAACACACATATCAAGTGCGGCAAGAAAGACGAGGTGGATGAATTTGCCTCCGGAACTTCAGATATCATATACAATCAAATTTTGATTGTTAGAGATTCAAATTCGGCCTCAACTGTCCGTTCAGTTTCGGAAACCGGGTTCGAGAACATAATCAAAGACAGAGGACTTTTGATTAAAAGTTGGGCATCACCCGTTACAGATGTATTTGGGAAAAGAAATAAGGGGCCGTTTGGTTCCATTTGGGCCTTTAGACTTACAAGCAAAAAGTTTGTGTGGTTAAAATAAAACTTTTGTAAGCTAAATAAATAATCGGTGCTAGGGTTTTTTTTCAAATAGATTAAACAGGAAGAAGAGGGAGACCGGGTGAGCACTTTTTGGGTTTCCTATTGGTAACATACAATCCAGTAAAAGATACAAAAGAGGAGAAACGCCTTTGTCTGCTTTTTGTGGATTTTCGATTAAAAGATATAAAACAGAGAGACAAAGAACGGAATTAAACATATTCCATATAAGTATAATATATTGTGGGCCATGGGAAGTAATTAAACAGTTTGTACGCTATTTCATATAATTATAGTAGCGTGGGTCCAGAAAAAAAAAGAAAAGAAAAAAAGCCCAGGAGAAGAAAGGAAAAGAATGGGCTTAGGGTTATCACCGAAAGTTATAAATAGAAGACGGCAGAGACGGAAAAAAGGAGGAGAATTGGCGACAAAGAGACAGACCAGTGGCTACTGATAGGCAATTCACGGCGATTTTGGGTTGCAGTAGATTACTGATCGGATTTTCGGTCACTTACTTTTCTTCCGGCAGGTGACAGCTGCTTGTGGGTTTTCTTTCGGCATCCGAGGTTTTACTCTTAACAAACGATACCGGAAAACCAATTGACGGCAAGCGAACTTTGAGTTTTTTTTCGGTTTATTTTTTTTCTATATATTTTTTAATTTATTTTTATTCTTATTTTTATACATCACGCTATTTTAATTTTTTCGATACCCTTTTTAGTTTATTTTTATTCTTATTTTTATTCATCACGTTGTGTTAATTTTTTTTAAATTTTTTTTACTTTATTTATATTTTTTATTTATATTCATTATAAGACTATGTTAATTTTTAAAACCATGATGATGATTTGTTCGATCATGAACTAATCATTGTCATGGAACCCTAGCGGAGTTGTTTAAATATTATTTAGGGTTTATTTCTTAATTGATTTTTTGTGAGATATGTTTATCGGTTACCTAGTATGGTTGTGTTTTTTTTTGTTAGATGCGTCGCGAACATCTAAATTGTTTATCTTTAATGAATGCGAAAGTATAATTAAGGGTTAGAACTTGCCATGCTAGCATAGGTTCTTGAATGATTCATATTGTGATTGTTCATGATTCGTAATATGTCATTAACCATATCACATTACCCTATGTAATCGAAATAGATAACTTGTGCTTAAAACCAATTGTACCTCAATTCATATAGACATATAAGATTGTCATGCATGCGGTGTCTGCTTAACTGCTATCTCTTTTGTGGTTGTTTAAGTGGTTTGGTTTACGTGTATTGAAAGGTAGCGTATTCTGATTTTGTGTTATCTGATTAGTAATCGTAATTATCTTACATATTAATTAAGTATATTAATACTCTAAATAAAATAAACAATGAAGTTAGGGTTCCATGTTTTCTATCGCATAAGTTAATTTTGTTAGTTAATTTGCTTAGTTATATTCATTCACTTATACTTTATTTTTGTTCAAGCATTAGTTTAATAATCATACGTTGTTGCATAAGTGAATTCTTGTCTTATACACCTAGTCTTCGTGGGAACGATCTTTCTTACTTATTACTTGCTACGATTTGACCGCGTATACTTGCGTGAGAAAAGGACTAACAGCTCTCAAGGCACCTCTTTGGTGTGTCTCTTCACTTTATCTTCTATCTCCGACTAGAGATCTAGATTCTTACAATTTTTGGTAAAAGGGGTAGGTAGAATCCTCTGTCTTTAAGTCATCTACCTTGATGAACTGGTCAGATCTTGCCAAGATATCCCCCATCTTCATAACCGGGAATTGGACGGGGTCAATATAAAAGAGGTCTTCACTGTCCAACCAGAAGAAATTTGGTTTCAAGTTGAGTTTGGATTCGGCCTTTGCAGAGGAAGTTCAAGCTGGATTTGGGTTTTGATTTAACGTTTGATGGGTCAAAGTCTTCATATGTTTGAACTGTAGAGAAACTGTCAAGTGTTGCTTGGTCTGATCTTGGGATAGGTCAGATGGATATTACTACCGATTTCTTGGATGTATGAGATCAATAGACTGGTCTATTGGGGAAGATTTTCTCAATAAAGTTCACGGACTACATGAGAATTGATCCCTTGAAGCCTGTAGGTGGATAGATTGTCTCTGGTGAGTAGTAGGATCATCGGGGTACCAGATACTCAAGTTACTATAAGCCTATATTTAGAATTGTTAAGTGTATGTTAGAAGTAACTCTGAGCAGAATATTTTTTATAAACCTGTCTGCTATATTAATTGGATATTCTATATTAATTAGATTTCCTATTTAATTAGATTTTCTTATATTAATTAAAATCTATATTAATTAGATAATCTATATTTATTAGATAGTCTATATTAGTTATATTTCAATATTAATTAGATATTCGATATTAATTATATTTCTATATTAATTAAATCTTCTATTAATTTGGTCATCTATATTAATTTGATTTTTTAATTAGGTCTTCAATATTAATTAGATTTCTTAATTAATGGAATAAAATTTAGCATAACTAGCCTATAACTAAAAGAAGATATTGATTTGCAATGTGTGGCATGATGAGATGTAAGTTGCATATTTCTTAGTGAGAGAAATTAATTCTAAGTCTTTTAAGAGATAAATGAGGTAAAAGATAAACACTCAATAGAGGGTTCCGTGAATGGTGTTATCTTTTGTTACAAATAGGTATTGAGTCCTTTGTATTTCATAGTCTTGATGTGTCGTAAATATTTATAAAAGGAGTGTTTGTTGCCTGTAGATGTAGGATTTCTTCATGATCGAAATCATGTTAAATCTCTTGTTTGTTACTCGTATCTATTCTTTCTTGTTAACGCTGTTATTAAAATAAAATAAGATGTGAAGCTCGTATTACCTCCTACACCATCTAGGGTAGATTTTTGCCAAATTTTGGTTACTATTTCGGCGGTGTGGCTAAGATTCGGTCAAACGGGTCTTTTGAGGACTGGGTCAGATCTTGTTGGTTTTCCTAACAGTAACAACTTTTATAACAGATGAATACCGCATAACCATAAACACACGTGCCATTTATCTATAAAGCTAAGGAAATGTTAGTTTAAATAAAACTTTATATATCATTTAAAAAATATTTTGATTTTTGGCTTGAAAGAAGTAATATACATAAAATGTTACTTATATACTTAGTGTTTTGCCTCTATATCCATTGAACGTACTTTGTTAATGATTGTTTTTTATATATTTGGTGTTTTCTATGGGGAAATATTTTGCAAATAATCATTTGTAAATATGTTAGTACAATCTCCTTTATCTCAAGCGATTTTGGAGGGAGAGTTGCCAAGGAAACTTAATATTTATAAGATGGAAAAATATGATGGATCTGAAGATCCAAACATTATTTGGAACAATTCAGAAATACGATGCTTGGATTCAATCTTGATGATACTCTCATTTCTAAAGCATTTTTATGCCTTTTGAGATGAAATAAATTGTATTGGTTAAACAATCTTCCTTCTTGGTATATTCATAGCTTTGAAGAGATGTGAACTTCTTTTAGAAGTCAATTAATTAGAAACAACGAAATAAAGAAAGAATAAGACTATATAATTGATGAGTCCGGATTCTGTCACCATGTCTTAAATGGGAACCGGACAGGGTCAGTCCGGACAAAGTCTACCTAACCGGACAGGGCAGTTCAAACACCATCATCCATTGAACTGTTCGAACAGAACTAAAGTACTTAAAACCTAATCACTTCTTGACTAAGCTGCCTGTTCCCCTACTTAAAACTAATGGGTCCTTAAACTCGACCCGGGTCCATTAAACACGTCCCGAAAGCCCATAAGGCCCAAATATAAGGGTATAAATACCCAACCACCAACATTAAATGAGGGTAATGAAAATTAAATACTACCAGGCTGCTTAATTCTCCCTCTACTCCCTACACAAACATTAAATACTCACAAACTTCCACAAAACTCTAAACAAAAATTACAAACTTACCCTCAGATGAAAATAAACCACACCAAATTGGCGACCACAGTGGGAGCACGAAGGTGCCTGAATTAAGCATTCGAAACCATAAAAAAAATCAGTCCGAATGAATTCGGACGCCCCGGAAGTACCACCAACTTTGCTTGAAGTGGTGGGTGAAAATGATGAGTATACCATCGAGGAGCGTGATAGATTAAAAGGCGAGATAAAAGCTCTGAGGGCAGAGAAGGCAAAGATGGGCATTAAAGAGAAGTCAAAGGCATCAGTTGCTCATAATACCGACAACCCTAGAGAGCATGAGCCTTCGAAGACCCATGTGAGTACCAAGAAGACTCATACTAGCTCCAAAAAGTCTCATCGGTCCAAGCCAGTGGAGAGCTCTGACTCAGACTCGGAATCTTTTGGTAGCTCCTCGGGCGAGGATGGAGTTGAAGAGTCCTTATCCTCCAGCAATGATAAGGGCCGATCTAAAAAGAAACAAAAGTTAGTTAAGAAGTCTTCAAGAAAAATGGATAGACATGGAAAGTTAAAGAGGCATATAGGCAAAGGATCATCTCACAGCCGGAGACATGTAGACCGGATGCTGGTGGATCCTTTTGCCTTCCACGATGAACCAGGTATCTTTGCAACTCCGAATGAGGATACTGTTTTCAATCGTGGCCGGAATTGGAGACAATCTCCATTATCTTCCAAGATTCTGTCCGGATACCTCCCTAAGAGGTTCGATAGCACAAAAAATGGAGAAATACGATGACAGTAAAGATTCATACAAACACTTGGAGCAATTTAAAAACTTCATGATGAATTTCGATGATGACGACAAGTTACTATGTAGAGCATTCTCCCAATCCTTTACGGGGAGTGCTCTGAAGTGGTATAACAGCCTACCACAAGGCTGCATCAGAAATTTCGATACCTTTTGGGTAGCCTTTCGAAGGCAATTTGTTGGGAGTAAGGAATTGAAGGATAATGGCGACACAATAATCCATTGTGCCCAAGAACCAAACGAATCACTGAAAGAATACATAAGTCGTTTTGTAAACACCAAAAATGGGTTGGCTGATTGCTTCGAGCAAGTAGCAATAGCATCTTTGAGGCAGGGCTTAAACCCTGGAATTTAGCTGATTCATTAACCAGAAATAAAGCTACGACTTGGGGAGGTCTACTGAATCAGGTCGGAAAGCAAATCAACGTTGATGAAACAAAGAAAACCAGGGTGCACAGGCAGGTGAGGTCTGCCTCGGTTGCACCAAACCCAAACCAAAATCAGTCCGGGAACAAGGCAGGGGAGGCTGGGCAGGGTCATAACAGAGCTAAAGCTCAGTCTCAGCCAGCTGCGCCTGCCCAGAGTCAACAATCTAGAAATAAGAGAGGGTCTTGGGTTCAACCGGAGTAGTTTGCAGAGTTAAAAAAAAGTGTGGCTACCATTTATGACAAAACAAAGGAAGAAGTACACTATAGAAGGCCAGCTGCACTGCAATCTCCTAGGGAACATCGTAACAATTCCTTCTGTCGGTACCATAATGATACTGGCCATACCACTGACGATTGTATTGCTTTAACGCAAGAAGTTCAGAATTTAATTGAAAGAGGAAAGCTGGGGGCATATGTCAAAAGAAGAGGAGGAAATAGGCCTGATAATGCTCATCGGGCTGGTCCGAACAATAAAGGTACATCTGCTCCGGAGGGAGCTATGGTTATAATAGAAAGATTTGATGTAGAGTCGGAGTATTTGGATCCCGATCCAACTCGAAACAGAGTGGGTGCCATTGAGGAACGTTGTAAAACAGTCTCCGGGCTTATTAACTTTTTTGAGTCACTCACAATTTTCGAAGGGGATACTATGACAGCACCCACTGCTTCTTCAAGAAAGAGGAACGTTCATACTTTAGCTACCCAGCTGGAAGGAGGCATGACCTCCTATCAATCGCAGATTCCATTTCCCTACATTGTGTTCGATGAGGATGACTTGAGGGATATAGCTGGCCCTCATGAAGATGTTGTTGTCAGAGGAGCATCCGTTGGGGGCTATGACATAAGACGAATCTTGGTGGATACTGGGAGTTCAGCCAATATCCTCTTTTTAACCTCTTACAAAAAGAAGAAAAATCCAGCCGTAATTCAGCGTTCAGACAGATCAATTGTGGGTTTCACAGGAAGCTCAGCAGACGTGATTGGGGAGTTCGAAGAGGAAGTTTTGTTGGGCAAGGGCCCTTTTAAGAAGATGGTTAGAATACTTTTTATTGTGGTGGATTGTCCCACTTGTTATAATGCTATTCTAGGGAGGTCTTGGCCCTCTAGGATGTATGCAGTGGCCTCCACAGTCCACCAATTTTTGAAATATGTTGTTCAAGGACAAGTGGGAGTTGTTCGGAGCAGCCAAAAGATTGCAAAAGAGTATGCCCCAATTTGGTGTGGTTTATTTTCGTCTGAGGGTAAGTTTGTAATTTTTGTTTAGAGTTTTGTGGAAGTTTGTGAGTATTTAATGTTTGGGTAGGGAATAGAGGGAGAATTAAGCACCCTGATAGTATTTAATTTTCATTACCCTCATTTAATGTTGGTGGTTAGGTATTTATACCCTTATATTTGGGCCTTATGGGCTTTCGGGTCATGTTTAATGGACCCGGGTCGAGTTTAAGGACCCATTAGTTTTAAGTAGAGGAACACCCAGCTTAGTCAAGAAGTGATTAGGTTTTAAGTACTTTAATTCTGTTCGAACAGTTCAATGGATGATGGTGTTCGAACTGCCCTGTCCGGTTAGGTAGACTTTGTCCGGACTAACCCTGGCCGGTTCCCATTTAAGACATGGTGACGGAATCCGGACTCATCAGTAGCCCCTTTTTTAGGTGGTGTTCAAAATCTTTGGATAAGACCTAGAAAACAGTCCGTTGCTGGAAACAGTTACATCCGGACAGGTCCTTCGAACAGTGTTATTTAATCCGGACTGAAAAAGTTCTTGAGAACCAAACGGTTTTTTTGCCAGAGTTCATGGGACACGTGTCTCACTCTGATTTGTTACTTTAGCCGTTTTTCACCTAGAATTTCGCTCCCACCTTCTCTGAAAAGTAACCTCTTCATTAAACGATGGTGACATCAGCGCCGTTTTTAATCATTGCAAATCTTTTCGAATTCTCCTAGGAATCAAAGCACGTTTTTGGGGTTTACTATAAATTAAACACTTTTCTACTGTTTTACTACCATCTTTATATTCACTTTGCTATTTTTCAGAGCTTTCTCTCTCAAACATAAGTTCTCCTTTTTGGTTGTTTATGTTCACGGCTAGGAACGCTTTAATCAGAGGCTGGTGGCTTAATCTATCAGAGCTAGAAAAGACACAAAAAATTGAAAGGGAAAGGCGCATTGCAGCAGGCCTACCTACCTCCCCCATTGATAAACCGGTGACCTCAAACACAGAGCCTGATCAGGGTTCATCCTCAACAAGAAGTGTCAAATCAAGGAGATCGTTTCAAACCAACCTTTGTCCCATTTTCTAAGGCTCATCGGTTTAAGAATCAGAACCCACTGTTGAATCAGGGTTAGCAGTTACTAGCTTCAAAAAGCCTTCCCCATTTATAGCCATGGGGTCAGATGCAGATATTTCTCCCAACAAATTGGTCGATCGAAGAAGAGGCCGACTGGTTAAAGGGCAGGCCTCCAAAGGCACCCCTCCAAAGTCAGGGGCAAAAAACAGCGATACAGGGTCAGAGGCACCCATAAAAGTACTCAAGGACAGGCTGTCCGGACCGGAGGCCACTAGCACAAGCCTCCTTTGTGGTCCACCCCTCTTGGCTCTTCTTTAGCTCCTCGTTTTCTCCCTTCAAGGCATCAGCATTTTGGGTGGCGGTGAGGAGGTCGTTGGACAGCTTTTCCTTGTCAGAGTTAAGGGAGGTGATGATTGCTGCCTGACCTCGAACTTGCTTCTCCAGGACCAACACTGGCTGAACATTACTCAGTAAGGAGTGAGTTATAGCTTCACTTTCACTTGGAACAGTAAAAGTTTTACCATTAAAGGAGGTCAGGCCCAGCAAAGTCATCTCTGGGAAGATTTGCAAAATAGTCACCAAGTCCATCAAGCCCTGTAATGTTAACACCATCGATGCTAAGGTCTCCCCTTCCAACCTCGTCAGTTCGAAAGTCGCCAGGGATCTCCTCTGCTCTTGTTGGATCAGTAGTTTCAACAAGAGGGAGGGGCTCCGGAGGCCAGAGAGAAAGTTCATCACCCCTGGAGGTCTTTTTCTTTTTGGCCTCACTCTCCTTGTTTTCTGCCCCATGTTTTCGATCTCTCTTGGGAACCCTTGGAGGTTTGGGAGACCCTCCCTCTTCCCTAACACTCTCCTGCTCCACCACCTCTAGGAGAGCAGCATCAATCTGACTTAGAACTTGCCTCTCTTGGGTTTTTGGAGCAGCTTCCTCCACTTCAGCAGGGTTAACCTCAACCACACTCTTCTTACCCTTCCCTTTCTTGCCTTTCATTTTACTTGGGGCCTTGGCTCGACCTGGCAAGTACAGTGACCCGTCTAGTTCGTGTGTTCTCTCGAGGACTACATCCGGAAGGGGTGGAGTGGTGAGTTCTTCCCAGGTCAAATCCCTCCGGCCCGTAGTGTTCCAGAGGTGAGACCTTGCGAGATTGCCTCCGGTAAAGGCGTCATGGAACCGATTACCCCACTTTTCAGCAGCCCAAATGTTGATCTTGGTTCAAGTGGCCTGCCCGACCTTTCAATAGTCGTTAAAGTCTTTGCGCAGCACTGTACAAAAAGAGAGATAGAAACGAGACAAGTCAGTTAAACAAATTCACTAAAAATAAAAATGAAAGTATAAGGTGGGATTCTTACAATCATTTCTCCATCTGCTGGTAAGAAGACTTGGGTTGGCATCAGCCTTGATCTTCTTCCCATTCTCCTAAGCGCCACTCACGAACAAGAAGTGAGTCCTCCAATTTCTCTCCGCTTCAAGCAGGTCATCCACTGCCTTATAGTTATCACCCATGTTGAAGTAATAAAAGGGGATATGAGGGTTTCCGCAGAGACTGGCCACAGCAGCGAATTCCTCCATCAAGAGAGGAATTTCGGAGAGCCTGGAGGCCATGATGCAGGCCATGAGAGTATACCAGGCGTTGGGGCTCAGTTGGCTTGGACAAAGCTTGATAAGATAGAGGTACCTAACTATCTCCGGATCCAAAGGAAACCTTAGCCCCCAGTTAAAGAGGTCAGTGAAGATGACTACTTCACTAAGTTTGCAATCCATTGGGGTTTCAGGATCTATAGGGATCCTTATTTTCACGTTCTCCGGAATCCCCCACTTCGTTCGCATCCGACCCAGTTCGGCTGTGTGGATGAATGCATAATTAATTTTCTGCAAGGCAAGTAAATATTTGACACTGACCTTATGGAAACAAGGTACAACTTTTCCCTTTAAGACCTCTGGCAGATCTGGGTGCCCGAGGCATAGTTTTTCTTTGCCTTTATCCTTCTTGGCAACGCTGGCATCACTAGTCTGTCCGGAGGCTTCAGACTCGAATGGAGCCTCTTCGACATAATCCTCCATTACTTCCTCCATTATCGAGGAGGGGTTTTCAGTTGTCTTTGGGAGGGGGGAGTTAGAAGTTGGTTCAGTTTGAATTCCGGACTGTTGAGCCTCGATACTTTCCTGAACTCTGGCCTCCGGTTGGGGCTCAGATGTGGTGGTTTCTCTTTGGAGGCTTGTGCTAGTGGCCTCCGGTCCGGACAGCCTGTCCTTGGGTACTTTTATGGGTGCCTCTGACCCTGTATTGCTGTTTTTGGCCCCTGACTTTGGAGGGGTGCCTTTGGAGGCATGCCCTTTAACCAGCCGGCCTCTTCTTCGATCGACTAGTTTGTTGGGAGAGATATCTACATCTGACCCCATGGCTATAAACGGGGAAGGCTTTTTGAAGCTGGTAACTGCTAACCCTGGTTCAACAGTGGGTTCAGATTCTTGAACCGATGAGACTGAGACAATAGGAGAAAGGTTGGTTTGAAACAATCTCCTCGGTTTGACACTTCTTGTTGAGGAGGAACCCTGATCAAGCTTTGTGTTTGAGGTCACTGGTTTGTCAATGGGGGAGGTAGGTAGGCCTGCTGCAATGCGCCTTTCCCTTTCAACTTTTTGTGCCTTTTCTAGCTCTGATAGATTAAGCCACCCGCCTTTGATTAAAGCGTTCCTAGCCGTGAACATAAACAACTAAAAAGAAGAACTTGTGTTTGAGAGAGAAAGCTCTGAAAATTAGCAAAGTGAATATGAAGATGGTGGTAAAACAGTAGAAAAGTGTTAAATTTATAGTAAACCCCAAAAATGTACTTCGATTCCTAGGAGAATTCGAAAGGATTTGCAATGATTAAAAAACAGCGCTGATGTCACCATCGTTTAATGAAGAGGTTACTTTTCAGAGAAGGTGGGAGCGAAATTCTAGGTGAAAAACGGCTAAAGTAACAAATCAGAGTGAGACACGTGTCCCATGAACTCTGGCAAAAAAACCGTTTGGTTCTCAAGAACTTTTTCAGCCCGGATTAAATAACACTGTTCGAAGGACCTGTCCGGATGTAACTGTTTCCAGCAACGGACTGTTTTCTAGGTCTTGTCCAAAGATTTTGAACACCACCTAAAAAAAGGGCTACTGATGAGTCCGGATTCTGTCACCATGTCTTAAATGGGAACCGGACAGGGTCAGTCCGGACAAAGTCTACCTAACCGGACAGGGCAGTTCGAACACCATCATCCATTGAACTCTTCGAGCAGAACTAAAGTACTTAAAACCTAATCACTTCTTGACTAAGCTACATGTTCCCCTAATTAAAACTAATGGGTTCTTAAACTCGACCCGGATCCATTAAACACGACCGGAAAGCCCATAAGGCCCAAATATAAGGGTATAAATACCCAACCACCAACATTAAATGAGGGTAATGAAAATTAAATACTACTTCTCCCTCTACTCCCTACACAAACATTAAATACTCACAAACTTCCACAAAACTCTAAACAAAAATTACAAACTTACCCTCAAACGAAAATAAACCACACCAATAATGACGTGAAATAAAAAAAAATAGGGTGAAAATTATGTGTAACGATTTTATTATGAGATGGATGGTTTCGATGGATGTCTAAAAGGATTAGATCCGGTACATTTTAAAAGAGGTTTGCGAGAAAATAATATATTACTTGAGGATTTGACTAAATTTCTAGTTGATAATTTGTTGAATTTATTTAGAAGATCTAAAATGTTTATTAAAATGTAGGAAATTTTACGAACGAAGTTTATGTTAGTTAAGCTATCATTGCAAAGGTTAGGACGATATGTTAAAAATCTTAGTGATGAAATACGGTCAAGATAGGTCGCCAAGGTGAAAACTAACCTAGATATTCATATTACGATAATCTAAACATAAGGTTTAGTCTTTTAATGTGTCTATTGTTATAATTGTTTATAAAACTTGGGATAAGGTGAATTATCAGTCTTTACGAAACATGATATCTACAAATAATAAAAAGTCTATAATATATTATTGTGCATATCATTGTGATCATAGACATACAACTGGAACCTTTCTCATTAGACAGTAGTGAGTCAGTTGAGTTCGTTAGAAACAAAGTAGGATAAACTAGAAATGAAGTTGTCAGAAATAAAAATGTTCCGATAAAATAATTTGTTAACACGTTGCTTTTAATTGATTTAAAATTTTATTCACACTCTTTATATTATAAACGTCTTTTAACTTTTCTCAATTTATTAATTTTTTCTTTCTGATTTAGAATATTAAAATTGAACATGAAATTACAAAAATATTTAAAATCTAATTAACTTTTATGAATTTGATCAGACATGAACCGATAATTTTACAAATGAAAATCAAAACTCCTAATAGAAAACGAGAAATTGTACAAAGTATATGACAAAACTAGACAAATAACGGAGTTTCGGGAAAAATTCTCACACTAATGAAATTTATATTTTATTAAATCCGAAACGCGTGGTCAACAAACAAAGAATTTAAAAAAGAACGAGCATACGTTTATAGAATTCGACAAAAGCAAACTTGCATGAATAAGTTTAAATCAGAATATAGTCTCTCGTTTATCGTGTTTTCTCTCATTTAATCTCTCGATTAAAACATCACCGGTAAGGGTTCCTAGACAATTAAAATCTATAAATTTAGGCCCTGCGCGTAGTCTCTTTCATGGTTCAACCATGTGTCCCTATAGTTAAATCATACGAGTCTCAGAGATAGTGTCTCGAATTTTAATTCGATTTCATCCTTTCAATTTAATATTATTTAAATACTATATTTAACAAAACAATAGTACCAATAAATAATTGTTTTAGCAAATGATCGAGGAGATGGAAAATGTTATTTAAAAATAAAGACAACATGCCTTACAAGTGTGTCAAATCAAAATACATGTTTCTCATCTTTGTTATATTGATGGTCTTCTTTTGTTTTTCAATGAAGACTATTTTAATATTAAAGCAGTAAAGACATTGCTAGAGACGTATCAGGTGTTAGCGGGTTAAAATGTTAATAACAACAAAAGCTCTATATTTTTTGACGAATCCATCACTCATCAAAGTAAGGAAAATATCCTTCGTCTTACTAGTATGAAAACTTGAACTTTCCTAACAAATTACTTTGATGCCCCTCTGTTCAAAGGTCGGGCTAAAATCTCTTATTTCCAATCTCTTTTTGAAAAAGTTAAAGCTCGTTTAGAAGGGTACGTTGCTGCTCTGCTTTCTCCTTCTGGTAAAGTTGTTGTTATTAACTCTATTTTGTCATCAATACTAATTTATAATCTCTCTGTTCTTCCAATGCCAAAAGGTGTTTTGAAATCTCTAAAAATATCATGAAGAGTTTCCTATTAAGGTTTGGTAATAATAGTCATAATTGGATATCATGGCCATGGTGACAAATCATTAAAAAGAAAATGCACTAGGTATTACTTCTTTGTTTGACATGATGGAAGCTTTGCATTGTAAGATGACTTGGAAATTCATGAAAGGTCAAGGTCTGTATGCTGAATTTATGAGAAATAAATTAGGAATGTGGTATTTGGCATCGTATTCCAACATATCTAAACACAACCGTATAATATCTAATTATGTTAATCAAGTTCTGAATTTTTGGGTTGATGTTTGGGTAAATGCGAGATATCATTTTGGCATTCTCGGTGGTTTGCTGATAAATTAAAATGTGACGAAGATAGTCATTTTCGGGATGTTTTGGTCAAAGATATTTTAAATGACCCATCTAAATTACAAAACGTTTTATCACATATTATGAGCCATTTACATCTAATGAAGTTGCTGATTGGTTGGCTACATGAAGACATATGTCCGTGAGGATAGGGTCATTTTTTTCTATTGATTGAAATGACTAACATTCCTTGTTATCATATTTGATTTGATTTACAAGCTATACTGCATGCTATGCATTTTGGTTCATGCGATGTCGATGTTCATATTCACTTTCTTTTCATGCAATAGTTTTTGGAGCATCAAAACTTGACTTCTCCTTACTTTACTTTATTGCTACTTTTAAGGTTTGTTATGTCCCTATTTTACATATCTACTCTTTTTTCTATGTCAACTATTATTAGGTTGTTCTGCCCATTTATTTTTATATTTTATACAGTCTATGCTCAAGTAAGTGCAAGTAATTATATTGTCTCGCAGGTGAGTATGGTAAAAATATAGAAAAGTCATGTCCGACTTTTCTTTAAGAATTTTTAAAGGCTTTCGACTAATCTATTCTTCGGTTTGTAATTTGTATTTCTTATTAATAAAATTACACACACACTAACCAGTTTTGTAAAAAAACTTAATATATAAATTATGTTATCTTTACGCGGCATGTTATCAATATAAATACAACCTAATTAGTATTATAATTAATATTTTGTGAATGTGGTAGTTATGGTTCATATTATATATATATATATATATATATATATTTGTAATTGACATTATAGTTAATATAAATACACGATGAATTGATTTTTTTTATCTCAAATTATATAAATTTTTAATTTTTAATATTTTTAGTTTTGAAATTTTCTTTTTTAGTAATTTTTGTATGTTATTTTATTTTTTTAGTATTTGGTTTACCAATTTATAAACAAAATCACGAGTTTTATATCATTTTCTTAAAAGATAAAATTTCATAAAAACAATGATGAAACAAAAATGTTATAGTTCATATAAAAGTAAACTAGCTAAATATAAGTATAAGATAAAATAATTAGGAGATGCCTTAAAGCATGAAGGACTGAAGTGAAATAAAATAAAAAATACCGAAAGGTGAACAATGTAAGATATGGAGTAAAAAACATCAATTGTCCATCAAGTTTCCCACTTGTAACAAGTTCGTCCTTTTTCTTTGGGGCTGTAATAAATTGGTCCCCTGTTTCAAAAAGCGGAACAAAACGGTTCTTATTGGCCTCAGTCCAAATTTTCTACCATTAATGTCCTTTGACCAGCCACATCAACAATCCACGTGGGACGCTGATGTGGCAGTAATAAAAAAAAGTTAAAACGAGTTTTACTTTTACCCAACCCTTTAAACCCTAAATCTACCCATAACTCGGCCCAACCAACCAACAAAACCCGATATGCCCATCCACCTTATTTTAACCCAGTAACCCACCGAACTCACTTCTTCTTCTTGGTTACCGAACTCACTTCTTCTTCTTTAGTATCTCTCTCTCACTCATCAATAGAAGAAGAGACGTTCCACTACTCAAACAACTAGCTCATCCATATCCTATCATCTCCATAATTCTATAACAACCGCCTTTTATTTTCTTTTTCTTTTCTATATTTATCAATAAATTCAATCCAATTTCTTGCTTTTACACTCTCCCCCAATTTGTCCTCTTTATAAACCCTAAAACCCTACAATCATTTCCAACCAAAAACTATAGAGATAGATCGAGATTTTATTCTTCGTTATATACAAATTATAACTGATTGATTTTCATGAGTACTAAAATCGCATTGAGATCGAGTTTCGAAAAGTTGTACAATAAATTATCTCCAAAGAGGAAATCAGAGTAATCCAGATCTTCTGGCGCCGCAATAATGATAACAACGAGCTTCGAGTCGTGTTCGATTACATGGACGAGAACGGTGATGGGAAGATCTCGACGTCAGAGTTACAAACCTGTGTGAGTATGTTAGGAGGTGTTTTGTCACTCGACGAGGCAAAAACTGCAGCCGATTTGATCGATTTGAACGAAGAAGAACTTCTTGATTTCGACGAGTTCAGTGAATTGATGGAAGGTAAGGGATGTAACAATGAGGATAAAAACTGTGAGCTGAAGGAAACTTTTGGGATGTATATTGTGAAAGGTAGTGAGTAAATTACTGCTTCGAGTTTGAAAATGATGTTTGATCGATATGGTGAATTGAAGTTTGTAGGTGAATGTTAAGCTTTGATTCTAGCTTTTGATCTTAATGACGATGGTGTATTGAGTTTTGACGAGTTCGCGATGATGATGTGTTAGCTTTTACTATTTAATAATAAGTTGCAATGTATTTAGTTTTTCTTAAAATTGTAAGATATTTGTTGATTCGCTTGTACAGAAAAATAAAACTTTGGAATATTTACAGTGGAGTTTTTTACAGTAGAACTTCCATTGATGAATGTGGTCTTTTTTATTCGTTATTCTCTTCTTCTGTGTCGATTTTTTTTACAGTGGAACTTCTCTTCTTCCATTGATGAGTGAGAGAGAGATATTAAAGAAGAAGAAGTGAGTTTGATGGGTTACTGGGCTGGACTAAAATAAGGTAGATGGGTCTATCAGGTGTTTTTGGTTGGTTGGGCCGGTTTATGGGTAGATTTAGGGTTAAAAGGCTTGGGTAAAAGTAAAACTAGATTTAACTTTTTTTTGCTGCTGCCACATCAGCGTCCCGCGTAGATCGCTGATGTGGTTGGTCAAAGAGAAATAATGGTAGAAAATTTGGGCTGAGGCCAATAAGGACCGTTTTGTTCTTTTTGAAACACGGGGACCACTTTATTGCAGCCCCAAATAAAAAAGGACGAACTTGTTACAAGTGAGAAACGTGAGGGACGAGTGATGTTTTTTACCCTAGCATATGACATAAACTTAACGACATAGGTAAAAATGAACTAAAAATAATGAATGGGAAGGATAAATCTCCAAAAGTATAAAATTTCCCAAACGAGGATAAAACAATATACCAAATAAAACTAGAGTAGTGATTTGGTGTCATAAACATAAAAAGAAAAAGAATAGAATAAAACGAGTGATTTGGCAATCCAAATACATGGAAGAAACTAAACCAACTATTATAATACAAATGATTTTAAGAGTTTGTGCGGCAAGAGAGATGTTCGAAAATGTTTTAAATAACTATTCAATATTGTTAACGTCATTAACAATTAGAGGGTAATTCAATAATATATATAAATTTTTATACTAATAAAGTGTGCTATATTAATTAAATATTCCAATTAGTTAGATTTCTATATTAATTAGATTTGGTTATTAATTATATATTTTATGTTATTAAGATTTGTATATTAATTATATATATATATATATATATATATATATATATATATATATATATATATATTAATTAGATCGTTTATATTAATTAAATATTCTATTAATTTGGTCTTCTATACTAATTATATATTTCATAAATTTAGATTTTTTATAGTAATTAGATTCCTTAATAAATTTGTTAAGATGTATCACAAACGGTCCATAAATAGAATAAAATATTGCTTTGTAATATGTGGCGTGACGCTATGCGAGCATCATATTTCTTCAAAGGTAGAAACCAGCTCTAAATCTTTTGAGACATAAATGAGATGAGAGATAAACCCTGAAGAGAGGTTTATGTGAATAACACTAGTAATGATATAAATTATCAAAGAGTAAAAGCAATTAGAGAAAAAGAATATTATTTAAGCTTTATAAAGTTAAATGGTAAATTTGATATTAAAAATAGATAGAAAGGGCTAAAAGTAAAATTTACCCTGATATGTAACCGATTCTGTTATTCACTCCTTTGTCATATAAATAAGAGGGGATTTATGAAATAAAGAATAATTGATATTTTTCTCATTGATACTCGATTACAAACTATTTCTCTCTCTAAAAGTAGACATGTTATTTTCTCTTTTTATAATTACTTCTATAGTTTTATTTTCACATAGAAGATTTAATCTTTAACAACATCGTATTTACAAAGAGAGATTGAGTACTTTGTGTTATAGAGTATTTCTATAATCTATTTGTTTTTATAAAAGAAGTGTCATTTTCTCGTGGATTTAGGAATTTTTCACGATCTGAACTATGTTCTTTTGTTGTGCGGTTGATTTTTTTTCTATTCTTTCTTTTTAACTTTGTTCTTGAAATAAGTTAAGATCCGAATCTCGTATTACCTTTTATAGCCTCTAGCATAGGTGTTCACCAACTGTTTATCAATGCTTCAGCAGAGTGGCTAGGATTCGGCCTAATAAATCTTGTTAGGATGAGTCGAATCTTGTTATAATATTGATGGTTTTCCTAACAAGTGGTGTAGTGAGCGTGAATATTTTATATAAATATTCATCGTTGGTAAAGAAGACAAGATAGAAAGACAAAGATCGCATATCTCACGTCACCATGAGACCTTGAACTTTTGGTATTCATGGAGATGTAATAGGTACCATAGGTGAAGACGATGTTGAAGTGAATTTAGAACATAAGGATAAAGATGTGGATGCCTCTACGGAAGTTGGTTTCAAACTAATTTTGGGTTTGGCCTTTCCAAAGAAAGTTTAACCATTGTTGGGTTTGGGTTTTTACTTGAAGTTTGATGGATGCAAGGCTTCAGATGTTCAAATTATAGAGTGATTGTCAAGTGTTGCTTGGTCTGATCTTGGGATATGTTAAATGGATGTTATTATCATTTTTTGGATTTAAGATCTCGGGAGACTGGTCTATCGGGAATGATTTCCTCAATAGAGTTCACGAACTGCATGGGGATTGCTGACTTCAGGCGTGCATGTGGACAGTTTGTCTCTGGTGAGTAGTTGGAGCATCAAGTTAACAGATATTAGAGGTATTAGAAGCCTAGGTGGGGAATTGTTAAGTGTAAGTTAGAAGTAACTCGAACCATTTTTTTTAAGCAATCTACTATATTAATTAAAAGTTTGTTATTAATTAGATATTCTATATTAACTAGGTGTTATATATTAATTAGATATTCTATATTAACTAGATATTCTATATTAATTAGATTTCTATATTAATTAAATCTTATATTTATTTTTTTTTCTATGTTAATTATATTTTCTATTAATTTGGTCTTCTATATTAATTATATTATCTAATTAATGGATTAAGATTTGTCATAGTCTGCCTATATATTATAAAATATATTTCTTCAGAGATAGAAACAATGAAAAGAGAGTATAATGAATCATGTCATCTATTATTACAAAGAGGGATTGAGTCTTTTGTGTTTGAGAGTATTTCTCTAACCTATTTATATATAAAAAAAGTGTTCATCACTCATGGATGTATGATTTCTTCACAATCTAAACCATGTTAAATCTCTTGTTGTGCGATTGATTTTCTTTTTCTTTCTTGTTAACTTTGTTCTTGAAATAATGTAAGAGTTTAAGCTCGTATTACCTCATACAACCTCTAGGATAGATGTTCGCCAACTATTGGTCACTACTTTGATTGAGTGGGTAAGATTCGTCCTAACGAGTCTTGTCAAGACTCGGTCGCATTTTATTCGCATATTGTTGGTTTTCCAAACTGTAACAACTTTTGTAACAGATAAATATCACGTAGCCATAAAGACACGTGCCATTCATTTGTAGAGCTATGGAAAATAGTAGTACAAATAAAGCTTTATATCTTATTTGAAAAATATTCCAATTTTTTGCCTGAGAAATAATAGAGATAAATGTTTTCTTATTTCTTGAGGTGTATAGCCTCTATAACCATTGGAGGTATGTTGTTAAGGATTTTTCTTAACATTTTTGGTGTTGTCTATAAGTAATGTTTTGCAAAGAATCATATGAACCAATGGATTTCACTCGCTCAAAAGTTGAGAGAAATTCTTCTCTGGATTTTTCGGTTTGTAAATATCCAACCGTTATCCCATTTGTCAGTAATCCTTTTTCGCTAGTTACTGATAATGAAGTGGTTCCAGAAAACCTATATGTTCCAAATGTAGTATTACCGATATGTGAAAGTGGAAGAGTACAATGTGTTTGTAAGATAAATTCTCCAATATTTTTGAAAAAAAAGAGTTGCGAATGATGTTTGTCCGTTTACAATTTCTTCGCTTAATCATGGTGCTGCAAAAATAAAAACTGTACATATTAACATAATATATAATCAGTAAGGAGTTTGTCACGAGTTCGACAAACTGCTTTTTGTTCGGGATCGTCTTGTTAGAGGTTTGATATAATTAAAAATGATGGTCTAAGTTTTTCAATTTTTTTATCTTTATATATTAAAATTAATGATTTGAAATAAAAAGATTATGGTTGATTCAATTTTGATAATACTTTTATTTGTAAAATAATTTTATACATTTTAGATGGAATGCGTTCTCTTGATTTAACAATCTTATTTCGAGATCTATTTATAGCTCCAATGAGTTGTCGATTTAAAAAGCAATTAATTAGAAACAAAAATATAAAAAATAAAAAACTACAAAATGACGGATTAACTACGAAACCGATAAAATAATTTACCAACCTATTATTTTTAATTAATTTACAATTTTATTTATACTTCCTGTATTATAAACGCTAATTAACTTTTATCAATTTATTGTCTTTAGTGTTCTAACTGAGGATGTTGGAGATATAATCTCAGACATGTGTGTTTTATTTTATTTCAAGTGTTAACGTCTAGTTTGATTTGGTCACAGTCAGTTAGTAGAGTTTGTAGGAATGTGGAATAAACAAGTAAGTGGGTGAGTGGTTTTAGGAAACTGTTAGTTAATGTCCTATGTTTTAGGATCTGATTTGGAAGTCTTTCTATTTAATGTAATTGTCTTGTTTTATCAGTTAATAAGAATTACCTTTGAAAGGTTTGTTCAAACCAGTACTGTCCTCGTTCTGTAGTCAATCTGTTGCTTAATATATACACATATCTGTAACAACATTTGGTATCAGAGCGGGAAGATCTTGGTGAAAGAAGGCAGACGAACATGGAGGCTAACAAGTTAAAGAGCGGGTCGTTGGGTTTGAGTTATCCGACGCTTGATCGAAGTAACTATACAGCGTGGGCACTCAAGATGACAGTGTTTATTAAAGCACAAGGGGTGTGGAACGCCATAGAACTGAAGGACCCGAAGGATGTAGTCGACGACAAGACTAATAAAGTTGCGTTAGCCATGATTTATCAGGGAATCCCTGAGGAGATCTTACTGTCAATTGCAGACAAAGAGACGGCGAAAGAAGCTTGGGAAGCAATAAAGACTCTCTGCCAGGGAGCAGATCAAGTGAAGAAGGCGAGAATACAGACTTTGAAATCTGAATTTGAAGCCATGACTATGAAGGAAGACGAGACAATTGATGACTTTCATATTAAGATGAACGGAGTTGTGTCAAACATCAGGGCACTCGGCGAAAAAATGGAGGAATCCTACACAGTCAAGAAGTTTTTGAGAGCAGTCCCTCCCAAGTTCCTACAGATTACGTCCACCATAGAGCAGTTTGGAGATATTGACACGATGACAATGGAAGAAGCTGTGGGATCTTTGAAGGCTCATAAGGAACGTACAAAGGGAAGAGTTGAGACGAAGGAGAACCGGCTACTGCTGACTGAAGAAGAGTGGATGAAACGGGAAAAGACCGAAGGAAAGCTACTACTGACACGAGAGGAATGGCTTAAGCGATCTAATAAAGAAGGATCAGGTTCCTCTAATTCCAGAAACAGAACAGGGCGTATCGACAAAAGCACCGTGAAATGCTACAACTGCAACATTTACGGCCATTTTGCCTCTGAGTGTCGAAGACCCAAGAAAAATAGAGAATTCAGGCAAGAGGCACACATGGCTCAGATAGACGACGACGAACCAGCATTATTGTTAGCTAAATGTGTCAAGGAAGAAGGAGTGGTGATGCTTACAGCTGAGAACAAGGCCATACACACAACCATGTCAAGAGGTGACAAGAAAGCTACGAACTTGTGGTACCTAGACAACGGCGCGAGCAACCACATGACGGGCTTTCGAGATAAATTCACTGAACTAGACGAGACAACCACTGGAGTAGTGCACTTTGGAGATGGGTCAACTGTCAAAATCGAAGGGAAGGGAACTGTGAAAATGATATGCAAAAATGGAGAAGAAAGGCTACTGTCTGACGTGTACTACATACCTAGTTTATGCAGCAACATTATTAGCTTGGGACAAATGTCTGAAGGTGGAAACAGGGTAGTAATGACAGGGGATTATCTGTGGATCTATGATGAAAACGAACGACTCCTGATGAAGGTGAAGCGCTCAGCAAACCGGTTGTACAAGATCCTCATTGAAACAGAGATAAAGACGTGCTTGCTGACGCTGACAAACACCGAGGTAATATCCAAAATCTGGCATGTACGTCTTGGACACTTAAATTATCAAGCACTGCACATAATGTCAAATGAGCAGATGGTCACTGGAATGCCCAAGATAAGTCAACAAGGAAATGTATGCGATGGTTGTTTGATATCAAAACAGGCGAGAAAGAGAATTCCAAATAAGGCGAACTATGAAGAGAAAAAAATACTTGAACTGATCCATGGTGATTTGTGTGGCCTTATTACCCCAGTGACAGCATCCGGCTACAGGTTTTTCTTTCTTTTGGTAGATGACTTCAGTCGATATATGTGGGTCTATTTTTTGAAAACCAAAGATGAAGCATTGACAACCTTCAAGACTTTTCGAGCACAAGTTGAAAAGGGAACCGAGAAAAGGATTAAGGTGTTCAGGACGGACAGGGGGGGTGAGTTCACATCGAATGCGTTCAAGGAATACTGTGAAGGTGCTGGGATAGAACGACACTTTACAACCCCTTACACCCCTCAACAGAACGGGGTTGTGGAACGTCGCAACAGAACGGTGGTGGAAATGGCTAGAAGTTGTATGCAGGAAGTGGACCTACCAAAGAAGATGTGGGGAGAGGCAGTTCGAAATTCAGTCTATATTCTGAACAGAGTTCCCACGAGAGCTTTGTCAAAGTTGACACCATATGAAGCAAGGTACGAACGCAAACCAAACCTACGTTACATTCGTGTTTTTGGTTGCTTGGCATACATGAAAACAACAGGTACGCACATTCAAAAACTGGAGGATCGCAGCAAAAGGGTTATAAACCTTGGAAAAGAACCCGGTACGAAAGGGTACCGTCTATATGATCCTGTAACTGATCGAGTGCGTGTGAGTCGTGATGTAACGTTTAATGAGTCCGAATCTTGGTCTTGGAATAAGGCAGACGTGGAAATGGAACAATTTACAGTTGACTTTACAGAAGACACTGTAAGTGATTCACAGTTTCAAGCAACCGAGGAGAATGTTTTCCAAGAAAATTTTCCAGTCACTCCTTCTCACCAAACAACTGGTGACATAGTTACTCCTGCTCGCCAAACAACCGGAGATCACCTAAATCCTGATAACTACGACGACAGTACTGAACCCAGAAGAAGCAGGTTGATCAGAGACATATATGAGGAAACAGAAGAAATGGAAGTCAGAGATGAGTTGTGTTTAATGGGGGTCGACGAACCAGGAAATTATAAGCAAGCTATCAAGGATGACAACTGGAAGTGGGCAATGGAACAGGAGATGCAATCCATCGAGGAGAATGAGACTTGGGAGCTAACCAAATTACCACCAGGACAGAAAATTATCGGCTTGAAGTGGGTCTACAAGCTAAAGAAGGATGCTGATGGGAACGTTATTAAACACAAGGCACGACTTGTGGCTAAGGGATACACTCAAGAACAAGGCGTGGATTACGACGAAGTATATGCTCCAGTCACTCGACTCGAGACGGTGAGACTATTGTTAGCCTTATCAGCCAAGAACAATTGGGAGGTGCATCATCTCGATGTGAAGACAGCTTTTTTGAACGGGGACATTAAAGAAGATGTATACGTATGTCAGCCAGAGGGTTTTGAAAAGGCAGACAAAGCACAATTTGTGTACAAGCTAAAGAAGGCTCTCTACGGACTTCGTCAAGCTCCCCGTGCATGGTACGCCAAGTTAAACTCTTATCTTGAAAAAATTGGATTCACTCGATGTCCTTACGAGCCCGCAGTCTATACAAGGAAGGAAGATGATGAAATACTTATTATAGCAGTTTACGTAGATGATCTACTAGTCACTGGCTCAAGTGCAGATGGCATCGACAGGTTCAAGGCTGAAATGAGTAACAAATTTCAAATGAGTAATTTGGGAAAGCTCACCTATTATTTGGGTATTGAAGTAAAGCAGAGTGAGGGTCATATCGTGCTAAAACAATCTGGATATGCTCGAAAAATCCTCGAGAAAGCTGGCATGTTGGAGTGTAATTCCACAACCTATCCCATGGATCCAAAGATACAGATTACAAGTGATGAACAGGGCGAAGCTATAGATGCAACCGCGTTCAAAAGTATGGTGGGTGGCCTGCGTTATCTGGTGCACACAAGGCCGGACATTGCCTACAGTGTGGGAATCGTTAGTCGCTATATGGAAAGGCCAACGAAGCTCCACTTAGAGGCAGTGAAGCGAATAATGAGATATGTGAAGGGGACTATGCATTTTGGGTTAGTTTACTCTGAAGACAGTAAAAATAATGTCCTGAATGGATTTTCTGATAGTGACTTGGCTGGTCACTTAGATGATCGACGGAGTACAAGTGGGATGGTGTTCTACTTGAATGACAGTGTAATAACCTGGGTGTCACAAAAGCAACGCTGCGTAGCACTGTCTTCGTGCGAAGCAGAATTTATGGCTGCTACTGCAGCAGCTTGTCAAGCTGTGTGGCTTCGAAACGTTCTGAGTCAAATCACTTCAGAGCTCGTTGGTCCAGTGGTTTTGTGTATCGATAACAGGTCAACCATAGACTTGGCAAAGAACCCAGTCTTTCATGGAAGGAGCAAGCACATAGACGTGCGTTATCATTTCATTAGAGAGTGCGTGGAACGAGGAGAAGTGATCTTGAAACATGTCATCAGCAGCGAGCAACGTGCAGACATAATGACGAAGGCTTTGGTCAAGAACAAGTTCGAAGACATGAGAAAGCTCTTGGGAGTTAAAAGCTTGAATGGACATGTTTGAGATTAAAGGGGGGATTGTTGGAGATATAATCTCAAACATGTGTGTTTTATTTTATTTCAAGTGTTAACGTCTAGTTTGATTTGGTCACAGTCAGTTAGTAGAGTTTGTAGGAAGGTGGAATAAACAAGTAAGTGGGTGAGTGGTTTTAGGAAACTGTTAGTTAATGTCCTATGTTTTAGGATCTGATTTGGAAGTCTTTCTATTTAATGTAATTGTCTTGTTTTATCGGTTAATAAGAATTACCTTTGAAAGGTTTGTTCAAACCAGTACTGTCCTCGTTCTGTAGTCAATCTGTTGTTTAATATATACACATATCTGTAACAACAGAGGATATATAAGTTGGTTATAAAATAACAAAAATATTTGAAATTTAATTAATTTTTATTAATTTGATGAGTTATGATCTCATGATGCTTAAAAAAATCGCAACCTCTAATAATAAACGAGATATTATCCGAAAGTATATAACAAAATTAGAGAAACAAGACAGTTCGACCAAACTTCATATAATAATAAAATACATATTTTATTTGAAAACGAAACTTGTGGCGAAGAAGAAACAAGGAAATCAGAGAAAACGAGTGTACGTTTACAGAATTCTGACAGAAGAGCTAAAGTCATCCAATAACATCTTATATACCAAAATGTTAAACTAAGAGAAAATTGAATACCCAAACTAAAAAAAATGCATCAACTAAGGAGGAGTTTGATTGGTTAAAAAGTTTATATTAAAATGTTATAGCCACAATTACTGTTAGAAACTGTTTCTAAAAGGTTTATGAAAACATATTTTCTTTACAAGAAAATTATAGTGACGACTATGAGGAGCAGATGAAATAAAGACGAACAAATAATTAATTTTGTTACCAACTTTATTCAATGAGTGGGCTAACATCTAACAATTTGGTGCTGCTAAACTTTAATGATACAAAGAATCACAATAACTTGAATCCCTTCTTTGCAAACCAAATCTCAATCTGAATCGAAATCCTATCATCTTTGCAAACCATTACCCGAAGTAGTTCCAGTTCGGACGAGGTGAGTCTGTTTTTTAGCTTTCTTAGTTGTATCGAACTATATACATACTTCTTAATGTTTTCATGTTTAAGTTGTTTAAGTAAGAGGTTAACATTAGTTTTGCAAGAAAAATATTTAATTTACAAATACTTATTTATATATGTCTGTCAATCTACATCTTTTATTCGAGTTTTGCATAAAGACGGTTTATATATCGGACCTTTTAAAACTTTTTTTTTAAAATACCGTAAGTTTTTTGTCGATGATTATCGGTTTTGATTTTTCAAATGAAAACGCAAACTGATCCGTTAAAATTTGGTCCGGTTCTTGATCCGATTCCTCTAAAACCATAAACAACTCTAAGCTCCTAAAACTATTAACAAGTTGGCCTCTCCTTTATAGGTCTATATTAGTTTTTCTTGATAAGGTTTGAAATACTAATCAAATACCATAATCAACCTAAAAGTAAAAAAAATAAAAATAAAATGTTTATGTAATGGAAGAATGATTCGATTACAATTACGATGAAAATTCTTACTTATACTATTAAAAATGAAATCCACATTTATTTTTGTCTTTTACATGTTCGACGTATTAAATGCGAAGTAATATTTTATTTGTAACATACAATAAATTACGTCTAATTAAATATAAATATATATTCTATGTTTTATAACTATCCGAATTTTATGTATAAAATATATCATTATCATGAGTCCTCATAATCCTTTAGTTGGAGTGCAGCGAAACTTTAGGACTATATAATGGTCGCATATAATATCTGGATAGCGTAATCTTCTTGATATTCTTCACATTTGAGGTAGTTTGTTTGTTTTATTTGGTCAATTGTCGTAGCTCTGTCTTCATTTATCTTTTGTGTTGAGATATTGTTGATCATGTCTAAGAAACTATGTATGTCATATTGGTTAGAATTCGAAAAGTCTTAGGGCTTTGTTATATTGATTTTCCTAGCCGAACTGTGATCGGAGACGCCTCCAACTTGGTTTTCTCACCTCGTTAAAAAAATTTGCCAACTAAAACCTCCTTGAGGATAAAAAGCTTTATCTTTCCAAAGGAAAAGAGTGCAGCTAACAATTATTAGGCTGTTATGATGCTACCTGTTTTTTTTTCATGCTTCGATTTTTTGTTGGATATGGATGTGTAGCCCCCCTAGTCTTTGGTGAAGAATAAAATAAATACTACCTATAGATGTACTTGCTTTACGTGAGTATGTTATGTTGTAGATATCGTGGACCTTGTGTTGGAGAATTTACCGAATATCGTAGGTGACTTTGTGTAGATGGTAAACATGTAGGCAACATAATGGTGTTTGTATGAGAATGTGCTTGCTAACGATTGGCGTAATAAATGATTAGAATTTATATAAATGAAGATTTATGTGTTTGTTAAACTTTTGTGATGTCCAAGCATTTCTTTACAAGATCGAGCAGAATATGTATTGGATATTTTAGTGTATTGATTAATTAGTGGACCAAATGTAGTCATAATATATTATCGAAGAAGTCGGACAATGTGAAGTACACGGTTGTTAGAATATATTATGATTAGGGAGGCCAAGAAGCGGAGCCTGGTTGTGTTAAATTTTATTTAGAATGATGAGGCTATTCTAAAAATTCATTGAAATTTTGAATTTAAATTTGAACCTTTTGGCCGATTTTTTTCATTTAAAATTATAACCGTTTTTTGACATAATTTTCTTTACAGTTTGAGTATTTTTGGTCGAATATATATGTGGTTGAATAAAAAAAAGAATACAATGAAAAATATTCATTTTCATAGTTAAAAAAAGTATGAGTTTATCCGGTTGAAAATTTTGGAGAACAACCAAAATAACTTCAATCTGAAATTGTTAAAACAAGACTTCAGAGTTTATTCAGAAATCTAAAAAAATCCAACATAAGATTGAAATTATATATTTTTGTTTTATGAAGATTTTTTGTACGAAGATTAAAATAATGTGAGAAGATCTGTATAAGATGATTCATATGAGAGAATTGGTTGTCCTGTATTAGGAGTAACACCATAAAGATTATTATAAAGTTCAAAATCAGAATCTGGAAACTATGACATCATAATCTTGTAAGTTTTTCTCCTCAATTATAAGATGAATCTTAATTATAGATGTCTTAAATTTAATTAGAAATAAAAAAAAATCTAACAAAAATGTAGAAATCTACCAAATCCACCTCTATAGTTGAGTTCTTAGTTTTCAGAATGTAAAAATTGATTATACTGCATAAATAGTTATATAAGTGCATCAATAACTGTATTTTCCTTGTTTAATAAATGTAGAAACAAAAATAGGTTATGCTAGTTTAATAACTCCAGAGCATAAATAGATTATGCTTGTTTAATAAGTTAAAGATTAGTTATTAAAGCTAACTACTTTATAATCTACATGGATTTTATAAAAAAATTACATATTATCTTGAAGTATTGTTATTTGAAAAAGTGTTATTTTAAAGTATTGTTATTTGCGTGTACATTCAATACTGTGAAATGATAATCTACTCTTATCCTATAAAAATATAACTGCTTTTATAGTTGTACGATTACAATGTTACAAGCAATGGTAGATCAATTGAAAGTTTGAATCAAATAGTGATCATGACAGTTGAATAAAACATAATTTGAAAACAACTTGAAATTGTATTTAGAAAGAGAAGCAGTTTGTTAGTTAAATGCAGTTTCTGCTTGAAAATTAAAAGTCATACAGTTAAGGCACATTGGGAATATTCCATGTATGGAATGTGAAATAGAGTTCAGCAGAATGCACATTTTATAACGCATGTATTTTTCATACATGTATTTGAAATCCAGGAGAGGTTTACATGTATATGATGTTACATGTATATGATGCAAGTTTAAAGCTAGTAATTTGCAGATTTTCATGTTGGAAGTTTAAAACATAGCATATTTTCATTAGGTTTTATAACATATTTTCATTAGATTAATACTATTCTTCTCTCTTACTTTCTCTCGCTACAATTTAGTTTTCTTTTTTTATATTCTTTCTAAAAAATTATGATTCACACTTAACAAATTGGCAACCACAGTGGGATATTAAATCTATTAGTATCTTGATTTCACATAAAAAACGAGAGGTTATTGAATTCTTTATCAGTTATATCGTTCCTGATCGATATGGAACCAGGGAATGAAGATGATCCATTGGTTCTAAAAGATATTGAAACTTTATGATCTGATTTACGGAGGGAAAAAGTAAAGAAGATAATCAAATTTTGGTGCAACAAAGCCATTCTGACATTGAAGATCGGATGAATCATGTGGTGGATAAAATCACGGCATTGAATGATACGTATGTTCAAAGAGAACAACAGATTCGGTTAGAAAAGTTGAAAAGAAATATAAAATGGAAAATCAATATGATCAATCATATACAACTCATTAATTTTAAAGCGATAAAAAAGAGTGCATTTTTTATTCTAATAAAGACGATCGAACTTCACGAAAAGAGAAGAAAGATAAACACATATATATCAAATCTAGTGATGACTATGATAGCTCGGAGTCTGAGAGAGGATTGTTTAAGCAAAGGAAGTATCGATGCTCTTCCAAAAGAGAAAGCAGTAGGCATCGCAAAATGCACAAATAATATAAATAAAAAAGAGATAGTGAACCTCGACATATAAGGGATGATGTTTGGTATGAAGGAAATACATCCAATCAATACATAAGTGTAGCTGGTCAGAAATTATATGTTACTATGGGAGCTGCATGAGACGATCAGTATGTACAAGGAGTAGATTGGAGAAATTCTCCTCTAACTGCTGAGATTAGGTTCATTTCTCTTCCAAAACGCTTTGATATCTTCGAGGTCAAAACGTTTGATGGGACTCAAGACCCAGACGATCACATCGAACAATTTAAGAACTATATAATGAAATTTAAAGATGATGACATGCTGGTGTGCAAGGTGGTATAATAGAATTCCGAGGGATGAATTACCAACTTTAGAGATTTTTATACAATGTTTCAACGATAATTTGTGAGAGGAAAAGAGATGCGAGCCAATAGTGATATAATAATACACCTTAATAAAGTTATGAGAGAAAAGTTAAAGGATTATACGAGGCATTTTGTCTTGACAAAAACAGGTTTATATGCTCAAGAAATGTAACATGTCGAGAGACATAAAGTTTCTGACTAGTGGGATCAAAAAACCGATAACCATTATGTTTAACACCATAGCCCAAGAAAACACATAGTGCGGATTTAAGGCCTAATTTATTGCGTTCTACATGAGGACGAAAGACAAAACATATACATCCAAACACTCGTAAAGAAGCATAATCTAGAAGTTGTCCGTATAAAATTTCAAAAGGAGACATCCCTACATTATGAGTAGTGGAATTCGATTAATCACATATACACCAGTATGAATTGCTTCTCCCCAAAAAATAGTAGGAACCTCCGCAGACAAAAGCAAAGAATCAGTAGTCTCAATAAAGTGACGATGTTTTCTTTCTACAACACCATTCAGTTGAGGGATGTTAGTGCGAAAAGAATGATGTATGGTACCATCAGATGCAAGTAACTTAGTAAAATTATAGGATGTATATTCACCCCCTAAGTTACACCTGAAGCATTTTATTACAACATAATGTCGACTCTTAACAAGTGCCCGAAATTCTCTATAAATTCCAAGGAAATCTGATCTCTATTTCATAAGGTAAACCCAAGTATATCGAGTATAATTATAAATGAAAGAAACATAATAGGACGAACCACCATTTGTGGAGACAAAGATGGACCCTAGACGTCAGAATGAATAATATCAAACGGAGCAATAGAAGAAATAACACTTTCATTAAACAGTAACGCCAAAATTTTTGTAAGTTTACAACCACTATAATCCGAGATATTACAAGTGTTTAATTGACCTGAAGCACCTGTAGAGATTAAATTTTTAAACACGATGCATATACATGTCCTAGACGAGAATGCCAAATATAAAACTCAGACGTTATAGAATTCAAACGAAACGAAGACAAATCAACACCAGAGGCAACTATCCACATCTGTTACTTCGAGTTTCTCTAAAACATAGAGTTCCCTTATTTGACGACCTGTCCTGAGCACTCTATGAGTCTGTTGATTTTGTATAACACAAACATAATCAGAAAACAATACGCAATAACCAGATTTACACACTTGGATAACCGAAACAAGATTCAAAGAAAGGGTGTGAACATAGTAAACATCAGATATCGATATATGAGGGGTACAAATAAAGCCAATGGTCTCTACTAACATTGGTGTAGCACTAGCACACAGAACATATATGGGTAAAATATGAGACAATGAAACAAAGTTCGACATGTGAGGTGACATATGATGAGACGCACCTGAATCCAAAATCCACAATGATGAATGACTACCTCAAGTGGAAGACGAAGACATACCTGAATGGTATGCAGATATAGACATAACAATGTTATTCTTATTCGGTTTGTTACTAGCAAACTACAGAAAATCATCTTTTTCTATCATATTTGCAAAACGATCCACAATCTCTAATCAAATCAAAATATTAATTAAACCCAATCTAAATTCAAATCCAAAACGGGGTCCAAATACCAAACTAAATCCATATACCAAGTCTAAATACCAAACTAAATCCAAATACGAAGTTCAAATACCATGCAACAAAGTTGGATATAAAGTTGGAAAGAATAATTAAAATTTTATTAATTTTTATCAATTTGATCAGTTATGATCCGATAATTAAAAAACAAAATCCCTTTAACTCCTAATAGCAAAGGAGATATTGTATGAAATTAAAGCATGTTTGTGACAAAAGGTCATGAGTTTGAGCCCTTTGCATACGTTTTCTCGGCTAAGCCTGTCATCTTCTGTGGTTTATCTTCTGGCGCTGGTTTGCAGGCTATCGCGTCAAACTGAGAGTTTACCTTGTGCGCACTCATTACACATAGAATAGCGGCTGCGGGTTCCCTCTAAAAAAAAATGAAGATATTGTATGAAATTATCCAAATACAGATGAGAGAGTTTCGAGGAAACTTCTTATAATAATAAATTTATATTTTATCAAAGACCAAACGCGTGGTCAACAAACAAGGAAACCAAATGGAACGAGCGTATGCTTACAGAATTCGACAAAAAAGCCTTGGGTGAATATTGAATAACATCTTATATACTAAAATGTTAAACTTAAAAAGGAGTTGTCACCTAATTCAAGAAAAATGCATTAATCAAGGAAGGGTTTGATGGGTTAATATGTTATAGCAACCATTACGGTTAGAAAACGTGTTTTTTCTTGTTTATAATTAAGAAATTTATATATTATAGGGAGTTTATGAAAACTTATTTTCTCTAAAAGAAAATTATTCTGACCACACTATTAGGAGTGAGGAGCAAAGCAAATAAAGACAAAATTGAAATTAATTTTCTTGCCAACTTTATTCAATGAGTGGGCCAACATCTAACAATTTGGAGCTGCTATACTTCAATAATACAACGAACCACAATCACTTGAATCTCTTCTTTCAAACCAGATCTCAATCCTATCTTCTCTGCAAACCATTACCAGAAGTAGTTCTAAGTTCGGACGAGGTCAGCTTACTTTCTTCTAACTAACTAACTATACCTCTTAATATTTTCATGTTTCAACTTTTCAATTAAGCGATTAACATTAGTTTCTGTAATAAAAATACTTATTCATATATGCCTGTCAATCTATATCTTTTATTCAAGTTTTAGATAGAGACTACTTACATATTAGACCTTCTTAAACTATTGTAAGTCTCTAGATGATTATTATTATTATTATTATTATCATCGGAATCTTCTTTTCATATCTATCAAGATACACCTTCTTTTGTTCCTTTTAAATATGTGATTTATCTTTTTATTAAGAACAAGGAAGACCCTCTAATTTCTAACCATTTACCATAATATAGACTTTTTATAGTGTATGAAATTGTTCAAGCGATATAATGTTTAAATATACAAATACTAGATAATTAAAATTTTATTCTTTAACTTTAAAACAAAAAAATGCATATTAAAATAATATTAAGTGGTAGTAATATAAATGAAAATCAAGAACTTGTAATAAAAAAATCAAGCAAAGTGAAGTTAATTTAAAGCAACTGGAGCTTGTAAACATAAGTATATTAGCAACTTCAGATTTCATTAAAAGAATATCTAACTTATTTTGTAATGCATGTAGGTATTGCAGAAATGGCAGATATTGTTGTTAAAGCGGTGGAAATTGGTTTACCTTATGTTGTGAGCGGTGTAAAAGCTCAATACCGTTATTTGTTTCGCTTTGGTGCTTTCAGAGATAAGCTTAAGAAAGAAGTAGAAAAATTGAAAGGTGTGGAAGAGAATGTGATATCTCGTGTCGAGGCTGATCGGAAGGACGGTCGAACAATTTTTCCTACTGTCGACAAATGGTTGGTTGATGTCTCAGCTATCTTGGTTGAGGCTGATACACTAAATGAGGAAATGCAGAATAAGGAAGGGTGTTTCATGGGACGGACCTGTTGGTACCCGCTGAGTAAGAAGTTTGAGAAAAAAACAGTCCAAATTATTGAACTTCGGGAGGATGAAAAAAGTTTCAAAGAAGTGAGTCTGCCCAGAGCTCACTTGCCTATACCTTATGTTTCATCCGATGGCTTCGTGTTTTCGAGCTCTTCGAAAGCAGCTCTTGATGAAATCATGGAAGGTCTGAAGGATGAAAGAACCAAAGTTATTGGTTTGTATGGCATGGGTGGAGTTGGGAAGACTAGTTTGGCCGAGCAGGTGATCCAATCAGTCAAAGATTCAAAGCTGTTTGACAAAGTTTCGATGGTTGTTGTGTCTGAAACTCAAGATCTCATGGCCATTCAAGACAAGGTTGCAGCTGATCTAGGTCTCAAATTTGAGGATGAGAATGACGTGAGAACGAAAGCTGGCCCGTTAAGCTTACGTTTGGGAAAAGAGGAAAAAGTTCTGATTATCTTAGATGATATTTGGGATGAAATCGACTTGCCAAAGATTGGAATGACATTCACTGCAGATGAGAAAGGCTGCAAAATTCTTATTACAACCCGTTTTCGTCGTGTGTGCTCTCAGATGAACTGCAACAAACAAATTCACATTGACGTCATGTGCGAAACCGAGGCATGGGATTTATTCAAAAAGAAAGCTGGTCTAAATGATGCATCCCCCATAATTGATACGGCGAAGGAAGTTGCAAAAGACTGCGGAGGTTTGCCTATAGCAATTGTTCCATTAGCCCGGGCTTTAGTAGATAACACTCCAAACCAGTGGAAAGATGCACTACAGTGTCTTCGGACCTCTAACCTTCCGGGTATTAACAACATCGAAGATAAAAATGCTTATAAATGTATGAAATTGAGCTATGATAAATTGAATGGAGAGGTGGTCAAGTTCTGTTTCTTGATGTGCTCTTTGTTTCCAGAAGATCATGAAATTGAGACCGAGTATCTTGTTCGATATGCATGGGGTCTAGGCATCTGTAAATATGCGGACACGATTGAAGAAGCAAGAACCAAAGTGCAGTCATCTATTGATCATCTGAAAGACTGTTGTTTGTTAATGAATACCGATACAAACGACGTGAAAATGCACGATGTGGTTCGACATTTTGCACTATGGATAGCATTCAATGTGGAGAAAGACTTCACTGTAGGATATATCTCGAAAAAGGCAGTCATCAGCAGATCCCTTGAAACGTACATGGCAATCTCTCTAATTATAAAAGAAACCCAAGAACTTCCAAGTGGATTATTATGTGGAAACTTGAAGCTTTTGCTACTATGCGGGGAGGGCGGAATGCTTAGATACAGGGAAGGCGGAGCCAGTGTTTCTGATACCTTTTTTAAGCAGATGGAAGCTCTACAAGTTTTAGCTTTAAGCAATTGTTCTTTGGCACTTCACCTTGGAAATATTCCGATAAGCATTCGAGTTTTGAGTTTAGAAGGATGCAAAGTCGGTGACATCTATTCACTAGGAAACCTCAAGAAACTTGAGATTCTTAGTTTTGCTCATTCTGATATCCGGGAATTAGGGGATGAAATTGGTGAAATGAAAGGGTTGAAGGTGTTGGATCTGTGGGATTGTGGAAATTTGGAAAGGATTCCAGCTGGTTTGATACAAAAGCTTTCATGTCTTGAGGAACTATATGTTACTGGTTCATACAGTCAACCATGGGAAGTTAGAGGGGTGGATTCAGGCAGTAGTGGTAAAGCTCGTCTTTCAGAGATAAAGTCGTTATCAAAGTTGAGTGTACTTTGTCTGACTAATATAGGTGAATGTCTTATCCCCGATTGCTTTTCTCTGCCCAAGTTAACAAGATATCACTTTATTGAGCCCCCTTATTGGTATAATTTCGACGACAAAGCAACGTCAAACAGACTCAATATGAATAAGTTTAATGAGATCTCATTAAATGCATATAAGATATTTTTTTCAACCGTTCAGGAGTTGGTAATGGAAGAAAATGAGGAGATACGATGCATGGTTCCCGAGATGGAGTTAGGAGATTTCAACGATTTGATTTCTCTCCATCTGTCAAGTTGGAAGAAAATGGTGTGTCTGATTGACACGACAGTAGAGAACGTTCCAACCATGGCTTTTCGGAATCTGGAGAAGTTGAAGCTGTTAGGCATGCATAGTTTAAAAGAATTGTGTCTAGGGCAGGTTCCCAATGGGTTTTTACAGAAATTAGAAACAGTAACTATCCACCAATGTCCAAAGTTATGCAGTATTTTCCAAGTGTAGGAAGAAGAGATGGGAAGGGAAGACAATTCAATGTTGTTTTCGAGTCTGGAATCTTTGACTCTCCTAGACTTAGCCGAATTAAGTTGTGTGTGGGAAGGCCCCACTCGACACATAAACCTTAACCGTCTTACACGTGTTAAAATAGAGAGATGTAACAAGTTAAAATCTATTTTCCAAGTGCAGGAAGAAGAGATGGGAAACAAAGACAATTTAATGTTGTTTTCCACTCTCCAAAAGTTGAGGTTGAAAGGCTTACCGGAATTAAGTTGTGTGTGGGAGGGCCCCACTCGACACATAAACCTTAACTGTCTTACAAATGTGAGAATAGAGAGATGCAGCAAGTTAAAATCGTTTTTCAAAGTGCAAGAAGAAGAAATGGGAAAGGAAGACAATTCAATGTTGTTTTCCACTCTCCAAAAGTTGAGGTTGGAAGACTTACCCGAATTAAGTTGTGTGTGGGAGGGCCCCACAGGACACATAAACCTTAACCGTCTTACACGTGTGACAATATTTGATTGCAGGAAGTTAAAATCTATCTTCTCAGTGTCCATGGCTCCAACTCTTGTGCACCTAAAAGAGATTTGGATAAGAGATTGTGATGAGTTGGAGCATATCATTGAAGAAGAAGAAGAAGAGAATGGGCTACAACCATCCACTATAATCAGCAATCTTATCTTCACAAGATTAGAAACTGTGAATATTGAAAACTGCAAGAAATTGAAATATGTATTTCCCATCTTCCTAGCTCCTTCTTGTCTTCAGCCATTAAAGTGGATTGATCTATACGGAAATGTTGCATTAGAGCAAATCTTTAAGCATGCAGAAGGAGATCAGACGGAGATTGAGTTGTCTCACTTAAAATATTTATCAATTCAAGGATCACCAAATCTTGTTAACTTCAGCGGAGGACATTGTTCTTCTCCCTCATTCCCATCTTTGCAAAATTTGGTCATCACGGATTGTGCCATACAATTCCCGGGTCATATGGAAGCAAAGGTATGTGAATTGTTTTATATTGCCTTTTCCCTTTTTGTTTTTTGACTTTGTAACTAACTGAGTCGGGATTTGTTGTTTCTGCTTGTAGCAATTAAAGGAAGTGTTCCTCGTAGAAGTACCAAAGGAATGGGGGAGCTATATTTTATCTCTGCTAAATATTGGAGATTTGCCAAGTTTGGAATCCCTTGGGATTGGATCTCTCATTGGTGCAGAAGAAGTAATTCGAGTTGAAGTTGACAACCAAAAATCAGATTTGGTTCTTCCGATACAGTACTTGGAACTAAAGTATCTTCCTCAGCTAGCACATATATGCAATTGCCCCTCCTACACCACCATCCTCCAAAATCTTAAGATCTTAGAGATATCTTCATGCCATAAACTGAGTTATATTTTGTCACCAACGTTGGCTCAGAATCTGCCCATGTTAGAGGACCTATTAGTAAAAGATTGCAAGGAATTGGTCCAAGTAATCGGCAATGACAACGAAGGAGTTCCTAACAGTCTCAAGCTAGAAGGTTTTCCTAGTCTGAAAGAAATCAGAATCAAAAAGTGCAACAAAATCAAATTTGTTTTTCCTCTATCGGTCGTTGTTGGTGGTCTTCCAAAGCTGAAAAGAGTGGAGATCAAAGAATGTGATGGAGTAGAGTATGTATTCGGAAACGAAACATTAGAAGCGGGAAAGAACAGCATTGAGAAAGAGGAGGTAGTACTCCCTAAGCTGAAGAATATAGTACTCAAGGAACTACCAAGCCTTATAGGATTGTCCGTACCGGGTTACAATATTATTATCAGTGAGACTGATTTCCAGATGACAGATTGTCCAAACTTTAAAGACCGTAGCACTGTTTCGCCGACAAACGGTTAGATCCCTCCCCTTTATTCTCTATTTTCTATTCTACTATTATTATTGGTTGATTGTTTCATATTTAAATAAAAATACAGGAGAATACTTATGAGTTATGATGCATTATATTTGTTGCTCAGGAACAACAACAGAAGAAGATTCAGAGGAGGAGATTGAGTCGGTGATGGGGTCTGGTGGTGAGAGTGTGGATGATAGTGATCTAATTAATTTATGAGAGAGTAGCCTAGAGGATATAATTAAGATATTGTTTTTTTCTATTATTTGTAAAGAGATATGTAACGTGTACACCAAGTGCCTGCAGGTGTTTTCATCCTCATCAACACACCTGCTTTGGACTATAATTACTAAGTACTGCTTTTACACATAAATGTACGTCTTTTTAATAAAAGTTCAATATTATTATTTTAAAACATAATTAAATGAAATTTTGTTTTAAACTAATTCAACCCATTAAATAAAATTTACTTTTTATATGAGAACAAATTTATTTTCAAAAAATAAGGATTAATTGTCACCCTATTCAACTGTCATGATTTTCGATTTAGTTTATGTTTGAAATGGAGCAAAATGATCTACCAAATTTTGTGTTAATGAGCCTTTTCGCCTCGACCTTTAGATTAGAATAAATTGGATCAAAGGATTAGCCGAGTTGGTTGAGTAAGGCATGCTTGTGATCAGAGGTCGTTCGAATCCCTTTACATACGCTTTTTCGGTTCAGCCTGTCACCATGTGTGGTTTATCTTCTGACGTTGGTTTGTAAACTATCGTGTCAGACGTATACGAGTTCTCTCCAAAAAAAATTAGAATAAATTTACCTTTTCCAAATTTAAATCCTTATTCACATAGAGTTGCAGCAATCCTTCTTCACATAGGTGAAGAAAAAACAAAAAAGTTACAGCATTTTCCACCAAATTAAAAAAAGGAAAATATATCGTCTACAAATATTACAACTTTTATTCGTGAGGTAAAATCAAAACTAAATAATTTTTAATAATTTTTCATTGTTTTATAATTAAAAAAAATCATAGATAAGTTTTCTTTAAATGGTTAGTTCTTATTCTTTTATTATAAAAACATCATATATTATTATATTTCATAGTATAAATGTCGGTCAAAATGAAATTTAAAAATTAAAAAGAAAATGCGACTATAAGAAAAATACATTTTCAATAAAATATGATAAATAAAATAGAAAAATATCCTAATTATAATTTAGATACTAGAAAGATCTTACACCATTGAATACTTATATATAGACACTTACATCTCTTTTGTAACTAAACGATAGGAAATATTTATACACATTGCTAAGTGTTACTCATATTGTCAAGTGTTGTAAAAGGTGTTATCACATAATTTGTTTTATGGATGCTTACCAAATATTGCTAAACGTTTTCGAAAGCGTGTTCCATGATTGATTCAATATTTATAGTCCTAAAGTATATTGAGTTGTATTACGACATTTTTTCGGATTCTTAAGATTCTTCAAATATTTTGGTAGAGTGGTTTTCTATTCTAGCAGAATTGTCTTAGAGATGTTTCTGGATTAATTCGTTTGAATATGTTCTTGTCTATTTGAAAAACCTTTCGGCCGATCGAAATCTCTTTTAACAAAAAAAATATATTTTGCCAAAATAAAAAGAGTACACAAACAAGTAGTAAGGTGCTACAGTTTCAGACATTACCTCATAATCATTTATTTATATGTCGACTTCTGGATTACCTTCTTTTTTTTAACACCCATTTACTGCCTACTATCTTAAGTCCTTTACGCAAGTCAACAAGCTTCCATGTTTGATTCTTATGAAGAGGTTCAATCTCTTACCCCATAGCACCAATCCATCGATTTGCCTCTCAACTTCTTCTGAAACTGACAGAGCATATGCAACTAGTTGCGCATACCTTTTTGGAAGTCTAATATCTCTTCTTTCTCCGCCCAATGCTATGCTATAAGGTTGTTATTATGGTTTGGGCGCATCATCGTCACTATCATCCGATGCTAACGCTTCACCTCCTGATTCTGGATCCACCTCGAAACCACTCGAATTATTGGACCTGCTAGGAACTGATTCTACTTCAAGCTCCACCTGTTTACTCACAACCGATCCTGATTCGACCATTTATCCTACTTCCTTCTGACTGTCTATCGAAGCAAACTTATTAAAAGTAACGTCTATACTAATGAGAAAACCTGGAGACTTTGGAGAGGTACACCATAACCTATATCCCTTCACTCCAGTAGCATATCCTAAAAATATGCACCTCTTTGTCCTTGGCTCAAGCTTACCATCTCTCACATGAGCATACGCAGGACAACCGAACACCCTCAAATGTTCATAATCAGCCGACGATCCAGACTAAATCTCAAAAGGAGTTTTACAATCAATAGCCGTTGATGGAGACCGATTCATCAAGTAACACCCTTACTGATAGCTTTAGCACAAAAATCCTTTCCCACACCGGAATGTGAGAGCATACTTCGTGCCTTGTCACAAACATTACCGATACCACTAACAGTCAACGAATGATTGTTCCCTAAATAGACAGTTCCCTGTATTGGCTTGGAAGTATCAAACCACTAATTGAACTGACACATGTGATATGTAGCGCCAATATCGAGTACCCAAGAGTTTTACCCAAAGTATGAACTCACGGACAATACATCTCCTCTACCACTATTTTCACTATCGTCAGAATCGTTCACACCTTCAACAATGTTTCCTGCATTTTCCTTTTGATTTCCCTTCTTACCATTCAGTTTTGGACAACCTCTCTTATAATGACCCTGCTCACCCCATTCATAACAGTTTGATTGCTTTACCTTTGACTTGGACCTCCAGTTCTTCCTTCTTAAAGAACTCGTTTTGCTTCTAGATCTTCCCATAGTCATAAGACCTTCCCATTCAGCCAGATTGTCTGGGTAGCAACTGTGTCAGCTCATTTGATTTCAGTGCCCCTTTGACATCTGCTAGCAATAACTTATCATTACCATACATAATGATATCTACGAAGTTTTCATAGGGAGCTAGTAACGATCTCAATATAAACAAAGCTTGATCCACATCCTCAATATTGATATTTATGTTCTCCAAGTCCATTATAATTGATTTAAAATTATCTAAGTGCTAAGTGTTGAACATACCTTGTTTCAATCTGAAATCATACAAACGCTTGTTCAAGTGTAATCAGTTTACTACTGATTTCTCTGAGGAAAGATCTCATAGCTTATTCCATGCGCAGGCAACAGTCTTCTCACCACTAATCTCGCGAAGCACATTGTCTTTGACACTCATTCAAATGCAGTACAAAGCCCTTTCTTGAAGATCTTGCTTCTCATCTTCTTTCATCTCTTTAGGTAACTTATTCTCCACAACCTTCCACAAACCTTGCAGTACCAATGAAGATTTCAGTTTAATCTTCCACAACGCAAAGCTGGATCCCCCGTCACAATTTTCAATCATGTATTTTTTTGTTGTAGAAGCCATTGTGAAACCCTAATTAGAAAAGCCCTAATTTCACCACGTGGATCTGATACCAATTTTGTTATTAAAAACTATGCAATTATCAAAAAATGGCTCAAGCACTGAACATATGCGAATGACACAGGATTTAAAGTGGTTCGACAATTGTCTACGTCCACGGGCGCCGCCAGAGAAAAGAGTTTCACTATTCGACTCATTCACAACATAGCCCACTAGTCTTTTTAAAGAATGCAGAAAAAACTATTATCTTTGACGAATAAAAAAGATGAAATGAGTCTTCATCTTTTGTTTTATGATAGTTGAATAGCCCACATAGTCTTTTTGAAGTATGAGGGAAAGACTAAATAATTTTTTGGAGGTGATTATTTGATCAAAACTAGTGTAACTGATGGTGAACCCTAGGTGCACAACTACGAGACACAGGTCATATAGCATCGACAATTGAACAGAGGTGAGGCATGATGACGATTATGTATGGTTTTGATAATCAAGATCTGAGTTTTATAGAGAGAAATAATCGTTGACCAATATCGTTATATCTGAAATTATTAAAGTAATATAATTATTTAAATATATAAATATTAAATTATTAAAGTATTATATTTTAACTAAAATATAAAATAATTAGAATATTAGAATAAGGATTAATTACCAATAAATATTCAAAAAATGAACATATTTCCACTCATTAGCCAGATTTTAAATTATTATTGCATAAAACCGAGTAGACTTTTTACAAATTACTACCGAGTACTGAGTTTTTTTAATATCTCTACCAATTTTATTAGATTTCTTTTGACTAAGTAGTTTTTTTTTCTCTAGAAACACAAGAACATAATACAGTCTGTCGCTCTTCTTTTAGAAATTATGAGTTTTTTAAAAAAAATTATTTGTACTAGGTTTTTTTAAAACAAATATAGAACTTGAATTCAGTGCGTTTATATTCTTTTATTGTTTTATTTTCTTTTTGAACGAACTAATTTATGGAGTAAAAATATTTGAATTTTTCATACGAACATGTTATAGATTTCATGGATTCATTTTAGAAATTTGTGATAATCTTTCGGAATTGAGTAGAAAATCAAATTTAAAAGGTTTGTGGCAGTTTATGAAATTTTAGATAATCACATTAATTAACAGAATTGAAATACGAACCCTTAGTTAGCTAAAATGTAAAAAAGACGAACCCTTAGTTAGCTAAAATGCAAAAAAACCAAATGCAATTGCAAAATGCGAAACCATGCTTAAAACTGTTCTTTTTTTCTTAAGAAGATATAAGATTATTAAGCGAAGGGATTATCATATCAGAAATTATCCGATTTTAAACACACTCAATATTAAAAAGTTTAATGATATCTCATTAAATGAATTTAAGATATTTAATTCAACCATTGAGGAGTTGGTAATGAAAGAAAATGAGGAGATTCGATGCATTGTTCCGGAGATAGAGTTAGGAGGTTTCAACAATTTTATTTATCTATATCTTGAAGGGTGGAAGAAAATGGTATGTCTGATGGACAAGACAATAGAGAGTGTTCCCACCATAACTTTTGGGAATCTGAAGAAGTTGAAGTTGTTAGAAATGAATAGTTTAAAAAAATTGTGTCCAGGGAAAATGTCCTATGAGTTTTTACAAAAATTAGAAACAATGACTATCCAAGAATGTCTAAAGTTATGCAGTATTTTCCAAGTGCAGCAAGAAAATATAAGAAGCAAATATAATTTAATGTTGTTTTCGATTCTCGAAAAGTTTTTTTTTGGCATAAAGAAAATTATATTAAATTTTGGACCATTCCATAAGGTTTACAAATGATAGAGGATTGAGAATAATTTCACCAAACTCTAAAATTAACAGTCATTCAATTTTTTTGACTAAAGAATGAAAACAAATTCCAATTTTGGGACTTCCAAATTATCCTAGCAATAAAGTCCTTTCCCCAGAGACTTTCCAAGACCACCATCAAAGACAATCTTCATCATTTTCTTCAGCTAGCTAGCATCTTTGGAAGGAAAAAATACTCGTTTCCCATTATTTATGCTTTTTTAAAAATCTAAAGACCAACAAAAAACATCATTTTCAATCCATTAGAAGCTTCATGGCTTTCTCAGAATATCAGCTTCCCTGCATTTCCTGAAGAACCTGAAATCGAAAGACAAAATATCAACAACAGCATGCTTTTAATACACAAATAAGATTTAGTCTGTAATTGGATTTATGTAATCAATCCCTAAGCTTTCTAACAAAACAATCGCCAAAAGATAATTATGGGCATTAAAGTGAGAAAAATCCTATTTTTGTTTGCATCTTAAAGTCTATTTCGCAAGCCAATCCACGGCTTGATTCCGGACTCTAGATATATATTTAACAGTCATTGTTGAAATTATAAGTTTTCTACATATAGAAAGTAGAGGGTTAAGATATGAAGGAGAACGTCCCTTAGCCAACAGGTTGATTAAAATTTCACTGTCTAATTCAATATCTACTTGAGACTACTTGTTTCTTTTGCAGATTAGCAAGTCTTTGAGCAAGGCTCTCGCCTCAGCCATCAAAGGCGAAAGCTTACCAAAATTAATGCCAGAATTGTTTATGACCTCACCAGAAGTGTTTCTCACTACCATACCTCCACTAGAGTCTTCATTGCTTAGACATGCTGCGTCAACATTAAGTTTTAATCTTCTAGTGATTGGAGAAATCCATTTGAGGTAATATATTTTTGTCTTTGTGTTCATGATTGAAGAACAACCTATCTTAGTACCTGCACTTAAAGCGTTAGACCAATGTTTTCTAGTAAGCACATTGGTAGAATCAATACCAATAATGATATTGTTAATAACATTGACAGATATTTTGGCTGAGTCACTCAAGCCTTTTAATTTAGAATGGTTTATGTTTCTCCAAATCACCCATGAAATAATTGCTGTAATAATATGAGTTATATGGACTTTGCTATCAGAGAACCAAAACCATTGCCTAATGACATGAGCTAAGACCATGTGACATTCAATCCTAATGTTGAAGATAATATTGTAATTATTCTAGATTTCCCATGTGTAATTAAACTTGATAAACAGATGATTTATATTTTCATAGTTAGGAAAAAAGTGGCATTTAGAAACAATTTTTATATGTCTCTTCTGCATTATATTATTAGTGGCTATGGAATTTTTAATAAGCTTCCATAAGAGAAAGGAATACTTTCCGGGTGTATTCCAGATCTTCTTGTAGACACTTGACTTATTATACTTTTGTCTTGTGGAATTCCAAGTCTGATTGGGGTTGAAATTATGCTCTAAAGAGAGCTTCCATTCATTTTGTCCTCTTAGGAAGAACATCTTTCAAAAAGTTAGTATCTCAACATCTATTCTTCCAGAAAGTGTTAACCTTGGCCTCCAAAAACCTATTATTGGATTCATAGTTGTTAGCATCAATAATAGGAGAGAGATTATGCAAGTCTTCCAACCAGAAATCCATGTTTCCTTTACCCAGCAGCCATCTGATATTATTCTTAGCTTCATTTTAAATCCTTATAATCCTTTTCCAAATCAAAGAGCCATCCTTTTTTAAGTTAGCTTCAAATGATGAACATTATTGCAGTAAATACTACACATAATCTTAGCCCTGAGACTATCATTTTTCCTAAACAGAAACCATAACTGTTGGGAGTAGGTGTTCTGAATATCATTGAGTTTCCTGATATTCAGACCCCTTCCTCAAAAGGTGTACAAATAGTTTTCCAATTCGACCAATTCTTTTAATAATGCTCTGATGAATCATGATATTCTGCATCGAGTAGTTTGGAATGGGCATTAAAACAAAGGAGATGAGGGATATTCTTCCCCCATAGGAAAGGTATTTATTATCCCATTCAGTGATCTTATCATTTATTTTATCAATAATAGAACTGAAATTCTTAGCTTTGTTGTTGCAGTTTAATGTTATCCCAAAGTAATTGGTTGTCAAATACTCAGGAGTGAAGCCAGACATATTTTTCAGATAGTTTACTCTGCAATTTCTTGTTGAATTTAAGATCTTTGTCTTTCCCTTGTTTATTGTCTGTCGAGAAACTTTTTGATATTTATCAAGAAACCTACTGAGCTTATCAATAGTTGAGTTCAAATTGTTAGTAAACACAAGAATATCATCTGCATATGCAAGACAAGGGACTAAGTACTCAGTTCTAAAGGTATATTATATTTTTTTATTAGAATATAATAGATTAAACAACCCCCCTGGTGAAAACCTCTTCCCCCCAGAATGAAGAGGTTTGGAGACAAATGATCACCTTGTCTCAAGCCTCTTTTGGGATTAAATTAACCAAAGACATCACTATTTATTAACAAGGATATATGGACATTTTTTATAAGCTTGTTGATTAAGTGTATAAAGGCGTTTGAAAAAACCAAAAGAGCTTAAGACTTTGGAAACAAAGGAATGAGACATTCAGTCAAAAGCTTTTGACATGTCCAACTGGATTATGATGTTTCCCGATTTAGGTTTCCAGTTAAGATCATATATAAACCCCTTAGCAATCAGAATGCTTTCATGGAGGGATCTCCATTTAACAAAAGAACATTGATTAGATGAGATGATTTTAGGGAGAATGCTTGAAAGCCTTGTATTGATTACTTTTGAAAAGATTATGTTAAACATAGAGCAAAGTCCTATAGGTCTGTAGCTATTCCAGAAAGTAGGGTTATAATTTTTTTGGGATTAAACAGAGCCTTGTGGCAAAAATACCTTTAGGAATATCAAGGCCATCAAGATAAGAGTTCAAAGCTAAACACATATCATCTTTTATAATGTTCCGGCAGACTTTATAAAATGTGATATTTTACCCGTCTATACCAGCAGCACTTGAATGATTAATGCTATTTATAATTTGCCAGACTTCCTCCTCATTTTTTAGACTTCATAAGATTATCATTGTATTCATGAGTTACCAATCTAGGGATGTTATCAAAAAAATTAAGGCTAACAAGGCTATTATAAGGGTTACTAGCAAGGATGATCTTGAAAAAAAAACTCCGTTGATCTGCCAATAGCATTCGGGTCAGAAATCTAGATGTTGTCTTTCTTAATGCATTTAACATCATTCCTTATTTTTCTTTTGGATACAAAAGTATGATAAGCTTCGGTATTCCGATCACCGTCCTTTAACCAATTAATATAACAATTTTGCTTCCAGTAATTTTCAGCAAGTCTTATGGCTTTAATATATAGACAGTTAGCCTTATTTAAACTAGCTTTGGAATCAGAGTTGTTAATATTTATATGCTCTTTCTCTTTGATCTTAACCCGCTCTTCAGTCTCCTTGATTTTGCTAAAAATGTTGCCAAATACATTGATATTCTAGGCTTTTAAGCATTCCTTCAAGATTTTTAACTTGCACAAAAAAACTGATTTGGATCTCCTTTGATGCTAAGCTTCCAATTCTGCTCAACCATACATGTGAAGAACCTGACTGTCTCTGAAAGTTTTAATCTATTTGTTGTTGGACATGGCACGATATTAACGTTTTCATTTATTGTTTCCATTCCAAGTGAACTAGGAACCAACATACTCGACGTCTTCGAGTCAACAATTCCTAATGAAGTCGTTAAAGTCATCAATGTTGTTATGGTATAAAGAAATGCAGTTAATTTTCTCATTAGATGAAGTAATGACATTATAATCCCCCACAGTAAGCCAGCCACCTTTGATAAAAGGTAAATTTTTCAGTTGATCCCATAAATCAAGTCTTTGTAACCTCTCACGTCTAGCATATACCACAGTTAGATTGAAGTTGATATCAAAATCATGATAAGTAATCCCCAAATGAATACATTGCTCCAGATTGATAAAAATATCAATGATATAATCTTAGTTCCAAAACAACCATATCTTGTTAGTTATATTAGCAATATAGTTAAAAAACTTCATCTTTTTAGCAATCACCTCTAACTTCTCATTGATGGCGATAGACTCCTGAATAACTAAGATCTTATTTTTGTAAATGATTGCTTTTAGACTTCTTAGAGTAGGGCTGTTGTTGATACCACAAAGATTCCAGCTAAGAATCTTTATCATTATCAGATAATGATTTGAAACAATTTTTGTTCTCTGAATATTTGAAAGCTTTGATTACCAACTTACTTGGTTTTCTATTTCTTTGCAAATTTGAGTATTGTATCATGAGTGATATTAAAATTAGGGTCTCGGGAAGATTCTTTTCTTATAGGAGTTACATAGGAGCTTCTAATAATTTCAGGATCAGGCGTGGAGCTATTTGTACCATTATTTTCATGATCGATCATTAGATTTTGTAAATAACCATCTTCAAGATTTTGAATAGCGTCAATAACTTCCATTTCTTCCAAGAAAGAAGAGTCATTCATTACCTCCTTTGACATATTAATCTTTGAAGATTCTTTATTAATATCTAAGGATTTACTTTCAGGGTCCTTCTCATTGTTTTTATGATATCCAGATTTGATGGACTCATAACAGATTTGATTTTCGGTCAATAAATTTTGTTTGAATTCTGTTTTCCCATTGACATATTCTTACCTTGAGAATCATTTTCTTGATCAAAAGTGGATTGAACTTCACTAACAATGTTTAAATTCTTATTTTATTTATGAGTTTTACTATGTTTCTTGCATTCGGAGACATTATGTCCCAAATGCCAGCATAAATCATAATAAGCAAGTGGATTTTTTTAACTTATTGAGAGCCATCATACCTTAATGGATCCAAAGCCAATCCAGATTTTATTGTGAAGCATTTAGAAACATCAATCTGAATCATTGCAAAACATGTGTTTTTGAAGACTCTGGTTCTTTCAGGAACCATTAATTTGTAAACAACTCCAATGGTTTCAGTAATGTATTTTAAAATATTCCTATTGTATAAGATTTCTGGGATTTTCTCTATTCTAACCCAAACTAGAGTGGAACAACCTTTTTTCTTTATAGAAAAATCAGGAGTCCATCGCAATAGCCGCATAGCGGAGGTGCCAAATTTTCAAACCGTCTTGCCCCAGAATCTGCTGGTATCTTCCTTAAAATCAAATTCAAAAAATACATGGCGAGAGTCCCATACTTTAAATTTCCTTTGAATTTAAAAGAAACCAAAAAATGATTTAATGATGATATTTTCGGCAAACCATTTACGAATTTACCCACCAACGTTTTTTTAGCCCTGTATAAGAGACTCTTAAAAAGTTCGTTCCATGGAAATTACCAATATTAAGTTTTGTGTGGGAGGTCCCCACTCAGCACATAAACCTTAATCGTCTTACAACAGTGACAATACAAAGATGCAAGAAGTTAAAATCTATCAACTCACTGTACATGGCTCAAACTCTTGTCCACTTAGAAAAGCTTGACATACGTAATCATGATAGTTAGAGCATATCATTAAAAAAGAAGAAGAAGAGATTAACTTGAAATCATCGACAAGTACGAGTCATATTATCCTCCCAGAATTAGTAGAGGTATTCATCGATAGATACAAGAAACTGAAATATATATTCGTAGCTCCTTTTTGTCTTCAGCAATTAAAAAAGATTGATCTAGTCAGAAATGTTGCATTAGAGGAAATCTTTAAGTATGCAGAAGTAAATCAAATTGAGATTGAGTTTGTTGAAGTTGTTTAGATAGTTGTTCATTGGTTCAACATTAGAAGCTGTTAGTTTATTTTGGTCCAGTTTATGGGTCTTTTGTAAGTCTTTTGTGGGTTTTTTTAGGAAAAGTCACAGTTAGAGTTCTCTGAACACGCTTTAGTTTACTTGTGGTTTTTATTTAACTTATGTTAGTAGTTTAACTTATGTTAGTGACTTTATCTTGTATTTAAAGCTCCATATACTAATGAAAGAATAAATTTCTTTTGATTTTCCAGTAACTCATCTACTTCTCTATCTTCCAATTATTCTCATCATTATATCCATGTCTTCTACACTAACAAAGTGGTATCAGAGCCCTCTTCATAAGGGATTTTTGAGGTTAAAATGGAAAGAGATATCCCAATCGCTGTACCACTAGTTTTCAATAGAGACAATTATCAAATGTGGGCAGTTCGTATGAAGACTTACTTGGAAGCTTTGGATCTTTGGGAATTAGTAGAAAAGGATTAAAAAAATCCCTTAACTTCCACCAAATCCTACTATGGCACAGATCAAAGCACATTCGGAAAAGAAGATGAGAAAATCAAAGGAAAAATCTTGACTATTTGCAGCTGTATCTCATATGATATTCACACGAATAAACAACCAAAGAAATTTGGGATTATCTCAAGGCCGAGTACAAAGAAGATAAAAGAATTCGTGGAATGAAAGTCCTAAATTTAATTAGAGATTTTGAGTTGCAGAAGATGAAGGAGTCTGAGTGCTTGAATGAGTACTCTGCCAGACTTCTTAGCATTGCCAACAAGGTGAGATTTCTTGGGTCTGAATTAAAAGACTCCAGGATTGTTGAAAAGATATTGGTAATTGTTACAGAGAAGTTTGAAGCAACCATTACTACTCTGGAGAACACCAAAGATCTGTCAAATATGTCTCTTACATAGCTCTTAAATGCCTTGCAAGCACAAGAGTAGAGAAGGTCTATGAGGCACGAAGAAGTGATTGAAGATGATTTTTATGTAAAGTATCAAGACAAACAGTTATAAAAAACAAACTTCAAAAATCAATAGAAGAGTGGAGATTCATCTAACAATTTTAAAAAAGAAGAAGAAGCAAATATGAGAAAATCATACCCGCCTTGCCGCCATCGTAAAATTAAAGGTCATCCACCAGACAAGTGTTGGAGGAGACCTGATGCAAAATGCTCCAAATGTAATAAACTTGGACATGAAGCTACAATTTGTAAAGTAAAGGGTCAGATGCAGATGCACGTGTAGCTGATCAAGAAGAAGAAAATCAACTGTTTGTGGTAAGTTGTTTTTCAGGCAGAGAATTGAGTGAAATCTGGTTGATTGAAAGTAGGTGCACAAATCGTATATCATATGATAAAGAGCTCTTTAAAGAATTAAAAGACATCGAAGTCAAAAGAGCAAGGATCAGAAACGGTGAACACTTGGAAGTCAAGAGAAAATGTATAGTAGCTATATCAAGCTATGGAAGTACACAATTTATTTCAGATGTTTTATTTGTACCAAAAATTGATCAAAATCTGTTAAGTGTTGGTCAATTTCTTGATAAAGGCAATAAAGTGTTGTTTGAGAATAAACAGTGCCTAATCAAAGATGCTAGCGGTAAAGACTTGTTCAACGTCAAAATGCAAGGAAAAAAAGTTTGCTCTAAATCCAATGGAGAAACAAGAATTACTTTTTCATGATATGTCGAAACATCATTCTAAACTGCATTTTAGTGAGCCATTCTATGGTGGCATTGAAATTCATGTAGAGGAAAGTATCAGGTTAACCAACTTTCTTCAAGAAGTCCATGATGTTGGTTTTGGTTCTAATTTTGAGTCCTCACTGTATCTGTCAAATTAGATGTTTGGGAACTTTAGTCATCAAACAAGTTTCGGGTCATTACTTCGAGAACAAATCAATGAGTTTCATTTAAAGGAGTCTTATATACAGTTTAACCAAATATCGTCAACTATTTGGAAAGCTTGTGACAGTGTCAGTGCTTTGAAATATGTAGGTATTTAAAAGAAAAATCATGCTTTACTTCTATCTTCGGAAGCCTTTGAAAATGGAATTTTAATGGCCAAATATGAGATTGGTGTAGAAGTCCAGTTCGACGATGTTATCGACAAACAACTTGTGATACAAACAAGCAGGCTTGAGCTTTCGGTTGAAAGACATATAAGAGTGAAAATTGTTGCTCCTAGTGAAAGGCGCAAAAAATCGAAGAAGAAGAAAAGAAGACAAAAAAATCTAAACATCATCTAAACAAGGAGGAGTGTTGAAGTTGTTTAGATAGTTGTTCATTGGTTCAACATTATTTTGAAGTTGTTAGTTTATGTAGGTCCAGTTCATGGGTCTTTTGTGAGTCTTTTGTGGGTCTTTCTTGGACAAAGTCACAGTTAGAGTTCTCTGAACACGCTTTAGTTTACTTGTGGTTTTAATTTAACTTATGTCAATCATTTAACTTATGTTAGTGACTTTTATCTTGTATTTAAAGCTCTGTCTACTAAATGAATGAATAGAAGTCTTTTTATTTTCAAGTAACTCATATGCTTCTCTATCTTTCAATTATTCTCACCATTAAATATTTGACCAGCAATGTCTAAATCACACTGATAATATTTCCAATATCTTCCTTTTGATGTGTTTTCCTTTCTATACACTTTTGCTATTTGATACCGTTTAAAGGATTTGGTACATTCATGCCCACATACCTAGCAAAAGGCACAGTTAAATCATACCTTAGAGGACAAAGTTCTCCACCCTACGGAGTATAAGAGTTATATTAGTGCATAATAAGAGGGTTTATATACTTTTAGCAAAGAAATCTGTGCACGGTCAGGATTAGTCCATCAAAATAATAAGATATATGTGACCTAGATTCCATTAAAACAAATGATAAAAAAAATAACCTGATCAGCGAAGTCATAGATAAATTTTGAATCTTCTACATACTTTTTTGTCAGAGTTTCGCTCAATTCGATAACCTGAGTATTAAAAACCATGAGTGTCAAGGCCATGACACCATTGTTAGATATTTTAGTATAATTGGATCGATTAGTCTATCAATTTAATCATCATACATTATCGAACCAGTTGTAAACTTTATTTCAAGTCGTAAAGTGCGGAGTGCGCGCTTGTTAGATTATATCATCATTAACGGGGTCGAGAGGCATATCTCGATGCGGAGTTCAAAGGACAGAGTTAACAAAATTTCAAATTAAAAAATTTGAACGTTTATTTGAATTTCAAATTTCAGTTTTTTTTTTAATTCAAAACTGAATTCCTGTTATATGACTTTAACTACCCAGCTAACCTAACTGTCAAAGTGCATGCATTGGTCGAAATTAGAAAGGTTCGGTTCTGTAGAAAAAAATTATAGGCAATATTTTCATCCTATGTGTTCGAAAAAATATCTTTGATTTTATCCAATTGGAATTTTTGGAGAACCCCATAAATATTTCAATTATAATTTTTTTGAAACTTGTTAAACAAATCCAAAAATCAAACACTGTTTCCAACAACCATGTCTGTTAAAAACTTAGCTATATTTTAGAATGTTATTTTTCTCTTACTATCATTTGCTCTTTTGAAAAGACGCGGGTTGTTGGATCATAAAACTGACCCGTTGTAAAGGTCTGACCCACTCAATAAGGCCCACTAAGAAAGTGTATTCTAAAAATAATTAAATATTATTTTATATTGTAGTGGAGATTGTGTATACGACCATCTTTAGGTTGTAAGAAACTCTTTTATCTTGAGTGTAGTCTTGAGGTCTAGTGCTTAAGTATCCAGAAGCTCTTGGATGGTGGGTCCTTGTCTCCACTATGGTTCTATAAATAGTGGAGCTCTCCAACCATCTAGACAATCAACAAAACACACCAAGAAAAACACTTAGAAAGAAAATTAGAGTGAGAGAAAAGACATATAAGACTGCTCTCTTGTAGTGTGAGTTCTAGGATTGGCTTGTAATAACAAATAGTTTTATTTTGCATCTTTATAAAATTTGTTTGTGTGTTCAAAAGCGTGTTGTTTCATATTTGCCACAAAAAAATGGTATCAAAGCCACAAACATTATCTGAAATTTCGTTTCTTCAACATAATGAAAGAGATGACAAATGGTTTATCATCCTTCCAAGTTCCAACACTCAAGAACACCAACTATCATCCTTGGAGTACATGAAGTGTGGGCTTCCATAGAAAAATTCTTCAACGAACCCGAAGACGAAGTTAGCCTTACTCTCGAGGAGAAAACAACTTTGAAGGATTCAAGAAAAGTCGAAAAAAGATCTTTTCGTAATCTATCAAGCATTAGATAATGATGTCTTTCAAAAAATTTCAAGCGTATTTTGCGCCAAGCATGCGTGGAAAAAATTACAAATCTCATACAAAAGAGTAAAAAAGATGAAAATGTATGTCTTCAAACGTTAAGATGTGAATTTGAATCCTTACAAATGAAAGTATCATAGTTTATTTCAGAATATTTCTCAAGAGTAGCAATCGTTTCTAATCAATTAAAAAAATGGTGAGAGTAATTGAAAAAAATACTCCGTTCGTTGGATCCTAAATTTGAGCATATCGTTGAAGAAACTTAAGAATTGGAGAAAATGATAATTGAAGAACTCCAAGGCTCATTACCAACCTATGGAGGAAAGCATAAAAAGAAGAAATAGATCATTGAGAAACTCCTCAAAGTATAACTCAAGGACATCCATGCAAATCAAGGAGATGATAGAAATTAAGGTGGCGAAGCAGAGGTAGAGGCCGCAGACGATGTGGTTATCACGATCGTGGACGTGACTGGGAGAAAACTCAACACGAGATCGTGGAAGAAGAAATTTGATATCGATGTATGATAAATCTCAAATCCAATGCTATAAATATCAAAGGTTTGGACGTTATGCTTCAGAAAGCACAGACCCCAACAATAATGTTGATGAGAGGGCCAACTATACGGAGGATAAGACGGAAGAAAAATATATGTTAGAACTAACATAAAGAAAACACTAATAAAGGTCAAGAGAACACTTGGTATCTTAACACCCGTGCAAGCAACCATATATGTAGGAAAATAATCATGCTCGTAGAGATCAATGAAGCACTGAGTGGAAATATCTCTGACCATTTTGCTTCAAATGTTTCTGACCGTTGAGAGAAGGCCTGTTAATTGTTTTCACATCAAGATATTTGAAGCGCTAACAAAGGTTTGAATTGATTTTGAAGTAGTTGTACCTAGGAGTCTATTTGAGGATGCAAAGTATATAATTAAATAGCCTTGAAAAAATATATATTCAAAGCAATATTGTGAATTACACTGATTCGAGGACAAGGAAAATAGTTCACTGTCTTTCATAAGAACTAGGGGGGCTACTAATAAGGATATAGAATGTTGATGGCCTAAATGTAATAAATGAAGTCTTATGAGACAAGTTGTATAGTTAAGGGATATATTTGGGGTTTTATATAAAGACAAAAGACTATTGTGTAACGAAACTTTATGTATAACTAATTCTGGTACACTAAGTCTTATCACCTATATATAATGGTCAAGTCTCATATTAATGGAGATGATACTTTCATTAGTGAAAATTCTTCTTCTGTTTTTACTTTCTCTCTCTAAAATCAATCTCTCGTTCTCTCTTTCAAGAACATGATTTAACTCTCATCAAATTAACGCCCACAGTGAGAATTAATTGCTCGTATGTACCTTGATTTTGTAATAAAAAAACCAGAGGCAAATGATTCCTTGATTTATTATAGTTGTTCTTGATTGACAATGAAACAGGTAATGAAAATGATCCTTTGATTCGAAAGGCAATTGAGACTGTAAAATCTGATTTGCAAAGAGGAGAAGGTAAGGAATGTGAGCAAATTCTGATGCATCAGACTCACTCAGACATTGAAGCTTGAATGAATAAGTTGCTCGATAAAATTACAGTGTTAAATGAAATGTACGATCAAAGAGGAAAACATATTTAGTTAGGAAGGCTGAAATTTGAGGTGCGACTAGTGGAGGAAAAATACGATTTGGAAAGTTAGTCTGATCGATTTTATGCAGATCGAAAGTTTCGAACTGATCGGAGAAAAACGGGTTTTGAATCTGATAAAGAGCATCGGTCTTCGTGGAAAGAGAAAAAAGATAATCACATGTTTGATAGCTCTGAAGCTAAGAAAGAGTTTCTTAAGCACAAGAGTAATCGAGGATCTTTGAAAGAAGAAATAATCCGACCTCGGAAGCCGCGTAAAGAATATAAACTGAAAAGGGATAATTTACCTCATTATTTGAGGGAGGTTGAATGGTGTGAAGGGAATACATCTAATCAGTATAAAGGAGTAGTTGATAAGAATTTATATCATGTAATGGGGACAAGTGGAGAAGACCAGTACGTACAGGAAGTAGATTGGAGAAATTCTCCTTTAAAAATTGAGATAAGATCCTTCACTCTTCCCAAGTGATATAACATCTCTAGGGTCGAAATATTCGAAGGGTTGCAAGATCGTGATGACCACATTGAACAGTTCATGAACTACATGATGAACTTTAAAGACGACGATATGCTGGTGCGAATGAAATTTTCTCAGACATTCAAGGCCATAACTTTGAAATGGTATAATAGGATTCTGAGGGGATCCATTACCAATTTTAAAGATTTGTATAAAGCTTTTCGACGATAATTTGTGGGAAAGAAAGAAATGCATGCAAATAGAAATATAATAATACAATATAAACATAACGTGGGAGAAAAGTTGAATGATTACACGAAGCGTTTTGTGTTAATAAAAGAAGAGTTTCATAATTATGAAGAAGTAGTTTCTATGGCTGAATTTCGAGAATAAGTTCAATTTGACGCATCGTGGGTACAAGAGCGTCAGTTAAGAGAATTTAGCATAAATACAAGATTGAAGATGGCAAAGCCCTATAGACTCTAAGTGAAACTACAATCATATATGAATTATAGCTTCTGTATCCGAATCGTATAATACAGAATCCGACACCATATTTGAAGTGAAACTCAAAGATTATCTCTAGTAGATAACATTCCTTGGATTGCAAGTCATATAACAGAAGAGTGACGAGGAATATTATACTTATTTCATATTAACCCGACCCATTTGACACGAAGAGTGGACGTTCAAATAGCATTATAGGTGTCATTGATAGTGAAATTTGAATTTCTTGTCTTGGCGGTCTAGTAGTGCATGTCATTTGAAGTTGGTTATTTGGACGAGGTAAGGAGAGAATGAGATTGTTAATCTCATGAAGATAGTTGTGGTTCTTTTCTCGTGTAGATCTGATGTGAGATGACCTTAATGCATAAGACCTTAAATAATGCATAAGACCTTAAGATTCTTCACCAGCCTAAGTTCTTTAATGATATTTTTCCTGTAATGGTTTTACCAGAGAGGCGGGAATGAGAAAAAGATCATACCAAAATAATGGATCGATGTTGTTACCAATCGCTACCCTGTACAAGTTACTCGTCAAATTCATAAGACTTACAACTTTCCTCAAAGTCTAAGATGGAGAGGAATCTAGATCTAAATCCCATAATTAGTTTTTCGGTCATTATCCAGTCGCACCAGATTGAAATTTTGTTATTACTTATTAGAGATTACAAATATTTAAGAACAACCTCATGATTCTAATGTTTTAGATCAAGAATCACAAGGCCTCCCTCTATCTTGGGAGTGGTAATATTTGGCCAAACAACCTTGGCCCGAGAAACCTTCATCTTAGGGCCCGACCAAAAGAATCGACAATGATATTGGGACAACACTTTGAGGACCCTATGAGGAAGGATGAAAATAAAAAAATCAGTATACTTTTCCAGTAAAAAGAATATATTTGATAAGCTGAATTTAACCACATAGAATGGGTACTTCAAGGTCCACGAGTCTATGCACGAGATAATATTATGAAGAAGCGGACGATAATCAGTATGATTAAATCGTCATGTGAGGAGGGGAATTGCCAGATATTTCACATGAAAAGTACCTTCGTTATACTATAAGATAATTATTAGATCATTACAAAAAGTAGGATTGGCCTCTAAAGGAAGATTTGGATTTTAAAAGGACTAAATTGAAGTTTCGAAAGCGAGAATAAGTCATCTATGCTATTTTACATAAGTTGGACGGAGTTGAGATCACCGTAAAACAAAATCATGAGATCTTATACAAAGAAGAGATGACAATTTTATGTTTATGGCATTTCTAGTGATTTGGAAATTCATATCGTTATTTGTTTTCTTTAAAATACTAGAAACGACTTGAATTACAAGAAAAACGAGAAATAGGAAGATTGGGTTACCTTTTTTAATCTTTTTTTTACCTTGGAATTTACCATAAGAGTCATCATTAATGGTAATTTTATAGGAAAGAGCGATAATACACTAGATGGTCCAACTGATCATCTTCTGCCGGAAGTTTATGACAACAAGAATGTCAAGAATGAATTTCTTAAAGTTGATTGTGAGAGCAACCTTCTTCTGGTCCAACTAATTTTAAAGGCTTTCATAAGGTCGATTGTGGGAGCAAACTTCTTTTTTTTTACAATTGATGTGATAATCCATTATAAGTAATTGAGAGAGAAAAATATTGTCTCAAATATTCCTTCTGGAGATGAACGTCGGTTGAAATTTATCAATCAATTAATGGAAACAGTATTTGATTCTATTAGTTATAATTTTAGAGATGATCTTGTAGACCACATCGCAAAGAACAATAGGATTAAAATTAGCAACAACAGAAGATGAGTTCTTTTCGGGGATAATGAAGATTGAAGTTGAATTCCACAAGGGATCAACAACTTAAGTGTTGAAGAACTCAAGAACTCTATTGCATATTTTCTCCCCCATATTATTTACAGAGCGCTTAAAAAGCTAGTATTTAATCAATCATGCCCGATTACTTTATTAACATCGATACTAAATAAGGAATTTCTAATTTTTTTCATATATCATGTGGGTTATAGAAAACTTATCCCCATCATTGACCTTGGTGGAGAGAAGATCTACGACCCATTCCAGACCAGGGTAGCCTATGGGTGCCTGGTTATAACCAAATCCTTGAAATAGCTTACACGGACATTAACAACACTAGTAAGGGTGGAGGACGTCACACCATAACATGGAAGTGTATGATCGAATTTTAACATGTTAAAATAATTGAATGGTCCGAAGATCTAGAGAACCCGTTTTGGACGGAAACATAGGAAAAGACTCATCTCATTCATTATTGACTAAGATACGGTCAATTTTAGAATAAATAGGATTTCTTGGCTGTTTATTAATCCATGTGAAAGGTAAAGCTGTAGAGCGGGGGTTGCTAAGCTTACATTGGTAATATCAATTTTTGAATTCATCAATTTCCGTTGAATAATTCTCAGAAAACTCAATGATCTCCCATGGCTTACGGTTAATGTTAAAGTCGCCAGGAGTGACCAAAGAAAGGAATACCATGATTTTTATGGCAGAAAGATCGTTCAAGAGTGGAATATAATGACAAACTTCATTTGAAACATAGATGGTTGTGATTCGAATGGTAGATGGGAGATTATAATTTCTTGTTTTATAGTGAATATATTGCGATGAGTAGGATAACATGGAGTCGTAACTATGATCCAAATTATCCAAATCCTAGCAAAATATTGAGAGGCATGGTTGGTGATAACATACTACAAAGGGACCATAGTTCTAATAATGGATTCAACTTCGTGACCAAAGAATTAGTTTTATACGTATCATTATAGATATAATTTTACGAATAATAAAATTTGTGATGTTTTTCTGCCTAATATGGTCATTTAACCCACAAATGTTCTAGAAGCCCATCAAAGTGCCATGTGGCATTCTCTGGAACCTTTTTTCTCTCTTTCCTAAAGCAAAATTGGAAAAAGAAATAACCCTCAAGGAGGAACTTGAATTCTACAAGACTAAATTTGCCTAATAACACTCGACATTGACCTTTAGTTGAGAAAGGTTAGGAGTTTGTGTAAGGATATAGCTATAAACACAAGATTCCTAAGACTCCGGGAGACCCAAAGCACAACCATTCATGACGAAAATGTTATCCTAAAAAATAATATCGCGAAAACCAATGACCAACAGAGAACGGTTGTCGTAATGTCCCGCATCAGTATTTACATACATAGAGTGAGTATTGAAGGTCAGATTAAAAGGATGAGTTAGAAGGAAGTGAGCTAGTGTTAGTCAAGGATCTAACCAATTTCGAGCTAAAATTATAATTGAGAGGAATTTCTAATAAACGAGAATTAGAAAATTATGGATTTATTTGTTGGTTCTGAAATATCTATTATAATGTTGTTTGCATTTAGGGCCATTTCTAACATTACCAAATTTTCTGACCAGGTTTGGCTTTGAAAATAGGTTTATAAAAATCCCAACACCAAGCAAGCCTTGAACCATTCAAGAAGTAAGCCCTGAACCATAAGAATTAAATTATAAAGAGGCACAGTACCAATCTGATCCACACTTTTTATGAGAGGACCATAACACAGACCCATACCCTATTTAGAACCCGTATCCGATTTATAAGCCATTTCCTTATAGAAAATAAGACCATTTGAGAGAGAAACATTGTTACTTCTGGAAGAGTCCATAACCTTAACCCATCTCAAGTTTACCACCGACACGATCAATGCAATCAACCCCTTTACCAAGATCCGATTTGGACATTATACCGTACTATTAAAAATGAAGTGTTCTACTCAAGAATATTCGGGCTAAATCTGGGAGCTCCAACTCCACGAGAATTGGTGGAAAATCGGAGGAAATAACTCGCTAGAAACCTTATCCAAGCTATCATCTTTGATTATTGTCATAATGTTATGATAAAATCCCATTGGAACTCTGCTCGAGTCCATCCTAGATCGTTACGTGACGAGAACAAAGTAAAACGATGTTATAAAAAACCATATGTAAAAGAATAAATAACAACGACATTACCCTTGAATCACAGACAAAAGGAAGGGTCAGATCATCAACAATGATTCTTAAAAGGGGCCATCAGAGTTATAAGGGAAAAAACTCAGATGTTGACCTAACTTCATGTTGTGTCCATCCAAAGCCAATACATCCTTAACAAATAATTCTTGGAATTTGATGATCAAATGAGAAACCAGGAAGTAACCTATTCTATATCTTATGTGTATGGCCCTATTTGATGATCAAATGAGAAACCAGGAAGTAACCTATTCTATATCTTATGTGTATGGCCCTAAAAGAATTCAACAGTGATACCAAAGGCTTCCCAACTAGATCAACAAGAGCCTCATAGGCCTTACACTTAATGGATGATATAGAGAGTGGTATAAAATAAATCTCAACCGAGTATATCCCAAGTTAGATGAATAAACCGTGGGAAAGATGGCAAGAAAAGAAGACAAGATGGAAATGTTGGAATATATTTATTTAATATATTTATAGACTAATAATAATTTGGACCGATATGCTAAATAAACATATTCGGTTATTGTCTTAAGGAAGTCCAAATTAAAAGTAGTCGAGTTAATTATTTAATTAACTAAATTGGACCTATGGGTAAAAAAGGCGTTATGGGCTCAAGTGTGGTAACCGGGTTGAATTTGGGCACTGTGATGAAGAGGGCCCAAATCTCAACACTTAAGCCTGAATTAATAAATCAGGGATATAAATTGAATTATCAATTTATTGGGTTATGGTCCCGGACACAAGGAAGTAACAAAGGATGGGCTTTACAATGTTGGGCTTCACATTGTAAAATCTATAAATAAGGGGCTATGTTTAGGTATTTCATCACTCTAAACCCTAATCAGAAATACGGCCGCTTCCTTAGTGTCTGGAAACTTTTCTCTCTTATCTATTCTGATTCTGCAGGTCTCTTAGTTTCATTAACGGAATCGCCGGAGAACGTGGAATCGCTAAAGAACGCTAGAGAATACTAGATGGATAGCAGCAGGCAAACCCGTAAGTATTCTTGATCTTCTGTTTATTCTATAGATGAATCTAACAAAAAGGGTTTTATTATTTTTTCCGCGATTTGTTATATATTATCTGATGCGATTTCGGATAATATATAACAATTGGTATCAGAGCCAAATAAACCCTTTTTGGATTCAGTAGAATAATCAAATTGAGTATTGATAGACAAAGATGCATATTTTTCTTAATCGTAAAGAATCCATGTCATTGGGATTATGTGTTAATTGAATTGGTAGGGCATGGATTTAGGGATTGTATGAAAAGCATGTTATGTGATTTATTGTATTGAAACACATGTTTTATTATCAGGAAATTGCAATTTTTATAGTTTGGGGATTTTTTTTTTTTTTTTTTTTTTATTTCGGGTAAAATTAGGGTTTATTGATGTCTAGAATTTTTATCCCAAAATTAGCATCAAATCAACCCTAAATAACGAATAAAATCAAAATTATTGGGACAGTGGCTCATCGACAGCTTAACCCCTGATGTTAACGCTGACCGAAGGCTGTCCGGCGATAAACACAGTAGCCCCAAAAGAATAGGGACAACAAAAAAAAAAATACCCAAACGATAATAACAGCATATAAATACAGGCTGGACCCACCCAAAACAATTGGTGGGCCCGTTTAGGACCTGCAGCCTACTGCAAATTGCAGCAGGCAGGTAAGCTGCTGCAATTTGCAGCAGCGGTAGACTGCTGCGCCTGCTGCAAATTGCAGCAGGGCTTAATATTTGCAGCAGCCTGCTGCACGTGCAGGCTGCTGCAAATATTAAGTTAAATAATAAAAAATAATTTTTTTTTTTTTTTTTTTTTTTTTTTTTTTTAAAAAAAAAAAAAAAAAAAAATTATTAATTTGAAAATATTTGAACAATATATTTCACAAAAATGATACTTTGATATTTTTTTTGTATGTGTATTTGTGAATTAAATTGTATATGTGTGAATGATTAAATGACGATGCATGATTAAGTTTTCGTAGCCGGTAGGTGAAATTAAGAAATTAATTTAATCGGCCCTCCGGAAGGTTAAAATTAATTTTCTTAAGGATCCTAGGTTTCGAAAGGTTCGGGGATTAATTTAAATTCAAATATTATCGGCCCTCCGGAAGGTTCACGTTTGGGTTTAAATTAATCATGAACAGGAGAAAATAACAGAAAATAGTTGTTGTGTTGATTTTAATTTTAAGTAAATGACATCGGCCCTCCGGAAGGTCTCATTGGTACTTAGAAAATTAAAATAATGATCATGCTATTTTTTTTTTCTCAAACTCATAAAATTGCATGTTAGTATGATTTGCCCTCCGGTATTTATTATCAATGAATTTTATGTTTTACATGTATTTGTCATATTCATGCATATGTTATCAGAAATATGTCAATATGCTAAATGTGTTTTGTGTTGATTGTTCTTATTATAGTATCCATGGGTTATAATTTTTTGGGGAATCGTCCACCGACGTTGGATTGTTCGGACTTCCAATTGTGGAAGGAAGAAATGTTGCTGTTTTTATCTGTACATGATTACGACTATGCACTGATAACTCCCAAACCATCTCCCCTTAGTCCGGAAAGTACACCGGATGAAACTAAGGCTGATGAAAAGTGGGAAAGGTCAAATAAGTTATGCATGGCGCTCATGTTACAGGGTATACCAGTAGCATTGCGTGGGGCTGTCCCTAAAGGTGTTACCACTGCCTCGGTCTTTCTCACGGAGATTGAGAAAGCCTTTGCCAAAAATGAAAAGGTAGAGATGCAGCGTTTGCTCATCGAGCTAGCTACCAAAAAGTATAATGGCAAAGGTAAAATCCGGGAGCACATTCTGGGAATGTCGATGATTGGCCAAAAGTTAAAGGCAATCGGTTTAGACTTACCTGAGGAATGCATAGTGGGATTCACATTTCATTCGCTGCCAGACCGGTTTAAGTATTTCCAGTCCACCTATAACTGCATGCGAGAAAAGTGGAATATCAATGAGTTGATTTCCCACGCTGCACAGGAGGAGGAAAGACTTAAAGGCACAGCGCCTGAGGCTAATGTGATTACATCACCTAATAAGGCAGGACCCAAGCGGAAAGCAGATGGCAAAGGACCAGGTCAAGGTCCGGTAAAGAAGAAAAAGCCTGAGGAATCGACTGTAGGTCGATGCTTTTTCTGCAAAGAGAAAGGACATCTGAAGAAGGATTGTGAGAAACGCCGGGCTTACATGATAAGCAAAGGTACTCCCACATCTTTGGTTGTTTCAGAAAGTAATATAGTTTCTGTGAAAAGGAATACTTGGTGGGTTGATTCGGCTGCAACAACTCATGTTTGTGTTTCTTTGCAGGGTACGTCAAAGAGCAGGATGCTAAGTGATGATGAAAGATCCATTTTCACAGCAAACGGGAGCTCATGTGATGTTTTAGCTATTTGTGATTTTTCTTTAAAACTTTCCACTGGACATGTATTATTTTTAGAGGATGTAATGTATGTTCCCACTTTTCGAAGGAACTTAATTTCTTTTCCAGTTTTAGACTTGCAAGGTTACTCTTGTCTGATGGGAAACAATTGTTTTACACTCTCTCTAAATAATATGATTGTTGGAAATGGAAATTTGATTAAAGAGGATAATTTGTATTTGTTGAATACTATTAATAATCACAATATTTCTATGAATACACAACGTACACCAAACAATATTACTAAATCTGAAAGATCTTCTAAACTGTGGCACAAGCGGTTAGGTCATATATCCAAAGTTAGGATGGACAAGCTTGTTGCTGAAGGTTTATTAGGCCCCCTTGATTACTCTGACTTCGGTATATGTGTCGAGTGTATCAAAGGGAAACAAACCAAAGTTAAAAGGAAAGGAGCATATAGAGCGAAAGAAGTCTTAGAGTTGATACATACCGACATCTGTGGACCGTTTCCACAGGAATCGTGGAACGGGCAGCGGTACTTTATATCATTCATCGACGACTACTCTCGTTTTGGTTACCTGTATCTTCTTCATGAAAAGTCTGAGGCCTTGGACAAGTTCATAACTTTTAAGACCGAGGTTGAGAAACAACTTGGTAAAAGCATTAAGACCGTTAGATCTGACCGTGGTGGTGAATACTATGGTAGATATGACGGATCGGGTGAACAACGTCCAGGACCCTTTGCACAGTACCTAGAGAAGTATGGAATAGTCCCTCAATACACTATGCCCGGTTCACCTCGCATGAACGGTGTATCTGAGAGACGGAACCGAACACTAAAAGATATGGTTAGAAGCATGATAAGTCACTCATCTCTACCATTATCTCTCTGGGGGGAAGCCATCAAATGTGCCGCTTATATACTCAATCGAGTACCCACAAAGGCTACTGTTAGCACTCCATATGAGCTTTGGAATGGGCGTAAACCTAATTTAAAGCATCTGCATGTGTGGGGTTGTCCAGCTGAGGCGAGGCCTTACAAACCTCAAGAAAAGAAACTGGACCCAAAAACAGTTAGTTGTTTCTTCATAGGTTATTCTGAACATTCTAGAGGGTTTAAGTTTTATGATTCTCTCACTGGTACAATATTTGAGACAGGAACGGCCAAGTTTCTAGAGGATGTTGAGTTTGGGGGGAAGAATAAGGGAACATATGTTGATTTTGAGGAAGAATCCATAAAGATTCATGAAGGTTTTAATAGGGATATTGAGATATCTGAAGATTGGGCGGTAATGCCAATCATTTCGATCCCATTAGAACAAGGTAATCCTCAGATTAACACTGATGCTCCACTTGAGGGTTCTAACCAGGATACAGAGATTCAGGTAGAACAAGAGGAACCTCAAGATAATCTTCCACAAGGGAATCAAAATGACATTGTTCATAATGATCAAACTCTACCTCCTCAAGAAGTGCAACAAGAGGAAATAGTGCCATTAAGAAGGTCCACTAGAGAAAGGAAGAGTACTATAGGTCCAGAATTTATAGTATATCTTCAGGAGCATGATGAGTTATGTGCTGGAACTGTAGATGATCCCTCATCCTACAAACAGGCCATGGCAAGCTCTGAATCTCAAAAGTGGATTGACGCTATGAAAGAAGAGTATAAATCAATGCAGGATAATGCGGTATGGGATCTTGTCCCATTACCTGAAGGGAAAAAGGCAATTGGTTGTAAATGGGTTTACAAAACCAAACGCGATTCCCTGGGTAATGTGGAAAGACATAAAGCACGTCTTGTAGCGAAAGGTTATACTCAGCGTGAAGGGATTGATTTTAAAGAAACTTTCGCTCCAGTATCGACGAAGGATTCCTTTAGAACAATCATGGCATTAGTTGCACATTTTGACCTTGAGCTTCATCAGATGGATGTTAAGACCGCTTTTCTCAATGGTAATATTGAGGAAACGATCTACATGATGCAACCAGAACACTTTGTAGAAAGTAACTCAAAAGATCTGGTTTGCAGACTTAAGAAATCCATTTATGGGCTTAAACAAGCTTCTCGTCAATGGTATCACAAATTCCTTGAGGTGATAGTCGGTTATGACTTTGAGATCAACTCGGTTGAGGATTGTGTTTATCACAAGTTCAGTGGGAGTAATTTCATATTTCTTATATTATATGTGGATGACATATTGCTTGCCTCGAACAATAAGGAATTGTTACACACTACAAAAAGATTTCTATCAGACAAGTTTGATATGAAGGATCTTGGTGATGCCAGTTTTGTGTTAGGAATCCAGATACATCGAGATCGTTCTCGTGGTATTCTTGGATTATCACAAAAAGCATACATTAAAAGTGTGTTACAACGTTACGGATTGGCAGATTGCAAACCCCTAAGTACCCCTATAGCAAAGGGTGACAGACTTAGTCTGAGTCAATGTCCTAAGACAAAACTTGAGATTGAGGAAATGAAAACGGTCCCTTATGCTTCTGCAGTTGGGAGTTTAATGTATGCTCAAGTTTGTACTAGGCCGGACATTGCCTTTGCTGTAAACATGTTGGGGAGATATGTTAGTAACCCAGGAATGGATCACTGGAAAGCAGTTAAAAGAGTACTCCGATATCTGCAAGGAACAAAGGGGCACATGTTGACATATAGGAAGTCGGATAAACTGGAGATCATCGGGTATTCCGACTCAGATTTTGGTGGATGCGCAGACACATTAAAAAGCACGTCAGGCAACATATTCTTATTGGCTGGAGGTGCAATATCCTGGAAAAGTGAAGCAAACACTTATTGCATCGTCCACCATGGCAGCATAATTTGTTGCATGCTTTGAGGCATCAAACCAGGCACTATGGCTGCGGAATTTTGTTACTGGATTACGCATTGTACAAGGGATAGAAGGCCCTATGAGGTTATATTGCGATAACAATTCCGCAGTGCAGTACTCTAACAGTAACAGGAGCGCGTCTAAATCCAAACACATAGACATAAAGTTTCTGTCTGTTAAAGAAAGAGTACAGATGGGTCAGATAAGTATAGAGCACATTGGAACAAATTCCATGATAGCAGATCCCCTAACAAAGGCGGTTTTGCCTAAGGTTTTCCAGGGACACACCATCAGTATGGGTGTAGTTGATTTAGAGGATTGTTAGTTTCAGTGGGAGAGTTTGTAATAGGATCTGATGTTATATTTTGCAGTATTGTGCACATTAAAGTTTATTGCAATATATATATGCTTGGAAATATTTATTGATATTTGTACTGTATTGGATCTCCAAAAGTAGGAACCATTTAAGAGTAGATATGTACGATTACAAGCCATATTACTCTTAGACCACCCTCCATAATTGGCCCAAGTAATTGATTGATTATGGTAATGTGATTACTGTTGCATCCTATTGTTCACATTACGAGAAAGAGGTCTTTAGTCCTTTATTATTATCAATCATGTACGGGGTTGTACCGTTTGCCCATTGACAATGAATATAGGGATCCCATTAAAGTTGAATATGTATTCTTGAGTAGCATATGACGGTCCAAGTGGGAGATTGTTGGAATATATTTATTTAATATATTTATAGACTAATAATAATTTGGACCGATATGCTAAATAAACATATTCGGTTATTGTCTTAAGGAAGTCCAAATTAAAAGTAGTCGAGTTAATTATTTAATTAACTAAATTGGACCTATGGGTAAAAAAGGCGTTATGGGCTCAAGTGTGGTAACCGGGTTGAATTTGGGCACTGTGATGAAGAGGGCCCAAATCTCAACACTTAAGCCTGAATTAATAAATCAGGGATATAAATTGAATTATCAATTTATTGGGTTATGGTCCCGGACACAAGGAAGTAACAAAGGATGGGCTTTACAATGTTGGGCTTCACATTGTAAAATCTATAAATAAGGGGCTAGGTTTAGGTATTTCATCACTCTAAACCCTAATCAGAAATACGGCCGCTTCCTTAGTGTCTGGAAACTTTTCTCTCTTATCTATTCTGATTCTGCAGGTCTCTTAGTTTCATTAACGGAATCGCCGGAGAACGTGGAATCGCTAAAGAACGCTAGAGAATACTAGATGGATAGCAGCAGGCAAACCCGTAAGTATTCTTGATCTTCTGTTTATTCTATAGATGAATCTAACAAAAAGGGTTTTATTATTTTTTCCGCGATTTGTTATATATTATCTGATGCGATTTCGGATAATATATAACAGGAAAGTATTCAAAAGCGAAAGAACAAGCTATTCCAATTTCGACCTTTAGAATTGGAGAGACTTCTAATGAAAGAGAATTAGAAACTGGGGATTTATTTTTTGGTTTTGAAAAATATGTATTATAATGTTTTTATCCTTTTGAACCTTTTCCAGCATTATTAATTATCTCATCAGGATTGGCTTAGAAAATGGGTTTATAGAAGGCCCAACACAAGAGAACCCTTGAACCATTCTAAAGGTCATAACCATAAAAAATTTGATCCAAATTAGAGAGAGGCCCAATACCAATCCAATCCATAATTTTTATGAAAGGACTAGAACACAGACCTATACTTCGTTTGAAACCTTATCCAATTTACAAACCATTTTCTTAGATACAATAAGACCATTCGAGAGATAAACAATATTATTTCCTAGAGAGTCCCTAACCCTTACCCATCTCAAGTTTACCACCGCTAATTAGCCCCTTTACCAAGATCTAAATTCGAGATTCCATCTAACAATCGAAAATGAAGTGTTCTACTAAAGAATATATGAGCCAACTCTGAGCGTTGCACCATCCATGACAACTGGTCCCAAATCGGAAGAAAAAACTTGTTAGATACCTTATCCAAGTCATCATCTTTGATTGTTGCCACGATGTTCTAATAAAATCCCACGGGAACTCTGGTCGAGTCCACCCTAGAACCAGAATCTGATGAGAACAGACTCGAATGATGTTATAAAGAAACGCATGTAGAAAAGTACATAACAATGACGTTACCTTTGGAGCCACATACAAAAGGAAGGGCCAAGTTATCAATAATGATTCATAAACGAGCCCATCAGAGTCATAACAGAAAAGACACAGACCTTTACCCGAATCTATGTGGTGTCTATCCAAAGCCAATGCATCCTTAATAAACGCTTCATGGAATGTAAGGATCAAATCAGAAACGAGGAAGTTACCTATCTTACACCCCATGTGTGTGGCCCTAAAGGAATCCAATAGTGATACTAAAATCTTCCCAACTAGATCAATAATAGCCTTATATGTCTTACACGCAAGGGATGGTATAGAGGAGGATATATGAGAAATCTCAGTCGGGTATATCCCAAGTTAGACGAATCAACCATGGGAAAGATGGCGAAAAAAAGAAGAAGATAAAAACTATTCAAGAGAGAAAAAACCAGCCATTTAAACCGGAATAGCTGGCCGAAAAGAACTAGAAACGGAAGAGACCATGGTGGATTGTTTGGTAAGTACAGAGTTTTCAAATTATTTATTCGAAATGAAGTGATTATATGTTTTTTAGTAAATAAATTTGAGCTGCACATATAGGTTATAAGTCGTACCAGATTTTTGAGATTTATTACCTATTTTTCTTTAGACTAATGAAACCTAGTAATGCTTTTTAATAAAGCAAACGTATCTCAGAAAAGATGTATCAGGAGAGATTTGAAACTTTGACATTGATAGAGAAATTTTCCTTATTGAAATATACTTAGCGGGATTTTGAAGTTCGGTCTGATCCAAAAACAGAACGTTAGAGAGATAAGACCAAAGTGTAAGTTTTGACCGTCTTTGACTAACGTAGTTCATACCAATAAAATTTGTGATGGGGAATTAATTTAGAGAGACTTGTAGTCAACACAGACTAGTGGTTTCAAAAATAAAATTTAGTCTTCAACATAGATAGGATTTCTTCCCTATAGTGAAGTCATTTGTATCAAAACGAACATGGTCATATCTAGAAATAGGAAAGATGAAAGACAATGCAACACTGTGTAAAACTTGAACATGGTTTGACTATAGTTTATATAAAACTTAGGAGTACAAAGAGGATAAGTTGAGTTATTTACATTGGTTTTACTTTGGTGAAATAATTCTTTGAATTTCAAAATGGTGTTTACCTGCAAGTTTAGAGTTGAATTTTTAACAATGGGTTTTACAGTGTTGATTTAGTTCATTGTGAAGTGGGGTAATATTTTTCTGCAGGTATATGGTCTTGAAGTATATTGTCTGGTCGAACAGGGACCAAATGAAGTTATTGTTAACATTCAAAAGCAAAAAAGAAACAATCTTCAAATAGCTGGGAGAATTAAGTGTAATGTTTAACTGCTATGATTGGTGTTGGTGTTGGACTGGATTTGGCACAGATAAAGGGCTAAGGACTGCTAGTTATTGACAAGGTAGTTGAGGGATACCCACAACAAAGAGATGTGATCTTGTAAATATGACTCAAAACAAGAGTAGTTCGTTGGGTACTCAAGACTAATGGTAAGGCATTGAAAATAAATCTTGTTACTAAAGTGCCACCAAAGAATCTCAAGTAAAATTAGGATATTACTTATAGGAAGAGATAAGAGACTGCACCAAGTAGAGAGTAAGGAGTATACTTGGATCCGTTTTGGAAAACAATGAATACTAGGATCGCTAGATGTTTGAAGAAAAAATCAAGATAGGAACGCTCGATGTTTGAAGAAGTTAAGCTCTTCCTCTTTCACACACAACAAATAGATTTTGTTTTGTTTAATAAAATCTTTTCTTAACAATTTTATAAAATTTTGTTTGTTTTATGTAACTTTAATAATATATTTATATTCCAAAAATATACGTAAATTTTCAATTTTAGTTTTAAAATTTTAAAAAAGAACGAAATGATGCAATTTTTATCCAATAAAATAAAGATAAAATATTGGTTCTTTCTTAAAATAAATTCTCTGACTTTGTCCACTATAATTAATAATAATTAAATGGTATAATTATTTAATTAATAATTCATATTAGTGTTGTATATACAGCTATGCCTATGATGGATATGGTAAGGCCATTGGCTTTGTTTTCAATAATTGAAATTTGAAATGATGGACCAAGTCATGTTTGGTTGGTTAAGATATTCCATCGATCAAAAACTGGCTTTTGGACTAAGAACACCGAATTGACCATTTGAGTTATTTAGTTACATACTATATTCACATCATACACCGTATATATAAATAAATTATTAAATATAGTTGTAAAATTTTGTAAGACTTAAAATCCAAAATAACTGAAAAGCAGATTGTTTTTTAAATCATTATGACTTCCTATAAAAAGTGGATTCAAGTCTTTATTTTTTTTTCAAAACAAGAACTTACAATATACCCAAAAACTTTTAAAGTCGTCATTCACGCATAGAAAATTGTGTTGCTTTTTTTGATAAACATATCAAGGGGATATTGATCGTGAGGATACTTTCACTATTGAAAATCTATAAAGTTAGTCTTTGCGCATGGTCTTCTCTCTGATTATGCCACGTGTCACCATAGTTAAATGGTTCTGGTCTCACATATAGTCATTAAAAGAACTCTGTTTTATACTCATAACTTCTTTCTAATAGTTTTACACAAATATCTTTTTAACAAATGGAAACTATCTTAACTTTATTCATGATTTGTTCTCATCAAACCTCTCTCTCACCCAATTTTATAAAAAACAAAACTTTATAAATGTTAAACAAACCCAACTTCTAATTTCAGTAGCATTTATTGATCGTACAAACAGAGCACACATATCTGAATTATTGTTTCAAAAAACACAACGCACTCTTTTATTACAAATCAAGTAATGAAATCGAAAACTCTGTTTTCATGTACTCTGTTGTTTTTACTGTCATCAGTTCAAACTAGTCGAACATACAATTTCGCTAACAACAAGAACCTCCCATCATGTGTAGATCTTTCGGTTATGAGCAGTTTTCTTCACTGGAACTATAACGAAGCCGTCAGAAAGTTGACATAGCGTTCAAACACATTGGGACAACTAGATCGGACTGGATATCATGGGGTCTGAACCCGACACAGGCAGCGATGGATGGAACACAAGCTATTATCACTTTCCAAAACTCGAGCGGACAATTCCAAGCTTATACACCAATGTTGTTGGGCATCAGTACCAATGGTGTTGAGGCCCTAACACCACCAGTTCTAGTGCGCCTTCACACCATTGGTTCTAAGGGCCAGAACCGATGGTGCGAAGGTGAACAAGAATATAATTTATTTATTTTAAAAAACAATTACCTTGATTCTGGTTGATTCGTGTTTGATTTTGTGTTTTTATTAGAAAAAGTTAAAAAAAATTGAAGAGAGTTTTAATGTTCTTGATGAGACTTTGAATGTTCAAGAACATTTTGAAGAACTTCACAAAATTGTAGTAATATGGGGTTTGATCTACTAAATCAAAGTATTTTTTTGGTATATATGGTAAAACAGGTTATTTTGTGATTTGGTTGAATTTATAATATACTTAGTATCTTTTTTACTTAATGACAGTTTTGTAATTAAATGGAAGTTCGATAATATTTTCATTCTAAAAAAATCAAACTAAAGTCAACTGCATTTTTGGGTAAACTTAAACCAGTTTTAGGTATATATAGCCCGACCCTATATATTATTTTCAAGTGCAAGAAGAGCTAAGAAAATAAGAAAATTTTATGTTGTTCTTGACTCTCGTAGATTTGGAGCTAATTTTGTTTACCGTAATTAAGGTGTGTGTGGAAGGGGCCCACTCAACACATAATCCTTAATTGCCTTACAACTGTGAGACTCGAGAGATGCAGGAAGTTAAAATCTATTTTCTCGCTGTTTATAGCTCGAACTCTTGTGCACCTAAAAGTCTAACGATCACTTATAAGGATGAATTAAAGCATATAATTGAGGAAGAAGAGAATCTCCCAAAATAACCTACTAGTACTAGCAATCTTATCCTAAACCGTTTTACAGCTATGAATATAGAAGAAGAGAATGCCTTAGAAGACAATTTTATATTGTTCTCGTGGAAGAAAACCCTTAACTGTCTTACAGTTGTGAAAATAGTAGGGTGCTACAAATTAAAATCTATTTTCTGAGGGTCTATTGTGATAAAAAAATTATGTGCAAACGAAATCTTCATTCTTGTATCAAATATAATTAGAGATAATGATCTCAAACAAAAAAACAAAGTATGTATGAAATCAACGCAAATAACATAGATCACTTTTTACGTGGAAAACCTTTCCAGTGTAGTAAGTAAAGACCACGAGACTGATTACGGATTACAAAACTATTCTCAAAATAAAACTACAGCATACACAACCCCAATACACAAGATAGTAAACCAAAATCAGAAAAATCATGAAGAGATGTCCAAAAAAAAGCAGTTATAAGAAGCTGATCGAAAGTATACTTAGAAGATTCCAAATCAAAATCTCCCCTGTTAGATTGTAGAGGACAAATAGACGAGCCTGCTCACCAAAATTGAAGCCAACCGGACCACAGAAGACAGTCTGATTGAATGTTCAAGTTCTACCTCAAATTGATTTTACTCTCAAAACTGCACAACTCAAAACACTATATAAGTATATATATACATAAGCCAAAATCTTATATGTTACCCTTATTTGGCCTTAGCCCATATGATAACTAGACTCCTACATAGGAAGAGCCCAACAAATATCCCCCTCACAACTATTTGGGAAGATTCGTTATCCCGACGATAAATCTACAATGTTCAAGCTTTCCCTATGCATTGTCTTTGTCATCATGTCAGACTCATTATCATCTGTATGAACTTTATCAACCTTCCTTAGTTTAACGTAAAAAATATCTTGAATCCAATGATATCTCACATCAATATGTTTCGACTTTGAGTGAAACGATGAATTCTTTACGAGATGAATAACACTCTGATTATCACATAACGTTACATACATGAGTTGTTCAAATCCAAGTTCTCTCAAGAACTTCTTTATCTATAGTAGCTATTTACTCGCTTCTGTCACTGTAATAAATTCTGGTTCTGTTGTTGAAAGGGTAACACATTTTTGTAGTCTTCATTTCCATGAAACAACGCCACTACAAAAGTTAATCAAATATCCAGAATTAGACTTCCGAGTGTCAACATCTCTAGCAAAGTCTGAATCAGAATAAGCCAAAAACTCAAGTTTCTCCATCCCAAAACTTAGCTTTAAATAAGAGGTTTCTCGCAATTACCTCATACTTCATTTCACGGCTTCTCAATTCTCTTTATCCGGGTTTGAAAAAAATATGCTCACAACACAAACACTATGAGCTAAGTCAGGACAAGTACATACCATGGTATACATGAGACTTCAACTGTAGATGCATATGGAATATTATCAATATCTATATTTTCTTCATTATTTGAAGGACATTGCTTATTGCTTAACTTGAAATGACTGGAAAGTTGTGAGCTAACCACTTTAGTTTTCTCCATCTTAAACTTCTGAAGAATTTTCTCAATATATTTTTCTTGTGACAATAACAACTTCTTCGAATCTCTGTCTCTAGTAATTCGGATGTCAAAAATATTTTTTGCTGGGCCAAAATCCTCATTGCGAACGACTTACTTAAATATTTCTTCAAAAAATCAATCAACAAAGTATTCTTCCCAATAATAAACATATAATCCACGTAAAGTAAGAGAACAATAAATTCAGCATCGACAAATTTCTTCACAAATACACAATTATTAGAAGAAGTCTTCTTGTAGTCCTGCTCCCCCATAACTAACATGAACTTTTTATACCACTGACACAGAGCTTGCTTCAAACCATATCGACTCTTCTTTAGTCTGCACACATAATATTATTTTCTTTCAACCACAAAACTTTTAGGTTGTTTCATAAAATTCTATTCTTCTAAGTCACCATGCCAAAATGTTGTTTTTACATCCATTTGCTCAATTTCCAAGTCTATACTAGATGCAATGCATATACCATATGAAAATACGCCATTTTTATAACTGGAGAAAATATTTCATCAAAACCAATCCCTTTTTTTTCTAATCAAAGCCTTTGACTACCAATATTTCTTTGTATCGAGGTTTCAAAGAAGTATTATCTTGCTTCAACCTTTACACTCACTTGTTACTCAAAGATTTTCTCCCTTGAGGTAGCTTCACTAACTAAAATGTGTGATTCTCATGAAGTGATTGCATATCTTCATTCATTGCTTCAATCTATTTATTTTTACACACACCACTAACAGCCTCATCCTAACACTCAAGCTCACCTGCATCGGTCAATAAAATATATTGATCAAAATGATATCTAGTAGAGGGTTGTCTATCTCTAGTAGATCTCCGAGTTGGAATTTAAGGTTGTTCAACATCTTCTTCATTCTCTTGTTCATCTATATAAATCATTATCATGATCACCAATGAAAAAATATACGAACCTCTCAAAGCAGATGAGTCATCATCTGAATTTTTTTTCAACTTTTGTAGGAGTAAGTGCAAGCGGAATATGCCCAAAATCTACCAAGTCATTATCAGACATAGTCACTGAACTCTTACTCTTCTCTATATCATGAACTCTATAATCTTCAATAAACACATCATCTCTGCTCCTAATAAGCTTCTTATTAAGTGGATCATGAAATCTGTAGTTGAACTCATCAAGGCCATAACCAATGAATACCCATAAGTTTTACTTGAACCTACTTTGCTAAGAGAGAGAAGGGAATAAAACTAAGCATAATTTTTCCAAAGATGTCGAATACATTGTCTTTTCTTTGAATTAAGTTTAAACCTCTCATCTTTTAGAATATGCACATAAGCTTTGCACCCAAATACACGCAAATGATCACAACAAACATCTTTATCTGTCCAAACTCTATTTGGGATATCTTCATCTAAAAGTATAGAAGGAATAAGATTCATGACATGTACCATTGTATATAAAGCTTCACTCGAAAAGTATTTAAGGAGTTGTGATTTGTGAAAGAAAACATCTCACCCTTTCAATTAATGTTTGGTTTAGTCTCTCAGCTACGCCATTCAACTGAGGGGTCTTGGGAGGTTTCCTTTGATCTCAAATACCTTGCTGTCTAAAATAATTATCAAACAGACCAATATATTCTCCCTCATTATCACTTCTAACACACTTCAATTGTTTCCTAGTATGTATCTTAACTAAATCTTGAACTGCATGAAGATATCTAACACTTGATCTTTTGTTTTCAAAGTGTAAGCTTAAACGTTCTTGGAATGATCATCAACAAAAATAAAAAAGTACAGAAAACGAATAAGTGTTCTTGTTTTGAGAGGACTACAAACATCAGTATGTACCAAGTCAAGCAAACTTGGTTTTCTTGAAGGAGCTGAGCTCTTAAAAGACTATCTATTCTGTTTTTAACCAAACAATATACACATTTCGTTAACTGAGCTTTATGTATCTCACAAATGTATTGTTTCTTCCTCAGAATATCTAATCATTTTTCGCTAATGACAGTAAGTGTTTTATGCCACAACTCAACCATTTCTTTATCATTATCAACATTAATTTTCTCAGGAAGCAACCTTGCAGATATGACGTAGAGGGCAGATTGTCCTCTTGCGGCAACCAATGAGCTCTTATTAAGTTTCGAATGCCCATTTGCAAAAATATTGCAATAGTCTTCATCATCTAGCTTCCCTATAGAGATCAAATTCGATCGAAGATCGGTTATATGTTTATCACCCTTCAAAATTAATTTCGTAACCATGTTTGTTTCTAGATAAAAATCACCAATATCAACCACTTCAGACAAATTATTATTTCCCGTCTTTGCAGAACCAAAGTCACCAGAGGTGTAAGATGAGAAAAATTCTCTACGAGAAGTGACATGAATTGTACCACCGCTGTCAACTACCCAACCACTTTCATCATACACAAAATTCACAACAACATCATCAATATTCATGAAGTAACTCTCTGAAACCGCAACATCATGTTTCTCGTCACCACTTTCATCATAATTTTTCTCCTTGTTCTTTTTTTCCTTACCATTGTTGGATTTCCCAAATTTATTATTATTTCTCAACTTACGACAACAAAATTTAGTGTGCCCGATCTCATAATAGCAGTATACTCCCAATCTAAAAATTCATTAGACTAGTTCATCTACTTCTACTGTTTTTCTTCTCATATGTTCATTTAGCACAATACTTTTAGTCAATGTCATTTAAATATTACCTTTAAAGGCTATATTAGAAAGAGAAATTCTAAAAGTATCCCATGAGTCTGGCAACACTCCAAGCAACCATAACACCAAAACCTCATCATCAAATTATATACCCATATAAGCCAACTGATTAATCAATCCTTGAAAGGTATTCAAGTGACTAGTAAGAGGTGACCCATCTTGATAGCTCAAGTACATCACCTCTTTGAACAAAAATAACTTATTGTTTCCTATATTATGAGGATATAACTACTCAAGTTTACTTCACAAAGTCTTTGCATTTGTTTCGTTTACAGCATGATTTAACACATTATCATCAATCATTTGCCAAATACAGCCACAAACCTGTCGATGAATAGTTATCCATTCTGCATCAGACTAGTCTGTAGGTTTTTCATCACCACACACTGGTAAATGAAAACCTTTAACATAAAGAATATCTTCCACATTTGATTTCCATATATGATAATTCGAACCATTCATCGTCACCATTGGCTTGTGTTCACCTTCATACTTGATGCAAGACAAATACACAACCTGTAGTTGAGATACCACTTTGACAAAAAATATACACACAAATGAAATTTTCCTTCTTGTATGAAATATGATTAAAGATAATGATCCCAAACAAAATACAAAGTATGTATAATTTAAACGCAAATAAAACAGAACACGTTTTACATGGAAAACCTTTCTAGTGTAGGAACTAAAACCCACGGGACTGATTTCTGAGTCCAATCAAATATTCACTATGAGAAGACTCGTTACAACACTATTCTCTAGATAAAACTAGAGCATACACTACACAAAGTATGAAAACTTCATACACAACCTTCATACACAAGATAGTAAACCGAAATCAGAAAACTCACTAAGAGATATCCCCAAAAATGCAGTTAGAAGAAGTTGATCGAAGATATACTTAGAAGACTCCAAATCAAAATCCCACACGTCATATTGTAGAAGATAAATACACGAGCATGCTCACCAAAATCACGGAAGACAGTCCGATTGAATGCCCAAAGTTCTGCCTTGAATTGCTTTTTTTTTCAAAACTGCACCACTCAAAACATTGTATAAGTTTATATTTATACAGAAACCAAGAAACCAAAATCCCATGTGTAGCCTTATTTGGTCTTAGCACATATGATAATTATACTCCCACATAGGAAGAGTCAAACATATTGCACAAACTTTTGTATAACTACATACTCTCTAGCTAGCTGATTGTACTCAGTTAGAGCATACCATAAAACCATAAAATAAAAAGAGAATGACGTAGTTTCATCCCCAAGTATCAGCAATCTTGTCTTTAATCGGTTAACAAGTGTCGTAATAGATAAATGCAGGAAACTAAAATCTATTTTCTCATGGTCTTTTGGACGAACTCTTGTGCACCTACAACGTCTAGTGATTAGGGATTGTGATGAGTTGGAGCATTGAATTGGAGCATTCATTGAAGAAAAAGAAGAAAAGAATGACCTAGACCCATCCACAAGTATCAGTCTTCTTATCTTCACATAATATTAGTAAAGGTATCCATCTGCAGATGCGGGAAACTGAAATATATATTTCTCATATTTGTAGCTCGTTATTGCCTTCAGCGATTGGACTTTCTTCATCCAAGCGAAGATGCAGCCTTCGAGAAAATCTTTAAGTATGCAAAAGCAAAATAAATGGAGATTGAGTTGTCGCACTTAGAAACATTAGTTATTGTACGATCATCAAATCTTGTTACCTTCGGTGGAAGATATTGTTCCTTTTCATTCCCATCTTTCCAAAAGTTGGATAACCAAAGATTGTGCAATAGAATTTCTACCACGTCTCCAAAGAAAGGCGTGTAAATTGTTTTATATTTCCTTTGCCCATTTTCTTTTTTGACTTTGTAACTAACTGTATTTCTTGTTTCCACTTGTAGCAATTTGTATTTTTGGCGCCAAAGAATTTAACCAAATTAGGCTGACAAACTGAAATATGTTTCCCATTTTCGTAGCCTTTTCTAGTCTTCGGCAATTAAAAGAGATTTATCTAAAGGGAAGTATTAGATTAGAGCAAATCTTTAAGTATGCATAAGGAAATCATGTGGAGATTGAGTTATCTCATGTAGAAGATTTATCAATTGAAAAAAAAAAGAATGGGGTAAAATCATCTACAAGTATGAGTGATCTTATCTTCACAGAATTAGAAACTGTTGGATTCAAAACTGCAAAAAGTTGAAACATACATTTCCAATATTTGTAGCTCCTTCTTGTCTTCTGCAGTTAAGAAGATTCATCTATATGGAAATGTTCCAGAGAGCATGTTGTTTAGTCTTTAAAGTGGTTGGTTAGACAGTTTTTACATTGGTTCGATAGTTTGGTTGTTATGCCTACCAATATAAAAAACAATGTGTTTTTTGTTAAATCATAAAAATAATTACACGGTGTGGGCGATGCGGATGAAGTTAGTGTCGACGATTTACAAAGTGTGGGAGATTATTAAACTAGGAGGAAATGATGAAGAAAAGAAAGATGTTGCAATAGTCTTGTTATTCCAATCGATATAAAAAAGCTAATCCTGTATATTGAAGAACAAGAACGACAAAAGATATGTGGGAATCAATTAAAACTCGACACATGGAAGCATACCGTGTTAAAGAGGCTCGATTGCAAACGTTCAATCCTCAATTTGACAGGTTGATAATGCAAGACTTAGACAACATCGATGAGTTTGCGGGAAAATTATTAGAACTATCATTAAGAAGTGCATTTTCATGTCAAATTATACAGGAATCAAAACTGGTGAAGAATTTTATTATAAGTCTACCAAGACACAAGTTCATACACATAATCGCTTCACTTGAACAAGTTATTGACCTCAACACAATAGGGTTTGAAGACATTGTGGAAGATTAAAGGCATATAAACATCGTATAGAAGAAGAAATGCATGAATATGATTAAGAGAAGCTTATATATGTGAAGTCGGATAGAAAAAGCTCTAGTGACGGTTACGATGGACACTGCGGGAGAGGAAGAGAAGTTCGCGGGCATTGAAGAGATAACGACCAAGCTGCCGATCAGAAGATATCGAAAGGTAAACAACAAAAGAATCTCTTTAAGGTTGTGTGTTATCGATGCGATTAGAATTTGCGAGATTATACCCCGAGAGAGTACAAAAACATGAAACTAATGTGATTGAGGCACAAAAGGCATATGGTGCATTGTATATGCATAAAGTAGTGTTATTGTACGATGATAAAGTGAAACCAAGTAATTTTGAACCCATTGCAAGAAATGTTTGGAGTTTGGTACTTAGACAATGGAGCAAGCAATCATATGACAGATAACAAATCATTATTTGCTCAGTTGAATAAACGAGTCAAATAAAGAGTGAAATTCAGCGATGGGTCAAGTATGGAGATAGGCGGTAGAGGAACGATTATGTTTGTTTGTAGGTCGGGTGAGAAAAGGTCATTGAAAGATATATATTATATACCTGATCTCAAACACAACGTTTTGGGCCGTGGACAAGCTACTGAAAACGAATGTGAAGTGCGAATGAAAAAAGATTATGTGACACTTCTCAAGAAATATGAAAAGATGTTGGTTCATGTAACGAGAAATTACAGTCAAATTTTAAGACAAACATAAATATATAGAGTATCTTGTGTTTACAAGTTAAAATCGATGAGAATAAGAAGTGGCATCAAAGGCTTGGTCATACGAATTTTGAAATAATAAAATTGATGGGAGATAAATATATGGTGATAGATATACCAAAGTATGAAGTACAAATCGAAGCTTGTGAGTCATGTCTAGCCAAACAACAAACGCATGGCTTGTTTCCAACAAAGACGAGGTACCGGCGTCAGGAGCTCTCGAACTCGTGCACGGTCACCTGTGTGGTCCGGTCTTTCCATCAACACCTACTCATAACAGGTACATGTTCGTTTTGATTGATGATTATCCAAGATATATATGAAGCAAAGTCATGAAAGAGAAAAACAAAGCATTTGAGCACTTTAAACGCTTTAAGGCCACGATTGAGAAGTAAATTGGGGAAGCAATCATAACGTTTCGAACAGATAAAAAATGAGGGTTTATATCGATTGAGTTCAACATATTATGTGAAGAGATTGGTATCAGTTGACTGATCTGTACACACCATAGGAAAATATAGTTGTAGAGAGGCAAAACAAGACTTTGTGGAGATGATCAGAAGTATGTTGAATGCTATGAGACTTTCAAATTACTTGTGGGTGAGAGGAAATACGACACTCAACTTATCTCATCAATTTAGTTCCCACAAAGCCTTTGGAAGATCAGACACTGTACGAGTGCTGCATAGGTATGAAGCTCAATGAGAGATCAGGGTTGCTCGTGAATCTCTTAACCGAATCGAGCTCGAAAGCGTACTGTCTTCACGATCTGATGAAATAAAAGGTTATTGTGAGTCGAGATATGATCCTTATAGAACATAAAGGCTGGAATTGAAGTCAGCATGAGGAATGCAGTGATTCTGATATATTCAAAGTTGTTTATATGGATGAAAGACTTATCGTTGATCAAGCACACGAGATCATTGAAGAGGCTGAATTCAAAACCGTCGATATTGATACACACGAAGACGTGTTGGAGCAAGAAAATGTCGACATCGGTTCAATTTTGAGATGATCTACAAGACGAGTCATTAAAACTAAGTATCTCGATGACTATATTCTGAATGGAGGAGTGTGAATAATTGTTACTCACAGTTAATGGTGAACCTGAATTCTATTTAGAGGCTGAGGTTTTTAACGAGTGGATTGAAGGGATAGAGGCTGAAAAATGTTCCGATGGAGAAAAATCAGACTTGTAAGTTGGTTGAAAACCCAAAAGAAGTCAAAGCAATAGGTTTGAAGTGGGTTTAAAAAATCAAGATGAATGCAGATGGAACTATCAACAAGTATAAAGCCAGATTAGTTACAAAAGGTATGTGCAAAAGCAAGTTATCGATTTCGACGAAGTATTTGTGCCAATAGCTTGAATCGAAACCACACGATTGCTGATTGCTAATGCCACTATGCGAGGTTTGGAAATTTATCACTTGGATGTGAAAATTGCATTCTTACCTGGCGAACTAAACACAATCGTGTATGTTATACAACTTGAGGGTTTTGTTAGACTAGGAGAAGAGACAAAAGTGTATGGTTTGTACAATGCTTTGTATGGATTGCATCAAGCCCCAAAAGCTTGGAACAAGAAACTTGATCAAGTACTGAAAGGATTGAAGTTTGTGAGAGGCACAAATGAACAAGCCGTGTATCGCAATGAAGAGAAGAATAATCAACTCATTATCGCGGTATATGTAGACGACTTGTTTGTTACTAGATCTTCTTTACAGGTGGTTCATGATTTTCAAGAAGACATGGCTATAACATTTGAGATGAAAATTTTCAGAAATCGTACTTAATATCTCGGAATTGAAGTTGAGCAAAATCAAGAGGGTATGACTATCAGACAATAAAGTTATGCTAATAAGATTTTGACTCATACAGGTATGGAGACTTGCAATCCAACTCATATTCCAATGGATGCAAATTTGAAGTTAACCAAAGTCGTCGAAGAGCTAGAAATTGACTCCACCAAGTACAAAAAAACGATCGGATGCTTAAGATACTTGCTTCATATACGGTTAAACTTAGCATATTCAATGGGAGTATTGAGTCGTTATATACATAGTCCAAGAGAGTCATATGAACTAACCATTAAGAAAGTGTTACGATACGCAGAGAAACCGCTAGTCTTAGAGTGAAGTTCAGACACTGAAATATGAGATTGTTGGCTATGGTAATATCAGTCGTAATATCGATCTTGATAATGGAAGAAGCCCATAAGGTCTTATTTTCTACTATGGTTTGGCACCGATAACTTGGACTTTAAAGAAGCGACCAACGTTTTCCTTATGGTCGTGTGCATCATAATAAATGACGGCTACAACAACATGTCAAACGATTTTCTTACATGAGATTCTCCGAGAAGTGTCAGGATCAGAGAACAAGAAAGTGACAATTCGTGTGGAGAACAAGTCAACAATTACACTTACATAATATCCAGTGTTTCATGGGAGGATGAATTACATACTTGCGAAGTATCATTTTATTCGAGAGTGCACTAAAAATAGCAAGGTTGAAGTTGAACATGTTTCAAACACCAAGCAGAAGACATACATACTGACTAAAGCTCTTGTAAGGATGAATTTCAAGGACATGAGGAACTTAATCGAAGTGGAAGACATTAATCCAGATTCAAAGATTAGACGAGTTAATGTTGGTTAATCTTGTAAGTGGTTAGACAGGTTGGTTAGGCAATTTTAAAGGTTGGTTAGATAGTTTGTTTGTTGTGATTACCGATAAAAAAAGTCGTGTTTTGCTAAATCAATAAGTAGAATTTTACAGGTTAAAAATTATCGGTTCTTGAATAATACCTTGAGAGAACATCTTTGAGTATGGAGAAGGAAATCAAATGGAGATTGAGTGGTCTCACTTAAAAAGTTTATCAATTGAAGGATAACGAAGTCTCGTTAACTTCAGCGTAGGGTATTCTTCTTCTCTCATTCCCATCTTTGCAATTCATTCATGCACATCAAGGATTGTACCATTAAATTTTCAGGCACGTATCACATACGAAGGTATGTGATTTGTTTTATATTTCATTTTCCCCTTTGTTTTTTTACTCTGTCACCAACCACGTCCGGATTTCTTATCTCTTCATGTAGCAATTAGGGGATGTGTATCTCTCTAAGGTACCAAAAGAAGTACCTAAAGAGTGTGCCAACTATATTTCGTCTCAACTAATAATTGGACACCTGCCAAATATAAGACGCTTTCAGGTTGAATCTCTCATACGAGTAGAAGATGAATTTCGACTTAGAAGTTGACAACCACGGATCAGATTTAGTACTTCCAATAAAGTACTTCACTGTTAATGACATTCCTCGGCTGGATATGTCTGGAATTTCCACTCGTACACCAGCATCTTCTAAAGTCTTACGAACGCAGTGATGTTTTCGTGCCATAAACTGAGCTATATTCTTTCACCCACATTGGCTCAGAATCTGCGTAAGTCAGAGCGTCTAGTAGTAAAATATTGCAAGGAATTGGTGCAAGTAATCAACAACGACAATGAAAGAGTTCAAAACCATTTCAAATGAGAAGGTATCCATGGTCTGAAATGTATCGGAATAGAAAACTAGAATTGTTGGGTATGAATTAAATGTAGAAAGTATTAGGTAAAATAAAATTGGTACAGAGAAAATGATTTTGAGAAATCAGTGTATGATTTAGAAGATTCATTCCTTTATTCATCATCTTAGGCGCGTGTGAGACTTCATCTAACCTAATTAGTTACAAAATAGGTTGATTTGTAGTGCAGTCCTTTATAGTTATAACTAATTCAAATTTCTTCTTATAACTTTACAAGTTATCATAACAAACCTTATCATTATTATATTAAGTTTCCAATATGCCATATCCTTCGCAGTAGCACCCTTAATTTTTAGAAAGAACAATAAGTAAAAACTAGTAATCATCGAAGTCACATTAGATGGAGATTATTAGTTGCCAAATTCGAAATCGCTTCAAATTTTATCTTCCCATTTCCTCATCAAAGTGGTTGACAAGAACATTTTTTGCCCTCGAATAAAAGCATACCCATAGTTGCCTCTTACATCAACTCTTCATTATTGCTTCAGCTGTTAGGTTACACACTTTCCATCTTTGAACAAAAACATATTAAAGCTGCTTCGAATTCAATCCAATCAATATTATGCATAATGTCTCCTCGAATCTTTACTCAACCCTTTCAAACCTGTTTTAAATTCTCACGCACTTAGTCTTTTGTACGCCACTTCACAATGGTTAGAAACATTTAGAATGCTCTAGCACGTATGCTTAACGCCACTAGGTCTAAAAAAGTATATATGTCACTCCCTCTGGTAGCAAGCAACCGTTTGACATTCTTTAATTCCCCCCAATAACTATCATCACCTCTCCAACTTCTCTGACCACTTTCTCTTTCATGATTTTTTTATAAATACTCATTCCTTCATTATTTTTGTTTCACGTATAACATCTAGTGAGAGCAAGTTCATTTGAAAATCCAATTTTTTGGCTACCTTCATCTGAAAATCTAATTTCCTAGCTACCTTCGCCAGAAAACTCATCTTTACCAGTTAACCTTCAAACTTTTATGAACTAATTTTAAAACTCATATTCATCTTAGTTTATGAGAAAATCCCCAGGTACGAATAAACCAATTTGTGTCATTTACAATTACTTGTGTATCAGTGAAAGGGCTGGTGAATACCGGGCAGCAGGAGTAATAGATAACTCTTCATAATTTTCAACTCAAACCACTGTATACAGTAATTTCAAACCTGTTCTAAAAAATTCTGGGTTTTAGGGTTCATCCAGTCCAATTCTTGATAGTGACTTAGCAGAGTCTCCTCAACAAACATCTTCACCATTGCCGCTTTGAAATCTCTCACCAATACCTTCTCGCTACGTATTCATTCCTCCTCCAAGTCCTTCTCTAGTACCATCTAGCTCCATATCTATTCCTCATGGAAATACTCGCAAAGAAACACGAAGCGTACCCATTCACAAAAAATCCAAAAAACCTTCATCACCCATCAATACCGATCTACCTCGAATTTCATGCAAAGAGAATCCTCGAGTTCAGTCAAAGGCTCATCTCTCCCAAAACCTTCCTATAAAAAAGAAAGAAATTATAGCTATGAGAGACCTCAAAGCTGCTAATACTCCATAAAATACCACAGCTAATCCAACACTACTGTATCCTACATCGAGGGAGATTGTTCAGACCAACCTGGAGTCACAACAAACTCTTTTGAATAACCAACTTCAAAATATGGCATAAACCTCAAATCCTCCTCAATTGGTAGACGAAGGTTCTGAAGAAGAAGTTAATTCAAAGGAAATGAACTCAAATGTCGAAGCTACATAAAGAGGTGTTGCTTCAGAAACCGAAGATAACGCTTCGAAGAAAGGAGCACCAGAGAAAAAAGAAAAGAAAAAGAAAAAACCCATTGATCTTCCTGAAGATGTTGATGTCACTCTTACTGTGAATTTAAAACCACTCATCCCCAAATATAAAGGCGCTGATTAATGTGCCATATGACTATTATAGTCAATCTCTTGCAGAGCGTCTAAAAAAACCATAGGGACTGCTAGACAATATAATGCTTCGACTATCAAAGAAAGGCAATATTCCACTTAATTATGGAGCAGATAAATTGGTGGTCTATTTAGAGATCATCAACTGGGGACTTCGGTTCCCACTGGACCCCATGATAGCGGAGTAAATTTCTATCCTACATAAGAAATCCCAAATTTATGGTTTACTCTCTTGTCAGTGATTATAGGATTCTGGACTGTGCCAGACCCCTCTCCATAAAAGACTTCATTGTCATGACAAGTATTTCCAAAGGTCATGTATTTCCCTTCTATTATCTGACGCTTAAAGATGATTTCAAAATAATCGATGATATTATCGAGGCAGACAAGTTTTGGAAGCAAAAGTTTGTCTTTATTTCTGGAGCATGAAATAATGGCAATCAGATATCAAAGGAGAATCCATCAACGTTTAACCTCATTTAGAGGAGTTTTAATAAGTTCTCTTATACTTTCTTGTGCTCTTTATATCTTATATATCAATTTTTTATATGTATTAGCATTGTATACAGAAATTTGAATGAGTCAAATTCAACTTAAAATCCCTCATTCTTACCTTCGAATTATAACGAATCCTCCTCAAAGTTTGATAATGAGTTGAATTCTTATGTGTTATAACTCTTTTCTTTTCCATTAAGTCAAGTCTGTTCTTTTTGCCTATTCATTCAACTCTTTGGAATAATGAAGTACTCTATAAGAAGGTAAAGTAGACTAAACATGACTTATAACATCCATACCATATACTAAGGCAAAATGAGTCTCTTGAGTAACCTCTGTAGGAGTTTTTAGATAAGCCGACAAGACCTCTTGCAAACAGTGAAGCCATTTCCCTGGAGCACTTGTTAAATTTTTCTTTAAACCTTCAAGCATAGATCTATTAGTTGCTTTCACTTGACCATTTGCTTGGGGATGAAAAAGCGTAGAAAAACATTGAATAATACCCTTCGAAGCATAAAAAGAAGCTATTTATATGTTGTTAAATCGAGGACCCTTATTTGTAGTAATTTTCCGACGAACTCCAAAGCGACGATAAATATTATTTACAATGAATTTGATAACATACGTTTTCTTTCGATCATTTTGAATTTGATGAGCTGTGTACGATTGATCAGATTGATTTTCCACTTCGTTCTTCTCCTCAACCTGTCGCACCTCAGATCTCAGCCTACCTGACTGAACTTTATGTTCTCTTTGAATATACTTGTCATTCAAATAATTTATCTTGTACAACAATTGATTCATCCGATATTTAATCTAAGAATAACCCTGTTGTACTGGAATTTGATTATTTTACTTACTTTCCTCTTTTCGTAAATCCGATCTCATCACTGAATAACTTTACGAACTGTTGGATCAGCTTCATGTTTAGGTTACATATTGATTGAGAACAATATTAGTGACTAATAGTTCAACAAGGTTTAGTTTTTGATTAGTAATCAAGGTACCAATCGAATTTCTCCCACTATGGTTGCCAATTTGTTGAGTATGAATTAGACTTAGAAAGAAATAGTAAAAGGTAAAATAAAGTTGGTAGAGAGAGAGAGAGAGAATGATTTTAAAAAATCAGAATATAAGTTAGAATTGTCCCCTTATTTGTCATCTCATGTTCTATTTATAGGCGTGTGAGACTTCATCTAACAGAATTAGTTACATAATAGGTTAATTTGCATTATAGTCCGTTATAGTTGCAAATAATTCAAATCTCTTCTTATAACTTTATAATTTATCATAACTAACCTTATCATTAATATATTAAGTCCTCAATATTTCATATCTTTATGAGTAACAAGATCAAATTTGTTTTTCCTCTATCCATTATTGGTGGTCTTCTAAATCAATGTTATCTAGAGATCAAAGATGCTGATGGGCTACATTATGTATTCGGAAACGAAACATTAGAAGCCGGAAATAGCAATATTGAGATTGAGAAGGTAGTGGTCCTTAAACTGAAGAATATAGAGCTGAAGGAACTACCAAGGCTTATAGGATATTCATTAGCGAGTTACAGTTTTATATGTCCACGTATTATGAGTGATTATCAATTAAAGGTTGAAGGCTTTCCAAACGTTAATTAGCGCTTCACTTTTTCGCCTAAAGACGGTTAGTTTCATCCCCTTCATTCTACTAGTATTTGTTAATTCACCATGTCTTTGTTCCTTAATAGTTTTTTGTTATTACATTTACACATAGATGCACAATTTAGTAAAGAAATAAAAAAACATATGGTTATGAGTAAAATAATTATCATGCATTGTGCATTATCTATGTATCTCATGAATAACAATTAGAAAGGAGAATGCATCATTAAAAAAAGTAAAAGATGGTTTGAGTACAAGCTCCCCAATAAACATTTACTCAAGATCAATGAGACACACTATTTGATTCAACCTTTTAAATAAAAACCTTATTCAATGAATATGTTAGGGTGACGACCAAAGCCCAACATCCCACATAGGTTAAACACGGGAATTATCAGTGGTATATAAGTCTCAACTAGTATGAAACCTTTTGGAAGTGTACCAAAAGCAAAGTCGTGCGGTCCTTCGGGGCCAAGCGAACAATATCATACTAGTCTTGAGATCGGATTATTCTTACTTATATACGGAGACAGAATATGCAGTACCCATATTCCCAACAAATGGTATCAAAGCTTTGGTTGTGAAATTAGGTTTCACAATGGCGTCTACAACAATAAATTCGATGAAGGATCCAACTTTGGATTGTGGAAGACTAAATTAAAATCTTCATTGGTAATGCAAGGATTGAGGAAGTGGTGGAGAATAAGTTACCAGCAGAGATGAAAGGAGAGGAGAAGCAAGATCTTCAAGAAAGGGATTTATGCTGGATTTTAATGAGTGTAAAAAATAACGTTCTTCGCGAGATTAGTGGAAGAAGACTACTGCATGTGCATGGAATAAGCTAGGTGATCTTTACTCAGAGAAATCAGTAGTAACAGATTATATTTGAAGGAGTGCTTGTACGATTTCAAATTGAGAACATGTATTTCCATAACTGAACACTTAGATAATTTAAAATCAATTATCATGGACTTGGATAAGATTTATGTCATCATTGAGGATGAGGATCATTTTTTGTTTGTCTTAAGATCGTTACCACCTTTATATGAAAACTTTGTAGATACCATAATGTATGGTAATTAATAGTTTTGCTAGCAGATGTCTAAGGGACGCTGAGATCAAAGGAGTTGAGACAGTTGTAGTTAGACAATCAGGCTGAAGGGGAAGGGCTTATGACTAGCGGAAGATCTGGAAGCAAAACGAGTTCTTTAAAAATGAAGAATTGAAGGTCCAAATCAAAAGATAATAACTTAAACTGTTATGAATGCCGTGAGCATGGTCATTATAGGAGATATTGTCCAAAGTTGAATGGTAAGAACGGAGATCAAGAGGAAAATATAGAAAATCTTGCTGAAGATGTGAACGATTCCAACAACAGTGAATATAATGGTGAAGGAGATGTATTATCCGTAAATTCAGACTGTGGGAAAAACTCTTGGGTACTTAATACTTGCGCTACATAACACACGTTTCCGTTCAAGTAGTGGTTCGATACTTACAAGCCAATGTAGGGAACTGTCTATATAGGGAACAACTATTCATTGTATGTTGGTGGTATCAGTAACGTCAGAATCAGAATGTTTGATGAGGTTTTTAGAATTATGACATGTTGGCATGTTTAAGGGTCAAAGAGATACCTGATATCTCTTGGGAGATTATACCCTCGGGGTTACAAGTACAGTGCAGAAGACGGTGTAATCAAAATGACAAAAGACTCAATTGTGTGTATGAAAGACAGTTTGCATATGGGTCTTTACATTCTCTAAAGACGTGTTGTTATGGGAGATGTTGCAGTAGCATCATCACGGAGTAATAACCAAAGTATGCAGGATCAAAATAAGTTGTGGCATTGACGTCTTGGGTGACAAAGGATTAGCTGTTTTAGGAAAGACAGATTTGTTAAAAGAGTATAAAGCATAATTATTGGGATTTTGTGATCACTGTGTGTTTTGCAAACAAATTAAAGTCAAATTCAGCAAATCGGCTCTAAGAAAGAAAAAAGGGACAGTGGACTATATTCATTCAAATCAACGATTATTTCAGGATGGTGTGGGTTTACTTTCTGAAAATGAAAGATGAGGCATATCCAACCTGTATTAAATGGAAGACAATGATTGAGAAGCAAACAAGAAGAAAAATCAAACATCTTAGGATAAATAATAGGTTAGAATTTTTGCAGTCGTGATTTCAATGAGTTATGCGAAGTTTAGGGAATAAAGCACCATCACACTTGCTCTAGAATACCACAATAGAATGGGGTCACAGAAAAAATGAGAAAAACAATTTGTCACAAGGCATGAAGCACGCTCTCGCATTCTGGTGTTGGAAATGATTTTGAGGCTGAAGCTATCAATACAGCATGTTACTTGGTGAATCGTTCTCAATCAACGACTATTCATTGTAATTTTTTATTGAGATTTGGTCTAGATTGTCGGCTGATTACGAACAATTGAGGGTGTTCAGTTGTCCTGCGTATGCTCGTATAAGAGATGGTAAGCTTAAACCTAAGGAAAAGAGGTGCATATTTGTAGGATATGCTACTGAAGTGAAAGGATATAGGTTATGGTGTACCTCTCCAAAGTCTCAAGGTTTTCATATTAGTAGGGATGTGATTTTTAACAAGTTCGCTTCTATATCAAGTCATAAGGAAGTAGGAGAAATGGTCGAATCAGGATCAGTTGTGAGTGAACATGTGGATCTTGAAGTAGAATCAGTTCATAGGAGGCCTATTAATTCAAGTGATTTCTTAGGTGGATCCAGAATCAAGAGGTGAAGCGTCAATATCGGATGATAGTGATAATGATGCGCCCGAACCAGAACAACAACCTTATAGCATAGCACTGGGCAGAGAAAGAAGAGATATTAGACTTCTAAAAATGTATGGGAATCTAGTTGCATATACTATGTCAGTTGTAGAAGAAGTTGAGATAAAGGAACCTAGTAGTTACAGAAAAGCTATAGGGAGTTCAAAGGCAGATTGATGGATTGGTGCTATGGGGGAAGAGATTGAATCTCTTCATAAACATCACACATGGAAGCTTGTTGACTTGCCTAAATGACAGAAGGTAGTTAGAAGAGACAGATGTTTTGTTATTCTGCAGATGTGCACATGGAAGACAAAATGAGGGTCGTTAAAAGATACCCATACATCTCGCATCAGGGGTGACTAATGTTAAATTGTTACATTTCGTGTATATATATATATATATATGAATTAATGTTTTAAAACTTTTTTTTTATTTGTGTTATGCGAAACTGGGGTTAAATCATATTCAAAATGTGAAATCATCATAAAATAAAATAGAAAATGCGAAATCAATGTTAAATTTAAAATGAGATACTAGATACGAAACCAATTTTAAATTTGGGAAACAAATGAAATATTTGTTAAATTTAAATATGTTTTTTTTACCTATGAGTGAAATGCAAAACCAATATTAAATTAAAATATGAAATACGATACCAAGGTAAAATGAAATGCGAAATGTGAAACCAACTTTTTTTTCTGAGTATGAAATGCGAAATGCAAAATTATGATTAATTAAGTTCGCCAAAAATAATAAAAAAAAATCATTCATGGAATTTACCCACCAACGTTTTTTTAGCCCTGTATAAGAGACTCTTAAAAAGTTCGTTCCATGGAAATTACCAATATTAAGTTTTGTGTGGGAGGTCCCCACTCAGCACATAAACCTTAATCGTCTTACAACAGTGACAATACAAAGATGCAAGAAGTTAAAATCTATCAACTCACTGTACATGGCTCGAACTCTTGTCCACTTAGAAAAGCTTGACATACGTAATCATGATAGTTAGAGCATATCATTAAAAAAGAAGAAGAAGAGATTAACTTGAAATCATCGACAAGTACGAGTCATATTATCCTCCCAGAATTAGTAGAGGTATTCATCGATAGATACAAGAAACTGAAATATATATTCGTAGCTCCTTTTTGTCTTCAGCAATTAAAAAAGATTGATCTAGTCAGAAATGTTGCATTAGAGGAAATCTTTAAGTATGCAGAAGTAAATCAAATTGAGATTGAGTTTGTTGAAGTTGTTTAGATAGTTGTTCATTGGTTCAACATTAGAAGCTGTTAGTTTATTTTGGTCCAGTTTATGGGTCTTTTGTAAGTCTTTTGTGGGTTTTTTTAGGAAAAGTCACAGTTAGAGTTCTCTGAACACGCTTTATTTTACTTGTGGTTTTTATTTAACTTATGTTAGTGACTTTATCTTGTATTTAAAGCTCCATATACTAATGAAAGAATAAATTTCTTTTGATTTTCCAGTAACTCATCTACTTCTCTATCTTCCAATTATTCTCATCATTATATCCATGTCTTCTACACTAACAAAGTGGTATCAGAGCCCTCTTCATAAGGGATTTTTGAGGTTAAAATGGAAAGAGATATCCCAATCGCTGTACCACTAGTTTTCAATAGAGACAATTATCAAATGTGGGCAGTTCGTATGAAGACTTACTTGGAAGCTTTGGATCTTTGGGAATTAGTAGAAAAGGATTAAAAAAATCCCTTAACTTCCACCAAATCCTACTATGGCACAGATCAAAGCACATTCGGAAAAGAATATGAGAAAATCAAAGGAAAAATCTTGACTATTTGCAGCTGTATCTCATATGATATTCACACGAATAAACAACCAAAGAAATTTGGGATTATCTCAAGGCCGAGTACAAAGAAGATAAAAGAATTTGTGGAATGAAAGTCCTAAATTTAATTAGAGATTTTGAGTTGCAGAAGATGAAGGAGTTTGAGTGCTTGAATGAGTACTCTGCCAGACTTCTTAGCATTGCCAACAAGGTGAGATTTCTTGGGTCTGAATTAAAAGACTCCAGGATTGTTGAAAAGATATTGGTAATTGTTACAGAGAAGTTTGAAGCAACCATTACTACTCTGGAGAACACCAAAGATCTGTCAAATATGTCTCTTACATAGCTCTTAAATGCCTTGCAAGCACAAGAGTAGAGAAGGTCTATGAGGCACGAAAAAGTGATTGAAGATGATTTTCATGTAAAGTATCAAGACAAACAGTTATAAAAAAACAAACTTCAAAAATCAATAGAAGAGTGGAGATTCATCTAACAATTTTAAAAAAGAAGAAGAAGCAAATATGAGAAAATCATACCCGCCTTGCCGCCATCGTAAAATTAAAGGTCATCCACCAGACAAGTGTTAGAGGAGACCTGATGTGAAATGCTCCAAATGTAATAAACTTGGACATGAAGCTACAATTTGTAAAGTAAAGGGTCAGATGCAGATGCACGTGTAGCTGATCAAGAAGAAGAAGATCAACTGTTTGTGGTAAGTTGTTTTTCAGGCAGAGAATTGAGTGAAATCTGGTTGATTGAAAGTAGGTGCACAAATCGTATATCATATGATAAAGAGCTCTTTAAAGAATTAAAAGACACCGAAGGCAAAAGAGCAAGGATCAGAAACGGTGAACACTTGGAAGTCAAGAGAAAATGTATAGTAGCTATATCAAGCTATGGAAGTACACAATTTATTTCAGATGTTTTATTTGTACCAAAAATTGATCAAAATCTGTTAAGTGTTGGTCAATTTCTTGATAAAGGCAATAAAGTGTTGTTTGAGAATAAACAGTGCCTAATCAAAGATGCTAGCGGTAAAGACTTGTTCAACGTCAAAATGCAAGGAAAAAAAGTTTGCTCTAAATCCAATGGAGAAACAAGAATTACTTTTTCATGATATGTCGAAACATCATTCTAAACTGCATTTTAGTGAGCCATTCTATGGTGGCATTGAAATTCATGTAGAGGAAAGTATCAGGTTAACCAACTTTCTTCAAGAAGTCCATGATGTTGGTTTTGGTTCTAATTTTGAGTCCTCACTGTATCTGTCAAATTAGATGTTTGGGAACTTTAGTCATCAAACAAGTTTCGGGTCATTACTTCGAGAACAAATCAATGAGGTTCATTTAAAGGAGTCTTATATACAGTTTAACCAAATATCGTCAACTATTTGGAAAGCTTGTGACAGTGTCAATGCTTTGAAATATGTAGGTATTTAAAAGAAAAATCATGCTTTACTTCTATCTTCGGAAGCCTTTGAAAATGGAATTTTAATGGCCAAATATGAGATTGGTGTAGAAGTCCAGTTCGACGATGTTATCGACAAACAACTTGTGATACAAACAAGCAGGCTTGAGCTTTCGGTTGAAAGACATATAAGAGTGAAAATTGTTGCTCCTAGTGAAAGGCGCAAAAAATCGAAGAAGAAGAAAAGAAGACAAAAAAATCTAAACATCATCTAAACAAGGAGGAGTGTTGAAGTTGTTTAGATAGTTGTTCATTGGTTCAACATTATTTTGAAGTTGTTAGTTTATGTAGGTCCAGTTCATGGGTCTTTTGTGAGTCTTTTGTGGGTCTTTCTTGGACAAAGTCACAGTTAGAGTTCTCTGAACACGCTTTAGTTTACTTGTGGTTTTAATTTAACTTATGTCAATCATTTAACTTATGTTAGTGACTTTTATCTTGTATTTAAAGCTCTGTCTACTAAATGAATGAATAGAAGTCTTTTTATTTTCAAGTAACTCATATGCTTCTCTATCTTTCAATTATTCTCACCATTAAATATTTGACCAGCAATGTCTAAATCACACTGATAATATTTCCAATATCTTCCTTTTGATGTGTTTTCCTTTCTATACACTTTTGCTATTTGATACCGTTTAAAGGATTTGGTACATTCATGCCCACATACCTAGCAAAAGGCACAGTTAAATCATACCTTAGAGGACAAAGTTCTCCACCCTACGGAGTATAAGAGTTATATTAGTGCATAATAAGAGGGTTTATATACTTTTAGCAAAGAAATCTGTGCACGGTCAGGATTAGTCCATCAAAATAATAAGATATATGTGACCTAGATTCCATTAAAACAAATGATAAAAAAAATAACCTGATCAGTGAAGTCATAGATAAATTTTGAATCTTCTACATACTTTTTTGTCAGAGTTTCGCTCAATTCGATAACCTGAGTATTAAAAACCATGAGTGTCAAGGCCATGACACCATTGTTAGATATTTTAGTATAATTGGATCGATTAGTCTATCAATTTAATCATCATACATTATCGAACCAGTTGTAAACTTTATTTCAAGTCGTAAAGTGCGGAGTGCGCGCTTGTTAGATTATATCATCATTAACGGGGTCGAGAGGCATATCCCGATGCGGAGTTCAAAGGACAGAGTTAACAAAATTTCAAATTAAAAAATTTGAACGTTTATTTGAATTTCAAATTTCAGTTTTTTTTTTAATTCAAAACTGAATTCCTGTTATATGACTTTAACTACCCAGCTAACCTAACTGTCAAAGTGCATGCATTGGTCGAAATTAGAAAGGTTCGGTTCTGTAGAAAAAAATTATAGGCAATATTTTCATCCTATGTGTTCGAAAAAATATCTTTGATTTTATCCAATTGGAATTTTTGGAGAACCCCATAAATATTTCAATTATAATTTTTTTGAAACTTGTTAAACAAATCCAAAAATCAAACACTGTTTCCAACAACCATGTCTGTTAAAAACTTAGCTATATTTTAGAATGTTATTTTTCTCTTACTATCATTTGCTCTTTTGAAAAGACGCGGGTTGTTGGATCATAAAACTGACCCGTTGTAAAGGTCTGACCCACTCAATAAGGCCCACTAAGAAAGTGTATTCTAAAAATAATTAAATATTATTTTATATTGTAGTGGAGATTGTGTATACGACCATCTTTAGGTTGTAAGAAACTCTTTTATCTTGAGTGTAGTCTTGAGGTCTAGTGCTTAAGTATCCAGAAGCTCTTGGATGGTGGGTCCTTGTCTCCACTATGGTTCTATAAATAGTGGAGCTCTCCAACCATCTAGACAATCAACAAAACACACCAAGAAAAACACTTAGAAAGAAAATTAGAGTGAGAGAAAAGACATATAAGACTGCTCTCTTGTAGTGTGAGTTCTAGGATTGGCTTGTAATAACAAATAGTTTTATTTTGCATCTTTATAAAATTTGTTTGTGTGTTCAAAAGCGTGTTGTTTCATATTTGCCACAAAAAAAATGGTATCAAAGCCACAAACATTATCTGAAATTTCGTTTCTTCAACATAATGAAAGAGATGACAAATGGTTTATCATCCTTCCAAGTTCCAACACTCAAGAACACCAACTATCATCCTTGGAGTACATGAAGTGTGGGCTTCCATAGAAAAATTCTTCAACGAACCCGAAGACGAAGTTAGCCTTACTCTCGAGGAGAAAACAACTTTGAAGGATTCAAGAAAAGTCGAAAAAAGCTCTTTTCGTAATCTATCAAGCATTAGATAATGATGTCTTTGAAAAAATTTCAAGCGTATTTTGCGCCAAGCATGCGTGGAAAAAATTACAAATCTCATACAAAAGAGTAAAAAAGATGAAAATGTATGTCTTCAAACGTTAAGATGTGAATTTGAATCCTTACAAATGAAAGTATCATAGTTTATTTCAGAATATTTCTCAAGAGTAGCAATCGTTTCTAATCAATTAAAAAAATGGTGAGAGTAATTGAAAAAAATACTCCGTTCGTTGGATCCTAAATTTGAGCATATCGTTGAAGAAACTTAAGAATTGGAGAAAATGATAATTGAAGAACTCCAAGGCTCATTACCAACCTATGGAGGAAAGCATAAAAAGAAGAAATAGATCATTGAGAAACTCCTCAAAGTATAACTCAAGGACATCCATGCAAATCAAGGAGATGATAGAAATTAAGGTGGCGAAGCAGAGGTAGAGGCCGCAGACGATGTGGTTATCACGATCGTGGACGTGACTGGGAGAAAACTCAACACGAGATCGTGGAAGAAGAAATTTGATATCGATGTATGATAAATCTCAAATCCAATGCTATAAATATCAAAGGTTTGGACGTTATGCTTCAGAAAGCACAGTCCCCAACAATAATGTTGATGAGAGGGCCAACTATACGGAGGATAAGACGGAAGAAAAATATATGTTAGAACTAACATAAAGAAAACACTAATAAAGGTCAAGAGAACACTTGGTATCTTAACACCCGTGCAAGCAACCATATATGTAGGAAAATAATCATGCTCGTAGAGATCAATGAAGCACTGAGTGGAAATATCTCTGACCATTTTGCTTCAAATGTTTCTGACCGTTGAGAGAAGGCCTGTTAATTGTTTTCACATCAAGATATTTGAAGCGCTAACAAAGGTTTGAATTGATTTTGAAGTAGTTGTACCTAGGAGTCTATTTGAGGATGCAAAGTATATAATTAAATAGCCTTGAAAAAATATATATTCAAAGCAATATTGTGAATTACACTGATTCGAGGACAAGGAAAATAGTTCACTGTCTTTCATAAGAACTAGGGGGGCTACTAATAAGGATATAGAATGTTGATGGCCTAAATGTAATAAATGAAGTCTTATGAGACAAGTTGTATAGTTAAGGGATATATTTGGGGTTTTATATAAAGACAAAAGACTATTGTGTAATAAAACTTTATGTATAACTAATTCTGGTACACTAAGTCTTATCACCTATATATAATGGTCAAGTCTCATATTAATGGAGATGATACTTTCATTAGTGAAAATTCTTCTTCTGTTTTTACTTTCTCTCTCTAAAATCAATCTCTCGTTCTCTCTTTCAAGAACATGATTTAACTCTCATCAAATTAACGCCCACAGTGAGAATTAATTGCTCGTATGTACCTTGATTTTGTAATAAAAAAACCAGAGGCAAATGATTCCTTGATTTATTATAGTTGTTCTTGATTGACAATGAAACAGGTAATGAAAATGATCCTTTGATTCGAAAGGCAATTGAGACTGTAAAATCTGATTTGCAAAGAGGAGAAGGTAAGGAATGTGAGCAAATTCTGATGCATCAGACTCACTCAGACATTGAAGCTTGAATGAATAAGTTGCTCGATAAAATTACAGTGTTAAATGAAATGTACGATCAAAGAGGAAAACATATTTAGTTAGGAAGGCTGAAATTTGAGGTGCGACTAGTGGAGGAAAAATACGATTTGGAAAGTCAGTCTGATCGATTTTATGCAGATCAAAAGTTTCGAACTGATCGGAGAAAAACGGGTTTTGAATCTGCTAAAGAGCATCGGTCTTCGTGGAAAGAGAAAAAAGATAATCACATGTTTGATAGCTCTGAAGCTAAGAAAGAGTTTCTTAAGCACAAGAGTAATCGAGGATCTTTGAAAGAAGAAATAATCCGACTTCGGAAGCCGCGTAAAGAATATAAACTGAAAAGGATAATTTACCTCATTATTTGAGGGAGCTTGAATGGTGTGAAGGGAATACATCTAATCAGTATAAAGGAGTAGTTGATAAGAATTTATATCATGTAATGGGGACAAGTGGAGAAGACCAGTACGTACAGGAAGTAGATTGGAGAAATTCTCCTTTAAAAATTGAGATACGATCCTTCACTCTTCCCAAGTGATATAACATCTCTAGGGTCGAAATATTCGAAGGGTTGCAAGATCGTGATGACCACATTGAACAGTTCATGAACTACATGATGAACTTTAAAGACGACGATATGCTGGTGCGAATGAAATTTTCTCAGACATTCAAGGCCATAACTTTGAAATGGTATAATAGGATTCTGAGGGGATCCATTACCAATTTTAAAGATTTGTATAAAGCTTTTCGACGATAATTTGTGGGAAAGAAAGAAATGCATGCAAATAGAAATATAATAATACAATATAAACATAACGTGGGAGAAAAGTTGAATGATTACACGAAGCGTTTTGTGTTAATAAAAGAAGAGTTTCATAATTATGAAGAAGTAGTTTCTATGGCTGAATTTCGAGAAGAAGTTCAATTTGACGCATCGTGGGTACAAGAGCGTCAGTTAAGAGAATTTAGCATAAATACAAGATTGAAGATGGCAAAGCCCTATAGACTCTAAGTGAAACTACAATCATATATGAATTATAGCTTCTGTATCCGAATCGTATAATACAGAATCCGACACGATATTTGAAGTGAAACTCAAAGATTATCTCTAGTAGATAACATTCCTTGGATTGCAAGTCATATAACAGAAGAGTGACGAGGAATATTATACTTATTTCATATTAACCCGACCCATTTGACACGAAGAGTGGACGTTCAAATAGCATTATAGGTGTCATTGATAGTGAAATTTGAATTTCTTGTCTTGGCGGTCTAGTAGTGCATGTCATTTGAAGTTGGTTATTTGGACGAGGTAAGGAGAGAATGAGATTGTTAATCTCATGAAGATAGTTGTGGTTCTTTTCTCGTGTAGATCTGATGTGAGATGACCTTAATGCATAAGACCTTAAATAATGCATAAGACCTTAAGATTCTTCACCAGCCTAAGTTCTTTAATGATATTTTTCTTGTAATGGTTTTACCAGAGAGGCGGGAATGAGAAAAAGATCATACCAAAATAATGGATCGATGTTGTTACCAATCGCTACCCTGTACAAGTTACTCGTCAAATTCATAAGACTTACAACTTTCCTCAAAGTCTAAGATGGAGAGGAATCTAGATCTAAATCCCATAATTAGTTTTTCGGTCATTATCCAGTCGCACCAGATTGAAATTTTGTTATTACTTATTAGAGATTACAAATATTTAAGAACAACCTCATGATTCTAATTTTTTAGATCAAGAATCACAAGGCCCCCCTCTATCTTGGGAGTGGTAATATTTGGCCAAACAACCTTGGCCCGAGAAACCTTCATCTTAGGGCCCGACCAAAAGAATCGACAATGATATTGGGACAACTCTTTGAGGACCCTATGAGGAAGGATGAAAATAAAAAAATCAGTATACTTTTCCAGTAAAAAGAATATATTTGATAAGCTGAATTTAACCACATAGAATGGGTACTTCAAGGTCCACGAGTCTATGCACGAGATAATATTATGAAGAAGCGGACGATAATCAGTATGATTAAATCGTCATGTGAGGAGGGGAATTGCCAGATATTTCACATGAAAAGTACCTTCGTTATACTATAAGATAATTATTAGATCATTACAAAAAGTAGGATTGGCCTCTAAAGGAAGATTTGGATTTTAAAAGGACTAAATTGAAGTTTCGAAAGCGAGAATAAGTCATCTATGTTATTTTACATAAGTTGGACGGAGTTGAGATCACCGTAAAACAAAATCATGAGATCTTATACAAAGAAGAGATGACAATTTTATGTTTATGGCATTTCTAGTGATTTGGAAATTCATATCGTTATTTGTTTTCTTTAAAATACTAGAAACGACTTGAATTACAAGAAAAACGAGAAATAGGAAGATTGGGTTACCTTTTTTAATCTTTTTTTTTACCTTGGAATTTACCATAAGAGTCATCATTAATGGTAATTTTATAGGAAAGAGCGATAATACACTAGATGGTCCAACTGATCATCTTCTGCCGGAAGTTTATGACAACAAGAATGTCAAGAATGAATTTCTTAAAGTTGATTGTGAGAGCAACCTTCTTCTGGTCCAACTAATTTTAAAGGCTTTCATAAGGTCGATTGTGGGAGCAAACTTCTTTTTTTTACAATTGATGTGATAATCCATTATAGGTAATTGAGAGAGAAAAATATTGTCTCAAATATTCCTTCTGGAGATGAACGTCGGTTGAAATTTATCAATCAATTAATGGAAACAGTATTTGATTCTATTAGTTATAATTTTAGAGATGATCTTGTAGACCACATCGCAAAGAACAATAGGATTAAAATTAGCAACAACAGAAGATGAGTTCTTTTCGGGGATAATGAAGATTGAAGTTGAATTCCACAAGGGATCAACAACTTAAGTGTTGAAGAACTCAAGAACTCTATTGCATATTTTCTCCCCCATATTATTTACAGAGCGCTTAAAAAGCTAGTATTTAATCAATCATGCCCGATTACTTTATTAACATCGATACTAAATAAGGAATTTCTAATTTTTTTCATATATCATGTGGGTTATAGAAAACTTATCCCCATCATTGACCTTGGTGGAGAGAAGATCTACAACCCATTCCAGACCAGGGTAGCCTATGGGTGCCTGGTTATAACCAAATCGTTGAAATAGCTTACACGGACATTAACAACACTAGTAAGGGTGGAGGACGTCACACCATAACATGGAAGTGTATGATCGAATTTTAACATGTTAAAATAATTGAATGGTCCGAAGATCTAGAGAACCCGTTTTGGACGGAAACATAGGAAAAGACTCATCTCATTCATTATTGACTAAGATACGGTCAATTTTAGAATAAATAGGATTTCTTGGCTGTTTATTAATCCATGTGAAAGGTAAAGCTGTAGAGCAGGGGTTGCTAAGCTTACATTGGTAATATCAATTTTTGAATTCATCAATTTCCGTTGAATAATTCTCAGAAAACTCAATGATCTCCCATGGCTTACGGTTAATGTTAAAGTCGCCAGGAGTGACCAAAGAAAGGAATACCATGATTTTTATGGCAGAAAGATCGTTCAAGAGTGGAATATAATGACAAACTTCATTTGAAGCATAGATGGTTGTGATTCGAATGGTAGATGGGAGATTATAATTTCTTGTTTTATAGTGAATATATTGCGATGAGTAGGATAACATGGAGTCGTAACTATGATCCAAATTATCCAAATCCTAGCAAAATATTGAGAGGCATGGTTGGTGATAACATACTACAAAGGGACCATAGTTCTAATAATGGATTCAACTTCGTGACCAAAGAATTAGTTTTATAAGTATCATTATAGATATAATTTTACGAATAATAAAATTTGTGATGTTTTTCTGCCTAATATGGTCATTTAACCCACAAATGTTCTAGAAGCCCATCAAAGTGCCATGTGGCATTCTCTGGAACCTTTTTTCTCTCTTTCCTAAAGCAAAATTGGAAAAAGAAATAACCCTCAAGGAGGAACTTGAATTCTACAAGACTAAATTTGCCTAATAACACTCGACATTGACCTTTAGTTGAGAAAGGTTAGGAGTTTGTGTAAGGATATAGCTATAAACACAAGATTCCTAAGACTCCGGGAGACCCAAAGCACAACCATTCATGACGAAAATGTTATCCTAAAAAATAATATCGCGAAAACCAATGACCAACAGAGAACGGTTGTCGTAATGTCCCGCATCAGTATTTACATACATAGAGTGAGTATTGAAGGTCAGATTAAAAGGATGAGTTAGAAGGAAGTGAGCTAGTGTTAGTCAAGGATCTAACCAATTTCGAGCTAAAATTATAATTGAGAGGAATTTCTAATGAACGAGAATTAGAAAATTATGGATTTATTTGTTGGTTCTGAAATATCTATTATAATGTTGTTTGCATTTAGGGCCATTTCTAACATTACCAAATTTTCTGACCAGGTTTGGCTTTGAAAATAGGTTTATAAAAATCCCAACACCAAGCAAGCCTTGAACCATTCAAGAAGTAAGCCCTGAACCATAAGAATTAAATTATAAAGAGGCACAGTACCAATCTGATCCACACTTTTTATGAGAGGACCATAACACAGACCCATACCCTATTTAGAACCCGTATCCGATTTATAAGCCATTTCCTTATAGAAAATAAGACCATTTGAGAGAGAAACATTGTTACTTCTGGAAGAGTCCATAACCTTAACCCATCTCAAGTTTACCACCGACACGATCAATGCAATCAACCCCTTTACCAAGATCCGATTTGGACATTATACCGTACTATTAAAAATGAAGTGTTCTACTCAAGAATATTCGGGCTAAATCTGGGAGCTCCAACTCCACGAGAATTGGTGGAAAATCGGAGGAAATAACTCGCTAGAAACCTTATCCAAGCTATCATCTTTGATTATTGTCATAATGTTATGATAAAATCCCATTGGAACTCTGCTCGAGTCCATCCTAGATCGTTACGTGACGAGAACAAAGTAAAACGATGTTATAAAAAACCATATGTAAAAGAATAAATAACAACGACATTACCCTTGAATCACAGACAAAAGGAAGGGTCAGATCATCAACAATGATTCTTAAAAGGGGCCATCAGAGTTATAAGGGAAAAAACTCAGATGTTGACCTAACTTCATGTTGTGTCCATCCAAAGCCAATACATCCTTAACAAATAATTCTTGGAATTTGATGATCAAATGAGAAACCAGGAAGTAACCTATTCTATATCTTATGTGTATGGCCCTATTTGATGATCAAATGAGAAACCAGGAAGTAACCTATTCTATATCTTATGTGTATGGCCCTAAAAGAATTCAACAGTGATACCAAAGGCTTCCCAACTAGATCAACAAGAGCCTCATAGGCCTTACACTTAATGGATGATATAGAGAGTGGTATAAAATAAATCTCAACCGAGTATATCCCAAGTTAGATGAATAAACCGTGGGAAAGATGGCAAGAAAAGAAGACAAGATGGAAAGTATTCAAAAGCGAAAGAACAAGCTATTCCAATTTCGACCTTTAGAATTGGAGAGACTTCTAATGAAAGAGAATTAGAAACTGGGGATTTATTTTTTGGTTTTGAAAAATATGTATTATAATGTTTTTATCCTTTTGAACCTTTTCCAGCATTATTAATTATCTCATCAGGATTGGCTTAGAAAATGGGTTTATAGAAGGCCCAACACAAGAGAACCCTTGAACCATTCTAAAGGTCATAACCATAAAAAATTTGATCCAAATTAGAGAGAGGCCCAATACCAATCCAATCCATAATTTTTATGAAAGGACTAGAACACAGACCTATACTTCGTTTGAAACCTTATCCAATTTACAAACCATTTTCTTAGATACAATAAGACCATTCGAGAGATAAACAATATTATTTCCTAGAGAGTCCCTAACCCTTACCCATCTCAAGTTTACCACCGCTAATTAGCCCCTTTACCAAGATCTAAATTCGAGATTCCATCTAACAATCGAAAATGAAGTGTTCTACTAAAGAATATATGAGCCAACTCTGAGCGTTGCACCATCCATGACAACTGGTCCCAAATCGGAAGAAAAAACTTGTTAGATACCTTATCCAAGTCATCATCTTTGATTGTTGCCACGATGTTCTAATAAAATCCCACGGGAACTCTGGTCGAGTCCACCCTAGAACCAGAATCTGATGAGAACAGACTCGAATGATGTTATAAAGAAACGCATGTAGAAAAGTACATAACAATGACGTTACCTTTGGAGCCACATACAAAAGGAAGGGCCAAGTTATCAATAATGATTCATAAACGAGCCCATCAGAGTCATAACAGAAAAGACACAGACCTTTACCCGAATCTATGTGGTGTCTATCCAAAGCCAATGCATCCTTAATAAACGCTTCATGGAATGTAAGGATCAAATCAGAAACGAGGAAGTTACCTATCTTACACCCCATGTGTGTGGCCCTAAAGGAATCCAATAGTGATACTAAAATCTTCCCAACTAGATCAATAATAGCCTTATATGTCTTACACGCAAGGGATGGTATAGAGGAGGATATATGAGAAATCTCAGTCGGGTATATCCCAAGTTAGACGAATCAACCATGGGAAAGATGGCGAAAAAAAGAAGAAGATAAAAACTATTCAAGAGAGAAAAAACCAGCCATTTAAACCGGAATAGCTGGCCGAAAAGAACTAGAAACGGAAGAGACCATGGTGGATTGTTTGGTAAGTACAGAGTTTTCAAATTATTTATTCGAAATGAAGTGATTATATGTTTTTTAGTAAATAAATTTGAGCTGCACATATAGGTTATAAGTCGTACCAGATTTTTGAGATTTATTACCTATTTTTCTTTAGACTAATGAAACCTAGTAATGCTTTTTAATAAAGCAAACGTATCTCAGAAAAGATGTATCAGGAGAGATTTGAAACTTTGACATTGATAGAGAAATTTTCCTTATTGAAATATACTTAGCGGGATTTTGAAGTTCGGTCTGATCCAAAAACAGAACGTTAGAGAGATAAGACCAAAGTGTAAGTTTTGACCGTCTTTGACTAACGTAGTTCATACCAATAAAATTTGTGATGGGGAATTAATTTAGAGAGACTTGTAGTCAACACAGACTAGTGGTTTCAAAAATAAAATTTAGTCTTCAACATAGATAGGATTTCTTCCCTATAGTGAAGTCATTTGTATCAAAACGAACATGGTCATATCTAGAAATAGGAAAGATGAAAGACAATGCAACACTGTGTAAAACTTGAACATGGTTTGACTATAGTTTATATAAAACTTAGGAGTACAAAGAGGATAAGTTGAGTTATTTACATTGGTTTTACTTTGGTGAAATAATTCTTTGAATTTCAAAATGGTGTTTACCTGCAAGTTTAGAGTTGAATTTTTAACAATGGGTTTTACAGTGTTGATTTAGTTCATTGTGAAGTGGGGTAATATTTTTCTGCAGGTATATGGTCTTGAAGTATATTGTCTGGTCGAACAGGGACCAAATGAAGTTATTGTTAACATTCAAAAGCAAAAAAGAAACAATCTTCAAATAGCTGGGAGAATTAAGTGTAATGTTTAACTGCTATGATTGGTGTTGGTGTTGGACTGGATTTGGCACAGATAAAGGGCTAAGGACTGCTAGTTATTGACAAGGTAGTTGAGGGATACCCACAACAAAGAGATGTGATCTTGTAAATATGACTCAAAACAAGAGTAGTTCGTTGGGTACTCAAGACTAATGGTAAGGCATTGAAAATAAATCTTGTTACTAAAGTGCCACCAAAGAATCTCAAGTAAAATTAGGATATTACTTATAGGAAGAGATAAGAGACTGCACCAAGTAGAGAGTAAGGAGTATACTTGGATCCGTTTTGGAAAACAATGAATACTAGGATCGCTAGATGTTTGAAGAAAAAATCAAGATAGGAACGCTCGATGTTTGAAGAAGTTAAGCTCTTCCTCTTTCACACACAACAAATAGATTTTGTTTTGTTTAATAAAATCTTTTCTTAACAATTTTATAAAATTTTGTTTGTTTTATGTAACTTTAATAATATATTTATATTCCAAAAATATACGTAAATTTTCAATTTTAGTTTTAAAATTTTAAAAAAGAACGAAATGATGCAATTTTTATCCAATAAAATAAAGATAAAATATTGGTTCTTTCTTAAAATAAATTCTCTGACTTTGTCCACTATAATTAATAATAATTAAATGGTATAATTATTTAATTAATAATTCATATTAGTGTTGTATATACAGCTATGCCTATGATGGATATGGTAAGGCCATTGGCTTTGTTTTCAATAATTGAAATTTGAAATGATGGACCAAGTCATGTTTGGTTGGTTAAGATATTCCATCGATCAAAAACTGGCTTTTGGACTAAGAACACCGAATTGACCATTTGAGTTATTTAGTTACATACTATATTCACATCATACACCGTATATATAAATAAATTATTAAATATAGTTGTAAAATTTTGTAAGACTTAAAATCCAAAATAACTGAAAAGCAGATTGTTTTTTAAATCATTATGACTTCCTATAAAAAGTGGATTCAAGTCTTTATTTTTTTTTCAAAACAAGAACTTACAATATACCCAAAAACTTTTAAAGTCGTCATTCACGCATAGAAAATTGTGTTGCTTTTTTTGATAAACATATCAAGGGGATATTGATCGTGAGGATACTTTCACTATTGAAAATCTATAAAGTTAGTCTTTGCGCATGGTCTTCTCTCTGATTATGCCACGTGTCACCATAGTTAAATGGTTCTGGTCTCACATATAGTCATTAAAAGAACTCTGTTTTATACTCATAACTTCTTTCTAATAGTTTTACACAAATATCTTTTTAACAAATGGAAACTATCTTAACTTTATTCATGATTTGTTCTCATCAAACCTCTCTCTCACCCAATTTTATAAAAAACAAAACTTTATAAATGTTAAACAAACCCAACTTCTAATTTCAGTAGCATTTATTGATCGTACAAACAGAGCACACATATCTGAATTATTGTTTCAAAAAACACAACGCACTCTTTTATTACAAATCAAGTAATGAAATCGAAAACTCTGTTTTCATGTACTCTGTTGTTTTTACTGTCATCAGTTCAAACTAGTCGAACATACAATTTCGCTAACAACAAGAACCTCCCATCATGTGTAGATCTTTCGGTTATGAGCAGTTTTCTTCACTGGAACTATAACGAAGCCGTCAGAAAGTTGACATAGCGTTCAAACACATTGGGACAACTAGATCGGACTGGATATCATGGGGTCTGAACCCGACACAGGCAGCGATGGATGGAACACAAGCTATTATCACTTTCCAAAACTCGAGCGGACAATTCCAAGCTTATACACCAATGTTGTTGGGCATCAGTACCAATGGTGTTGAGGCCCTAACACCACCAGTTCTAGTGCGCCTTCACACCATTGGTTCTAAGGGCCAGAACCGATGGTGCGAAGGTGAACAAGAATATAATTTATTTATTTTTAAAAAAAATTACCTTGATTCTGGTTGATTCGTGTTTGATTTTGTGTTTTGATTAGAAAAAGTTAAAAAAAATTGAAGAGAGTTTTAATGTTCTTGATGAGACTTTGAATGTTCAAGAACATTTTGAAGAACTTCACAAAATTGTAGTAATATGGGGTTTGATCTACTAAATCAAAGTATTTTTTTGGTATAGATGGTAAAACAGGTTATTTTGTGATTTGGTTGAATTTATAATATACTTAGTATCTTTTTTACTTAATGACAGTTTTGTAATTAAATGGAAGTTCGATAATATTTTCATTCTAAAAAAATCAAACTAAAGTCAACTGCATTTTTGGGTAAACTTAAACCAGTTTTAGGTATATATAGCCCGACCCTATATATTATTTTCAAGTGCAAGAAGAGCTAAGAAAATAAGAAAATTTTATGTTGTTCTTGACTCTCGTAGATTTGGAGCTAATTTTGTTTACCGTAATTAAGGTGTGTGTGGAAGGGGCCCACTCAACACATAATCCTTAATTGCCTTAGAACTGTGAGACTCGAGAGATGCAGGAAGTTAAAATCTATTTTCTCGCTGTTTATAGCTCGAACTCTTGTGCACCTAAAAGTCTAAAGATCACTTATAAGGATGAATTAAAGCATATAATTGAGGAAGAAGAGAATCTCCCACAATAACCTACTAGTACTAGCAATCTTATCCTTAACCGTTTTACCGCTATGAATATAGAAGAAGAGAATGCCTTAGAAGACAATTTTATATTGTTCTCGTGGAAGAAAACCCTTAACTGTCTTACAGTTGTGAAAATAGTAGGGTGCTACAAATTAAAATCTATTTTCTGAGGGTCTATTGTGATAAAAAAATTATGTGCAAACGAAATCTTCATTCTTGTATCAAATATAATTAGAGATAATGATCTCAAACAAAAAAACAAAGTATGTATGAAATCAACGCAAATAACATAGATCACTTTTTACGTGGAAACCCTTTCCAGTGTAGTAAGTAAAGACCACGAGACTGATTACGGATTACAAAACTATTCTCAAAATAAAACTACAGCATACACAACCCCAATACACAAGATAGTAAACCAAAATCAGAAAAATCATGAAGAGATGTAAAAAAAAAAGCAGTTATAAGAAGCTGATCGAAAGTATACTTAGAAGATTCCAAATCAAAATCTCCCCTGTTAGATTGTAGAGGACAAATAGACGAGCCTGCTCACCAAAATTGAAGCCAACCGGACCACAGAAGACAGTCTGATTGAATGTTCAAGTTCTACCTCAAATTGATTTTACTCTCAAAACTGCACAACTCAAAACACTATATAAGTATATATATACATAAGCCAAAATCTTATATGTTACCCTTATTTGGCCTTAGCCCATATGATAACTAGACTCCTACATAGGAAGAGCCCAACAAATATCCCCCTCACAACTATTTGGGAAGATTCGTTATCCCGACGATAAATCTACAATGTTCAAGCTTTCCCTATGCATTGTCTTTGCCATCATGTCAGACTCATTATCATCTGTATGAACTTTATCAACCTTCCATAGTTTAACGTAAAAAATATCTTGAATCCAATGATATCTCACATCAATATGTTTCGACTTTGAGTGAAACGATGAATTCTTTACGAGATGAATAACACTCTGATTATCACATAACGTTACATACATGAGTTGTTCAAATCCAAGTTCTCTCAAGAACTTCTTTATCTATAGTAGCTATTTACTCGCTTCTGTCACTGTAATAAATTCTGGTTCTGTTGTTGAAAGGGTAACACATTTTTGTAGTCTTCATTTCCATGAAACAACGCCACTACAAAAGTTAATCAAATATCCAGAATTAGACTTCCGAGTGTCAACATCTCTAGCAAAGTCTGAATCAGAATAAGCCAAAAAACTCAAGTTTCTCCATCCCAAAACTTAGCTTTAAATAAGAGGTTTCTCGCAATTACCTCATACTTCATTTCACGGCTTCTCAATTCTCTTTATCCGGGTTTGAAAAAAATATGCTCACAACACAAAAATATTCTCCTATAAGTAATATCCTAATTTTACTTGAGATTCTTTGGTGGCACTTTAGTAACAAGATTTATTTTCAATGCCTTACCATTAGTCTTGGATCCGTTTTGGAAAACAATGAATACTAGGATCGCTAGATGTTTGAAGAAAAAATCAAGATAGGAACGCTCGATGTTTGAAGAAGTTAAGCTCTTCCTCTTTCACACACAACAAATAGATTTTGTTTTGTTTAATAAAATCTTTTCTTAACAATTTTATAAAATTTTGTTTGTTTTATGTAACTTTAATAATATATTTATATTCCAAAAACATACGTAAATTTTCAATTTTAGTTTTAAAATTTTAAAAAAGAACGAAATGATGCAATTTTTATCCAATAAAATAAAGATAAAATATTGGTTCTTTCTTAAAATAAATTCTCTGACTTTGTCCACTATAATTAATAATAATTAAATGGTATAATTTTTTGATTAATAATTCATATTAGTGTTGTATATACAGCTATGCCTATGATGGATATGGTAAGGCCATTGGCTTTGTTTTCAATAATTGAAATTTGAAATGATGGACCAAGTCATGTTTGGTTGGTTAAGATATTCCATCGATCAAAAACTGGCTTTTGGACTAAGAACACCGAATTGACGATTTGAGTTATTTAGTTACATACTATATTCACATCATACACCGTATATATAAATAAATTATTAAATATAGTTGTAAAATTTTGTAAGACTTAAAATCCAAAATAACTGAAAAGTAGATTGTTTTTTAAATCATTATGACTTCCTATAAAAAGTGGATTCAAGTCTTTATTTTTTTTTCAAAACAAGAACTTACAATATACCCAAAAACTTTTAAAGTCGTCATTCACGCATAGAAAATTGTGTTGCTTTTTTTGATAAACATATCAAGGGGATATTGATCGTGAGGATACTTTCACTATTGAAAATCTATAAAGTTAGTCTTTGCGCATGGTCTTCTCTCTGATTATGCCACGTGTCACCATAGTTAAATGGTTCTGGTCTCACATATAGTCATTAAAAGAACTCTGTTTTATACTCATAACTTCTTTCTAATAGTTTTACACAAATATTTTTTAACAAATGGAAACTATCTTAACTTTATTCATGATTTGTTCTCATCAAACCTCTCTCTCACCCAATTTTATAAAAAACAAAACTTTATAAATGTTAAACAAACCCAACTTCTAATTTCAGTAGCATTTATTGATCGTACAAACAGAGCACACATATCTGAATTATTGTTTCAAAAAACACAACGCACTCTTTTATTACAAATCAAGTAATGAAATCGAAAACTCTGTTTTCATGTACTCTGTTGTTTTTACTGTCATCAGTTCAAACTAGTCGAACATACAATTTCGCTAACAACAAGAACCTCCCATCATGTGTAGATCTTTCGGTTATGAGCAGTTTTCTTCACTGGAACTATAACGAAGCCGTCAGAAAGTTGACATAGCGTTCAAACACATTGGGACAACTAGATCGGACTGGATATCATGGGGTCTGAACCCGACACAGGCAGCGATGGATGGAACACAAGCTATTATCACTTTCCAAAACTCGAGCGGACAATTCCAAGCTTATACACCAATGTTGTTGGGCATCAGTACCAATGGTGTTGAGGCCCTAACACCACCAGTTCTAGTGCGCCTTCACACCATTGGTTCTAAGGGCCAGAACCGATGGTGCGAAGGTGAACAAGAATATAATTTATTTATTTAAAAAAAAATTACCTTGATTCTGGTTGATTCGTGTTTGATTTTGTGTTTTTATTAGAAAAAGTTAAAAAAAATTGAAGAGAGTTTTAATGTTCTTGATGAGACTTTGAATGTTCAAGAACATTTTGAAGAACTTCACAAAATTGTAGTAATATGGGGTTTGATCTACTAAATCAAAGTATTTTTTTGGTATAGATGGTAAAACAGGTTATTTTGTGATTTGGTTGAATTTATAATATACTTAGTATCTTTTTTACTTAATGACAGTTTTGTAATTAAATGGAAGTTCGATAATATTTTCATTCTAAAAAAATCAAACTAAAGTCAACTGCATTTTTGGGTAAACTTAAACCAGTTTTAGGTATATATAGCCCGACCCTATATATTATTTTCAAGTGCAAGAAGAGCTAAGAAAATAAGAAAATTTTATGTTGTTCTTGACTCTCGTAGATTTGGAGCTAATTTTGTTTACCGTAATTAAGGTGTGTGTGGAAGGGGCCCACTCAACACATAATCCTTAATTGCCTTAGAACTGTGAGACTCGAGAGATGCAGGAAGTTAAAATCTATTTTCTCGCTGTTTATAGCTCGAACTCTTGTGCACCTAAAAGTCTAACGATCACTTATAAGGATGAATTAAAGCATATAATTGAGGAAGAAGAGAATCTCCCAAAATAACCTACTAGTACTAGCAATCTTATCCTTAACCGTTTTACAGCTATGAATATAGAAGAAGAGAATGCCTTAGAAGACAATTTTATATTGTTCTCGTGGAAGAAAACCCTTAACTGTCTTACAGTTGTGAAAATAGTAGGGTGCTACAAATTAAAATCTATTTTCTGAGGGTCTATTGTGATAAAAAAATTATGTGCAAACGAAATCTTCATTCTTGTATCAAATATAATTAGAGATAATGATCTCAAACAAAAAAAAAAGTATGTATGAAATCAACGCAAATAACATAGATCACTTTTTACGTGGAAACCCTTTCCAGTGTAGTAAGTAAAGACCACGAGACTGATTACGGATTACAAAACTATTCTCAAAATAAAACTACAGCATACACAACCCCAATACACAAGATAGTAAACCAAAATCAGAAAAATCATGAAGAGATGTCCAAAAAAAAGCAGTTATAAGAAGCTGATCGAAAGTATACTTAGAAGATTCCAAATCAAAATCTCCCCTGTTAGATTGTAGAGGACAAATAGACGAGCCTGCTCACCAAAATTGAAGCCAACCGGACCACAGAAGACAGTCTGATTGAATGTTCAAGTTCTACCTCAAATTGATTTTACTCTCAAAACTGCACAACTCAAAACACTATATAAGTATATATATACATAAGCCAAAATCTTATATGTTACCCTTATTTGGCCTTAGCCCATATGATAACTAGACTCCTACATAGGAAGAGCCCAACAAATATCCCCCTCACAACTATTTGGGAAGATTCGTTATCCCGACGATAAATCTACAATGTTCAAGCTTTCCCTATGCATTGTCTTTGCCATCATGTCAGACTCATTATCATCTGTATGAACTTTATCAACCTTCCTTAGTTTAACGTAAAAAATATCTTGAATCCAATGATATCTCACATCAATATGTTTCGACTTTGAGTGAAACGATGAATTCTTTACGAGATGAATAACACTCTGATTATCACATAACGTTACATACATGAGTTGTTCAAATCCAAGTTCTCTCAAGAACTTCTTTATCTATAGTAGCTATTTACTCGCTTCTGTCACTGTAATAAATTCTGGTTCTGTTGTTGAAAGGGTAACACATTTTTGTAGTCTTCATTTCCATGAAACAACGCCACTACAAAAGTTAATCAAATATCCAGAATTAGACTTCTGAGTGTCAACATCTCTAGCAAAGTCTGAATCAGAATAAGCCAAAAACTCAAGTTTCTCCATCCCAAAACTTAGCTTTAAATAAGAGGTTTCTCGCAATTACCTCATACTTCATTTCACGGCTTCTCAATTCTCTTTATCCGGGTTTGAAAAAAATATGCTCACAACACAAACACTATGAGCTAAGTCAGGACAAGTACATACCATGGTATACATGAGACTTCAACTGTAGATGCATATGGAATATTATCAATATCTATATTTTCTTCATTATTTGAAGGACATTGCTTATTGCTTAACTTGAAATGACTGGAAAGTTGTGAGCTAACCACTTTAGTTTTCTCCATCTTAAACTTCTGAAGAATTTTCTCAATATATTTTTCTTGTGACAATAACAACTTCTTCGAATCTCTGTCTCCAGTAATTCGGATGTCAAAAATATTTTTTGCTGGGCCAAAATCCTCATTGCGAACGACTTACTTAAATATTTCTTCAAAAAATCAATCAACAAAGTATTCTTCCCAATAATAAACATATAATCCACGTAAAGTAAGAGAACAATAAATTCAGCATCGACAAATTTCTTCACAAATACACAATTATTAGAAGAAGTCTTCTTGTAGTCATGCTCCCCCATAACTAACATGAACTTTTTATACCACTGACACAGAGCTTGCTTCAAACCATATCGACTCTTCTTTAGTCTGCACACATAATATTATTTTCTTTCAACCACAAAACTTTTAGGTTGTTTCATAAAATTCTATTCTTCTAAGTCACCATGCCAAAATGTTGTTTTTACATCCATTTGCTCAATTTCCAAGTCTATACTAGATGCAATGCATATACCATATGAAAATACGCCATTTTTATAACTGGAGAAAATATTTCATCAAAACCAATCCCTTTTTTTTCTAATCAAAGCCTTTGACTACCAATATTTCTTTGTATCGAGGTTTCAAAGAAGTATTATCTTGCTTCAACCTTTACACTCACTTGTTACTCAAAGCTTTTCTCCCTTGAGGTAGCTTCACTAACTAAAATGTGTGATTCTCATGAAGTGATTGCATATCTTCATTCATTGCTTCAATCTATTTATTTTTACACACACCACTAACAGCCTCATCCTAACACTCAAGCTCACCTGCATCGGTCAACAAAATATATTGATCAAAATGATATCTAGTAGAGGGTTGTCTATCTCTAGTAGATCTCCGAGTTGGAATTTAAGGTTGTTCAACATCTTCTTCATTCTCTTGTTCATCTATATAAATCATTATCATGATCACCAATGAAAAAATATACGAACCTCTCAAAGCAGATGAGTCATCATCTGAATTTTTTTTCAACTTTTGTAGGAGTAAGTGCAAGCGGAATATGCCCAAAATCTACCAAGTCATTATCAGACATAGTCACTGAACTCTTACTCTTCTCTATATCATGAACTCTATAATCTTCAATAAACACATCATCTCTGCTCCTAATAAGCTTCTTATTAAGTGGATCATGAAATCTGTAGTTGAACTCATCAAGGCCATAACCAATGAATACCCATAAGTTTTACTTGAACCTACTTTGCTAAGAGAGAGAAGGGAATAAAACTAAGCATAATTTTTCCAAAGATGTCGAATACATTGTCTTTTCTTTGAATTAAGTTTAAACCTCTCATCTTTTAGAATATGCACATAAGCTTTGCACCCAAATACACGCAAATGATCACAACAAACATCTTTACCTGTCCAAACTCTATTTGGGATATCTTCATCTAAAAGTATAGAAGGAATAAGATTCATGACATGTACCATTGTATATAAAGCTTCACTCGAAAAGTATTTAAGGAGTTGTGATTTGTGAAAGAAGACATCTCACCCTTTCAATTAATGTTTGGTTTAGTCTCTCAGCTACGCCATTCAACTGAGGGGTCTTGGGAGGTTTCCTTTGATCTCAAATACCTTGTTGTCTAAAATAATTATCAAACAGACCAATATATTCTCCCTCATTATCACTTCTAACACACTTCAATTGTTTCCTAGTATGTATCTTAACTAAATCTTGAACTGCATGAAGATGTCTAACACTTGATCTTTTGTTTTCAAAGTGTAAGCTTAAACGTTCTTGGAATGATCATCAACAAAAATAAAAAAGTACAGAAAACGAATAAGTGTTCTTGTTTTGAGAGGACTACAAACATCAGTATGTACCAAGTCAAGCAAACTTGGTTTTCTTGAAGGAGCTGAGCTCTTAAAAGACTATCTATTCTGTTTTTAACCAAACAATATACACATTTCGTTAACTGAGCTTTATGTATCTCACAAATGTATTGTTTCTTCCTCAGAATATCTAATCATTTTTCGCTAATGACAGTAAGTGTTTTATGCCACAACTCAACCATTTCTTTATCATTATCAACATTGATTTTCTCAGGAAGCAACCTTGCAGATATTAAGTTTCGAATGCCCATTTGCAAAAATATTGCAATAGTCTTCATCATCTAGCTTCCCTATAGAGATCAAATTCGATCGAAGATCGGTTATATGTTTATCACCCTTCAAAATTAATTTCGTAACCATGTTTGTTTCTAGATAAAAATCACCAATATCAACCACTTCAGACAAATTATTATTTCCCGTCTTTGCAGAACCAAAGTCACCAGAGGTTAAAGATGAGAAAAATTCTCTACGAGAAGTGACATGAATTGTACCACCGCTGTCAACTACCCAACCACTTTCATCATACACAAAATTCACAACAACATCATCAATATTAATGAAGTAACTCTCTGAAACCGCAACATCATGTTTCTCGTCACCACTTTCATCATAATTTTTCTCCTTGTTCTTTTTTTCCTTACCATTGTTGGATTTCCCAAATTTATTATTATTTCTCAACTTACGACAACAAAATTTAGTGTGCCCGATCTCATAATAGCAGTATACTCCCAATCTAAAAATTCATTAGACTAGTTCATCTACTTCTACTGTTTTTCTTCTCATATGTTCATTTAGCAAAATACTTTTAGTCAATGTCATTTAAATATTACCTTTAAAGGCTATATTAGAAAGAGAAATTCTAAAAGTATCCCATGAGTCTGGCAACAAACCAAGCAACCATAAAACCAAAACCTCATCATCAAATTTTATACCCATATAAGCCAACTGATTAATCAATCCTTGAAAGGTATTCAAGTGACTAGTAAGAGGTGACCCATCTTGATAGCTCAAGTACATCACCTCTTTGAACAAAAATAACTTATTGTTTCCTATATTATGAGGATATAACTACTCAAGTTTACTTCACAAAGTCTTTGCATTTGTTTCGTTTACAGCATGATTTAACACATTATTATCAATCATTTGCCAAATACAGCCACAAACCTGTCGATAAATAGTTATCCATTCTGCATCAGACTAGTCTGTAGGTTTTTCATCACCACACACTGGTAAATGAAAACCTTTAACATAAAGAATATCTTCCACATTTGATTTCCATATATGATAATTCGAACCATTCATCGTCACCATTGGCTTGTGTTCACCTTCATACTTCATGCAAGACAAATACACAACCTGTAGTTGAGATACCACTTTGACAAAAAATATACACACAAATGAAATTTTCCTTCTTGTATGAAATATGATTAAAGATAATGATCCCAAACAAAATACAAAGTATGTATAATTTAAACGCAAATAAAACAGAACACGTTTTACATGGAAAACCTTTCTAGTGTAGGAACTAAAACCCACGGGACTGATTTCTGAGTCCAATCAAATATTCACTATGAGAAGACTCGTTACAACACTATTCTCTAGATAAAACTAGAGCATACACTACACAAAGTATGAAAACTTCATACACAACCTTCATACACAAGATAGTAAACCGAAATCAGAAAACTCACTAAGAGATATCCCCAAAAATGCAGTTAGAAGAAGTTGATCGAAGATATACTTAGAAGACTCCAAATCAAAATCCCACACGTCATATTGTAGAAGATAAATACACGAGCATGCTCACCAAAATCACGGAAGACAGTCTGATTGAATGCCCAAAGTTCTGCCTTGAATTGCTTTTTTTTTCAAAACTGCACCACTCAAAACATTGTATAAGTTTATATTTATACAGAAACCAAGAAACCAAAATCCCATGTGTAGCCTTATTTGGTCTTAGCACATATGATAATTATACTCCCACATAGGAAGAGTCAAACATATTGCACAAACTTTTGTATAACTACATACTCTCTAGCTAGCTGATTGTACTCAGTTAGAGCATACCATAAAACCATAAAATAAAAAGAGAATGACGTAGTTTCATCCCCAAGTATCAGCAATCTTGTCTTTAATCGGTTAACAAGTGTCGTAATAGATAAATGCAGGAAACTAAAATCTATTTTCTCATGGTCTTTTGGACGAACTCTTGTGCACCTACAACGTCTAGTGATTAGGGATTGTGATGAGTTGGAGCATTGAATTGGAGCATTCATTGAAGAAAAAGAAGAAAAGAATGACCTAGACCCATCCACAAGTATCAGTCTTCTTATCTTCACATAATATTAGTAAAGGTATCCATCTGCAGATGCGGGAAACTGAAATATATATTTCTCATATTTGTAGCTCGTTATTGCCTTCAGCGATTGGACTTTCTTCATCCAAGCGAAGATGCAGCCTTCGAGAAAATCTTTAAGTATGCAAAAGCAAAATAAATGGAGATTGAGTTGTCGCACTTAGAAACATTAGTTATTGTACGATCATCAAATCTTGTTACCTTCGGTGGAAGATATTGTTCCTTTTCATTCCCATCTTTCCAAAAGTTGGATAACCAAAGATTGTGCAATAGAATTTCTACCACGTCTCCAAGGAAAGGCGTGTAAATTGTTTTATATTTCCTTTGCCCATTTTCTTTTTTGACTTTGTAACTAACTGTATTTCTTGTTTCCACTTGTAGCAATTTGTATTTTTGGCGCCAAAGAATTTAACCAAATTAGGCTGACAAACTGAAATATGTTTCCCATTTTCGTAGCCTTTTCTAGTCTTCGGCAATTAAAAGAGATTTATCTAAAGGGAAGTATTAGATTAGAGCAAATCTTTAAGTATGCATAAGGAAATCAGGTGGAGATTGAGTTATCTCATGTAGAAGATTTATCAATTGAAAAAAAAAAAGAATGGGGTAAAATCATCTACAAGTATGAGTGATCTTATCTTCACAGAATTAGAAACTGTTGGATTCAAAACTGCAAAAAGTTGAAACATACATTTCCAATATTTGTAGCTCCTTCTTGTCTTCTGCAGTTAAGAAGATTCATCTATATGGAAATGTTCCAGAGAGCATGTTGTTTAGTCTTTAAAGTGGTTGGTTAGACAGTTTTTACATTGGTTCGATAGTTTGGTTGTTATGCCTACCAATATAAAAAACAATGTGTTTTTTGTTAAATCATAAAAATAATTACACGGTGTGGGCGATGCGGATGAAGTTAGTGTCGACGATTTACAAAGTGTGGGAGATTATTAAACTAGGAGGAAATGATGAAGAAAAGAAAGATGTTGCAATAGTCTTGTTATTCCAATCGATATAAAAAAGCTAATCCTGTATATTGAAGAACAAGAACGACAAAAGATATGTGGGAATCAATTAAAACTCGACACATGGAAGCATACCGTGTTAAAGAGGCTCGATTGCAAACGTTCAATGCTCAATTTGACAGGTTGATAATGCAAGACTTAGACAACATCGATGAGTTTGCGGGAAAATTATTAGAACTGTCATTAAGAAGTGCATTTTCATGTCAAATTATACAGGAATCAAAACTGGTGAAGAATTTTATTATAAGTCTACCAAGACACAAGTTCATACACATAATCGCTTCACTTGAACAAGTTATTGACCTCAACACAATAGGGTTTGAAGACATTGTGGAAGATTAAAGGCATATAAACATCGTATAGAAGAAGAAATGGATGAATATGATTAAGAGAAGCTTATATATGTGAAGTCGGATAGAAAAAGCTCTAGTGACGGTTACGATGGACACTGCAGGAGAGGAAGAGAAGTTCGCGGGCATTGAAGAGATAACGACCAAGCTGCCGATCAGAAGATATCGAAAGGTAAACAACAAAAGAATCTCTTTAAGGTTGTGTGTTATCGATGCGATTAGAATTTGCGAGATTATACCCCGAGAGAGTACAAAAACATGAAACTAATGTGATTGAGGCACAAGAGGCATATGGTGCATTGTATATGCATAAAGTAGTGTTATTGTACGATGATAAAGTGAAACCAAGTAATTTTGAACCCATTGCAAGAAATGTTTGGAGTTTGGTACTTAGACAATGGAGCAAGCAATCATATGACAGATAACAAATCATTATTTGCTCAGTTGAATAAACGAGTCAAATAAAGAGTGAAATTCAGCGATGGGTCAAGTATGGAGATAGGCGGTAGAGGAACGATTATGTTTGTTTGTAGGTCGGGTGAGAAAAGGTCATTGAAAGATATATATTATATACCTGATCTCAAACACAACGTTTTGGGCCGTGGACAAGCTACTGAAAACGAATGTGAAGTGCGAATGAAAAAAGATTATGTGACACTTCTCAAGAAATATGAAAAGATGTTGGTTCATGTAACGAGAAATTACAGTCAAATTTTAAGACAAACATAAATATATAGAGTATCTTGTGTTTACAAGTTAAAATCGATGAGAATAAGAAGTGGCATCAAAGGCTTGGTCATATGAATTTTGAAATAATAAAATTGATGGGAGATAAATATATGGTGATAGATATACCAAAGTATGAAGTACAAATCGAAGCTTGTGAGTCATGTCTAGCCAAACAACAAACGCATGGCTCGTTTCCAACAAAGACGAGGTACCGGCGTCAGGAGCTCTCGAACTCGTGCACGGTCACCTGTGTGGTCCGGTCTTTCCATCAACACCTACTCATAACATGTACATGTTCGTTTTGATTGATGATTATCCAAGATATATATGAAGCAAGGTCATGAAAGAGAAAAACAAAGCATTTGAGCGCTTTAAACGCTTTAAGGCCACGATTGAGAAGTAAATTGGGGAAGCAATCATAACGTTTCGAACAGATAAAAAATGAGGGTTTATATCGATTGAGTTCAACATATTATGTGAAGAGATTGGTATCAGTTGACTGATCTGTACACACCATAGGAAAATATAGTTGTAGAGAGGCAAAACAAGACTTTGTGGAGATGATCAGAAGTATGTTGAATGCTATGAGACTTTCAAATTACTTGTGGGTGAGAGGAAATACGACACTCAACTTATCTCATCAATTTAGTTCCCACAAAGCCTTTGGAAGATCAGACACTGTACGAGTGCTGCATAGGTATGAAGGTCAATGAGAGATCAGGGTTGCTCGTGAATCTCTTAACCGAATCGAGCTCGAAAGCGTACTGTCTTCACGATCTGATGAAATAAAAGGTTATTGTGAGTCGAGATATGATCCTTATAGAACATAAAGGCTGGAATTGAAGTCAGCATGAGGAATGCAGTGATTCTGATATATTCAAAGTTGTTTATATGGATGAAAGACTTATCGTTGATCAAGCACACGAGATCATTGAAGAGGCTGAATTCAAAACCGTCGATATCGATACACACGAAGACGTGTTGGAGCAAGAAAATGTCGACATCGGTTCAATTTTGAGATGATCTACAAGACGAGTCATTAAAACTAAGTATCTCGATGACTATATTCTGAATGGAGGAGTGTGAATAATTGTTACTCACAGTTAATGGTGAACCTGAATTCTATTTAGAGGCTGAGGTTTTTAACGAGTGGATTGAAGGGATAGAGGCTGAAAAATGTTCCGATGGAGAAAAATCAGACTTGTAAGTTGGTTGAAAACCCAAAAGAAGTCAAAGCAATAGGTTTGAAGTGGGTTTAAAAAATCAAGAGGAATGCAGATGGAACTATCAACAAGTATAAAGCCAGATTAGTTACAAAAGGTATGTGCAAAAGCAAGTTATCGATTTCGACGAAGTATTTGTGCCAATAGCTTGAATCGAAACCACACGATTGCTGATTGCTAATGCCACTATGCGAGGTTTGGAAATTTATCACTTGGATGTGAAAATTGCATTCTTACCTGGCGAACTAAACACAATCGTGTATGTTATACAACTTGAGGGTTTTGTTAGACTAGGAGAAGAGACAAAAGTGTATCGTTTGTACAATGCTTTGTATGGATTGCATCAAGCCCCAAAAGCTTGGAACAAGAAACTTGATCAAGTACTGAAAGGATTGAAGTTTGTGAGAGGCACAAATGAACAAGCCGTGTATCGCAATGAAGAGAAGAATAATCAACTCATTATCGCGGTATATGTAGACGACTTGTTTGTTACTAGATCTTCTTTACAGATGGTTCATGATTTTCAAGAAGACATGGCTATAACATTTGAGATGAAAATTTTCAGAAATCGTACTTAATATCTCGGAATTGAAGTTAAGCAAAATCAAGAGGGTATGACTATCAGACAATAAAGTTATGCTAATAAGATTTTGACTCATACAGGTATGGAGACTTGCAATCCAACTCATATTCCAATGGATGCAAATTTGAAGTTAACCAAAGTCGTCGAAGAGCTAGAAATTGACTCCACCAAGTACAAAAAAACGATCGGATGCTTAAGATACTTGCTTCATATACGGTTAAACTTAGCATATTCAATGGGAGTATTGAGTCGTTATATACATAGTCCAAGAGAGTCATATGAACTAACCATTAAGAAAGTGTTACGATACGCAGAGAAACCGCTAGTCTTAGAGTGAAGTTCAGACACTGAAATATGAGATTGTTGGCTATGGTAATATCAGTCGTAATATCGATCTTGATAATGGAAGAAGCCCATAAGGTCTTATTTTCTACTATGGTTTGGCACCGATAACTTGGACTTTAAAGAAGCGACCAACGTTTTCCTTATGGTCGTGTGCATCATAATAAATGACGGCTACAACAACATGTCAAACGATTTTCTTACATGAGATTCTCCGAGAAGTGTCAGGATCAGAGAACAAGAAAGTGACAATTCGTGTGGAGAACAAGTCAACAATTACACTTACATAATATCCAGTGTTTCATGGGAGGATGAATTACATACTTGCGAAGTATCATTTTATTCGAGAGTGCACTAAAAATAGCAAGGTTGAAGTTGAACATGTTTCAAACACCAAGCAGAAGACATACATACTGACTAAAGCTCTTGTAAGGATGAATTTCAAGGACATGAGGAACTTAATCGAAGTGGAAGACATTAATCCAGATTCAAAGATTAGACGAGTTAATGTTGGTTAATCTTGTAAGTGGTTAGACAGGTTGGTTAGGCAATTTTAAAGGTTGGTTAGATAGTTTGTTTGTTGTGATTACCGATAAAAAAAGTCGTGTTTTGCTAAATCAATAAGTAGAATTTTACAGGTTAAAAATTATCGGTTCTTGAATAATACCTTGAGAGAACATCTTTGAGTATGGAGAAGGAAATCAAATGGAGATTGAGTGGTCTCACTTAAAAAGTTTATCAATTGAAGGATAACGAAGTCTCGTTAACTTCAGCGTAGGGTATTCTTCTTCTCTCATTCCCATCTTTGCAATTCATTCATGCACATCAAGGATTGTACCATTAAATTTTCAGGCACGTATCACATACGAAGGTATGTGATTTGTTTTATATTTCATTTTCCCCTTTGTTTTTTTGACTCTGTCACCAACCACGTCCGGATTTCTTATCTCTTCATGTAGCAATTAGGGGATGTGTATCTCTCTAAGGTACCAAAAGAAGTACCTAAAGAGTGTGCCAACTATATTTCGTCTCAACTAATAATTGGACACCTGCCAAATATAAGACGCTTTCAGGTTGAATCTCTCATACGAGTAGAAGATGAATTTCGACTTAGAAGTTGACAACCACGGATCAGATTTAGTACTTCCAATAAAGTACTTCACTGTTAATGACATTCCTCGGGCTGGATATGTCTGGAATTTCCACTCGTACACCAGCATCTTCTAAAGTCTTACGAACGCAGTGATGTTTTCGTGCCATAAACTGAGCTATATTCTTTCACCCACATTGGCTCAGAATCTGCGTAAGTCAGAGCGTCTAGTAGTAAAATATTGCAAGGAATTGGTGCAAGTAATCAACAACGACAATGAAAGAGTTCAAAACCATTTCAAATGAGAAGGTATCCATGGTCTGAAATGTATCGGAATAGAAAACTAGAATTGTTGGGTATGAATTAAATGTAGAAAGTATTAGGTAAAATAAAATTGGTACAGAGAAAATGATTTTGAGAAATCAGTGTATGATTTAGAAGATTCATTCCTTTATTCATCATCTTAGGCGCGTGTGAGACTTCATCTAACCTAATTAGTTACAAAATAGGTTGATTTGTAGTGCAGTCCTTTATAGTTATAACTAATTCAAATTTCTTCTTATAACTTTACAAGTTATCATAACAAACCTTATCATTATTATATTAAGTTTCCAATATGCCATATCCTTCGCAGTAGCACCCTTAATTTTTAGAAAGAACAATAAGTAAAAACTAGTAATCATCGAAGTCACATTAGATGGAGATTATTAGTTGCCAAATTCGAAATCGCTTCAAATTTTATCTTCCCATTTCCTCATCAAAGTGGTTGACAAGAACATTTTTTGCCCTCGAATAAAAGCATACCCATAGTTGCCTCTTACATCAACTCTTCATTATTGCTTCAGCTGTTAGGTTACACACTTTCCATCTTTGAACAAAAACATATTAAAGCTGCTTCGAATTCAATCCAATCAATATTATGCATAATGTCTCCTCGAATCTTTACTCAACCCTTTCAAACCTGTTTTAAATTCTCACGCACTTAGTCTTTTGTACGCCACTTCACAATGGTTAGAAACATTTAGAATGCTCTAGCACGTATGCTTAACGCCACTAGGTCTAAAAAAGTATATATGTCACTCCCTCTGGTAGCAAGCAACCGTTTGACATTCTTTAATTCCCCCCAATAACTATCATCACCTCTCCAACTTCTCTGACCACTTTCTCTTTCATGATTTTTTTATAAATACTCATTCCTTCATTATTTTTGTTTCACGTATAACATCTAGTGAGAGCAAGTTCATTTGAAAATCCAATTTTTTGGCTACCTTCATCTGAAAATCTAATTTCCTAGCTACCTTCGCCAGAAAACTCATCTTTACCAGTTAACCTTCAAACTTTTATGAACTAATTTTAAAACTCATATTCATCTTAGTTTATGAGAAAATCCCCAGGTACGAATAAACCAATTTGTGTCATTTACAATTACTTGTGTATCAGTGAAAGGGCTGGTGAATACCGGGCAGCAGGAGTAATAGATAACTCTTCATAATTTTCAACTCAAACCACTGTACACAGTAATTTCAAACCTGTTCTAAAAAATTCTGGGTTTTAGGGTTCATCCAGTCCAATTCTTGATAGTGACTTAGCAGAGTCTCCTCAACAAACATCTTCACCATTGCCGCTTTGAAATCTCTCACCAATACCTTCTCGCTACATATTCATTCCTCCTCCAAGTCCTTCTCTAGTACCATCTAGCTCCATATCTATTCCTCATGGAAATACTCGCAAAGAAACACGAAGCGTACCCATTCACAAAAAATCCAAAAAACCTTCATCACCCATCAATACCGATCTACCTCGAATTTCATGCAAAGAGAATCCTCGAGTTCAGTCAAAGGCTCATCTCTCCCAAAACCTTCCTATAAAAAAGAAAGAAATTATAGCTATGAGAGACCTCAAAGCTGCTAATACTCCATAAAATACCACAACTAATCCAACACTACTGTATCCTACATCGAGGGAGATTGTTCAGACCAACCTGGAGTCACAACAAACTCTTTTGAATAACCAACTTCAAAATATGGCATAAACCTCAAATCCTCCTCAATTGGTAGACGAAGGTTCTGAAGAAGAAGTTAATTCAAAGGAAATGAACTCAAATGTCGAAGCTACATAAAGAGGTGTTGCTTCAGAAACCGATGATAACGCTTTGAAGAAAGGAGCACCAGAGAAAAAAGAAAAGAAAAAGAAAAAACCCATTGAGCTTCCTGAAGATGTTGATGTCACTCTTACTGTGAATTTAAAACCACTCATCCCCAAATATAATGGCGCTGATTAATGTGCCATATGACTATTATAGTCAATCTCTTGCAGAGCGTCTAAAAAAACCATAGGGACTGCTAGACAATATAATGCTTCGACTATCAAAGAAAGGCAATATTCCACTTAATTATGGAGCAGATAAATTGGTGGTCTATTTAGAGATCATCAACTGGGGACTTCGGTTCCCACCGGACCCCATGATAGCGGAGTAAATTTCTATCCTACATAAGAAATCCCAAATTTATGGTTTACTCTCTTGTCAGTGATTATAGGCTTCTGGACTGTGCCAGACCCCTCTCCATAAAAGACTTCATTGTCATGACAAGTATTTCCAAAGGTCATGTATTTCCCTTCTATTATCTGACGCTTAAAGATGATTTCAAAATAATCGATGATATTATCAAGGCAGACAAGTTTTGGAAGCAAAAGTTTGTCTTTATTTCTGGAGCATGAAATAATGGCAATCAGATATCACAGGAGAATACATCAACGTTTAACCTCATTTAGAGGAGTTTTAATAAGTTCTCTTATATTTTCTTGTGCTCTTTATATCTTATATATCAATTTTTTATATGTATTAGCATTGTATACAGAAATTTGAATGAGTCAAATTCAACTTAAAATCCCTCATTCTTACCTTCAAATTATAACGAATCCTCCTCAAAGTTTGATAATGAGTTGAATTCTTATGTGTTATAACTCTTTTCTTTTCCATTAAGTCAAGTCTGTTCTTCTTGCCTATTCATTCAACTCTTTGGAATAATGAAGTACTCTATAAGAAGGTAAAGTAGACTAAACATGACTTATAACATCCATACCATATACTAAGGCAAAATGAGTCTCTTGAGTAACCTCTGTAGGAGTTTTTAGATAAGCCGACAAGACCTCTTGCAAACAGTGAAGCCATTTCCCTGGAGCACTTGTTAAATTTTTCTTTAAACCTTCAAGCATAGATCTATTAGTTGCTTTCACTTGACCATTTGCTTGGGGATGAAAAAGCGTAGAAAAACATTGAATAATACCCTTCGAAGCATAAAAAGAAGCTATTTATATGTTGTTAAATCGAGGACCCTTATTTGTAGTAATTTTCCGACGAACTCCAAAGCGACGATAAATATTATTTACAATGAATTTGATAACATACGTTTTCTTTCGATCATTTTGAATTTGATGAGCTGTGTACGATTGATCAGATTGATTTTCCACTTCGTTCTTCTCCTCAACCTGCCGCACCTCAGATCTCAGCCTACCTGACTGAACTTTATGTTCTCTTTGAATATACTTGTCATTCAAATAATTTATCTTGTACAACAATTGATTCATCCGATATTTAATCTAAGAATAACCCTGTTGTACTGGAATTTGATTATTTTCCTTACTTTCCTCTTTTCGTAAATCAGATCTCATCACTTAATAACTTTACGAACTGTTGGATCAGCTTCATGTTTAGGTTACATATTGATTGAGAACAATATTACTGACTAATAGTTCAACAAGGTTTAGTTTTTGATTAGTAATCAAGGTACCAATCGAATTTCTCCCACTATGGTTGCCAATTTGTTGAGTATGAATTAGACTTAGAAAGAAATAGTAAAAGGTAAAATAAAGTTGGTAGAGAGAGAGAGAATGATTTTAAAAAATCAGAATATAAGTTAGAATTGTCCCCTTATTTGTCATCTCATGTTCTATTTATAGGCGTGTGAGACTTCATCTAACAGAATTAGTTACATAATAGGTTAATTTGCATTATAGTCCGTTATAGTTGCAAATAATTCAAATCTCTTCTTATAACTTTATAATTTATCATAACTAACCTTATCATTAATATATTAAGTCCTCAATATTTCATATCTTTATGAGTAACAAGATCAAATTTGTTTTTCCTCTATCCATTATTGGTGGTCTTCCAAATCAATGTTATCTAGAGATCAAAGATGCTGATGGGCTACATTATGTATTCGGAAACGAAACATTAGAAGCCAGAAATAGCAATATTGAGATTGACAAGGTAGTGGTCCTTAAACTGAAGAATATAGAGATGAAGGAACTACCAAGGCTTATAGGATATTCATTAGCGAGTTACAGTTTTATATGTCCACGTATTATGAGTGATTATCAATTAAAGGTTGAAGGCTTTCCAAACGTTAATTAGCGCTTCACTTTTTCGCTTAAAGACGGTTAGTTTCATCCCCTTTATTCTACTAGTATTTGTTAATTCACCATGTCTTTGTTCCTTAATAGTTTTTTGTTATTACATTTACACATAGATGCACAATTTAGTAAAGAAATAAAAAAACATATGGTTATGAGTAAAATAATTATCATGCATTGTGCATTATCTATGTTGCTCATGAATAACAATTAGAAAGGAGAATGCATCATTAAAAAAAGTAAAAGATGGTTTGAGTACAAGCTCCCCAATAAACATTTACTCAAGATCAATGAGACACACTATTTGATTCAACCTTTTAAATAAAAACCTTATTCAATGAATATGTTAGGGTGACGACCAAAGCCCAACATCCCACATAGGTTAAACACGGGAATGATCAGTGGTATATAAGTCTCAACTAGTATGAAACCTTTTGGAAGTGTACCAAAAGCAAAGTCGTGCGGTCCTTCGGGGCCAAGCGAACAATATCATACTAGTCTTGAGATCGGATTATTCTTACTTATATAAGGAGACAGAATATGCAGTACCCATATTCCCAACAAATGGTATCAAAGCTTTGGTTGTGAAATTAGGTTTCACAATGGCGTCTACAACAATAAATTCGATGAAGGATCCAACTTTGGATTGTGGAAGACTAAATTAAAATCTTCATTGGTAATGCAAGGATTGAGGAAGTGGTGGAGAATAAGTTACCAGCAGAGATGAAAGGAGAGGAGAAGCAAGATCTTCAAGAAAGGGATTTATGCTGGATTTTAATGAGTGTGAAAAATAACGTTCTTCGCGAGATTAGTGGAAGAAGACTACTGCATGTGCATGGAATAAGCTAGGTGATCTTTACTCAGAGAAATCAGTAGTAACAGATTATATTTGAAGGAGTGCTTGTACGATTTCAAATTGAGAACATGTATTTCCATAACTGAACACTTAGATAATTTAAAATCAATTATCATGGACTTGGATAAGATTCATGTCATCATTGAGGATGAGGATCATTTTTTTTTTGTCTTAAGATCGTTACCACCTTTATATGAAAACTTTGTAGATACCATAATGTATGGTAATTAATAGTTTTGCTAGCAGATGTCTAAGGGACGCTGAGATCAAAGGAGTTGAGACAATTGTAGTTAGACAATCAGGCTGAAGGGGAAGGGCTTATGACTAGCGGAAGATCTGGAAGCAAAACGAGTTCTTTAAAAATGAAGAATTGAAGGTCCAAATCAAAAGATAATAACTTAAACTGTTATGAATGCCGTGAGCATGGTCATTATAGGAGATATTGTCCAAAGTTGAATGGTAAGAACGGAGATCAAGAGGAAAATATAGAAAATCTTGCTGAAGATGTGAACGATTCCAACAACAGTGAATATAATGGTGAAGGAGATGTATTATCCGTAAATTCAGACTGTGGGAAAAACTCTTGGGTACTTAATACTTGCGCTACATAACACACGTTTCCGTTCAAGTAGTGGTTCGATACTTACAAGCCAATGCAGGGAACTGTCTATATAGGGAACAACTATTCATTGTATGTTGGTGGTATCAGTAACGTCAGAATCAGAATGTTTGATGAGGTTTTTAAAATTATGACATGTTGGCATGTTTAAGGGTCAAAGAGATACCTGATATCTCTTGGGAGATTATACCCTCGGGGTTACAAGTATAGTGCAGAAGACGGTGTAATCAAAATGACAAAAGACTCAATTGTGTGTATGAAAGACAGTTTGCATATGGGTCTTTACATTCTCTAAAGACGTGTTGTTATGGGAGATGTTGCAGTAGCATCATCACGGAGTAATAACCAAAGTATGCAGGATCAAAATAAGTTGTGGCATTGACGTCTTGGGTGACAAAGGATTAGCTGTTTTAGGAAAGACAGATTTGTTAAAAGAGTATCAAGCATAATTATTGGGATTTTGTGATCACTGTGTGTTTTGCAAACAAATTAAAGTCAAATTCAGCAAATCGGCTCTAAGAAAGAAAAAAGGGACAGTGGACTATATTCATTCAAATCAACGATTATTTCAGGATGGTGTGGGTTTACTTTCTGAAAATGAAAGATGAGGCATATCCAACCTGTATTAAATGGAAGACAATGATTGAGAAGCAAACAAGAAGAAAAATCAAACATCTTAGGACAAATAATAGGTTAGAATTTTTGCAGTCGTGATTTCAATGAGTTATGCGAAGTTTAGGGAATAAAGCACCATCACACTTGCTCTAGAATACCACAATAGAATGGGGTCACAGAAAAAATGAGAAAAACAATTTGTCACAAGGCATGAAGCACGCTCTCGCATTCTGGTGTTGGAAACGATTTTGAGGCTGAAGCTATCAATACAGCATGTTACTTGGTGAATCGTTCTCAATCAACGACTATTCATTGTAAATTTTTTTTGAGATTTGGTCTAGATTGTCGGCGGATTACAAACAATTGAGGGTGTTCAGTTGTCCTGCGTATGCTCGTATAAGAGATGGTAAGCTTAAACCTAAGGAAAAGAGGTGCATATTTGTAGGATATGCTACTGAAGTGAAAGGATATAGGTTATGGTGTACCTCTCCAAAGTCTCAAGGTTTTCATATTAGTAGGGATGTGATTTTTAACAAGTTCACTTCTATATCAAGTCATAAGGAAGTAGGAGAAATGGTCGAATCAGGATCAGTTGTGAGTGAACATGTGGATCTTGAAGTAGAATCAGTTCATAGGAGGCCTATTAATTCAAGTGATTTCTTAGGTGGATCCAGAATCAAGAGGTGAAGCGTCAATATCGGATGATAGTGATAATGATGCGCCCGAACCAGAACAACAACCTTATCGCATAGCACTGGGCAGAGAAAGAAGAGATATTAGACTTCTAAAAATGTATGGGAATCTAGTTGCATATACTATGTCAGTTGTAGAAGAAGTTGAGATAAAGGAACCTAGTAGTTACAAAAAAGCTATAGGGAGTTCAAAGGCAGATTGATGGATTGGTGCTATGGGGGAAGAGATTGAATCTCTTCATAAACATCACACATGGAAGCTTGTTGACTTGCCTAAATGACAGAAGGTAGTTAGAAGAGACAGATGTTTTGTTATTCTGCAGATGTGCACATGGAAGACAAAATGAGGGTCGTTAAAAGATACCCATACATCTCGCATCAGGGGTGACTAATGTTAAATTGTTACATTTCGTGTATATATATATATATATATGAATTAATGTTTTAAAACTTTTTTTTTATTTGTGTTATGCGAAACTGGGGTTAAATCATATTCAAAATGTGAAATCATCATAAAATAAAATAGAAAATGCGAAATCAATGTTAAATTTAAAATGAGATACTAGATACGAAACCAATTTTAAATTTGGGAAACAAATGAAATATTTGTTAAATTTAAATATGTTTTTTACCTATGAGTGAAATGCAAAACCAATATTAAATTAAAATATAAAATACGATACCAAGGTAAAATGAAATGCGAAATGTGAAACCAACTTTTTTTTCTGAGTATGAAATGCGAAATGCAAAATTATGATTAATTAAGTTCGCCAAAAATAATAAAAAAAAATCATTCATGGATTTAGTTTTGTGTGTCTTAAAACCATAATATTACTGATACTTTCAAAAAAAATTCCAAATTAGAGTTTAAAAAATACTGACTGTCAAAAAATTATATCACAAAAAACAAAGGAGAGAGAAGATGTATATATTTTGTTTTTTTCTATAATAATGTGTTATTGGTAGAAGATACGGTTCAAGTAGCTATTAGTAAATTGTATATTTTGGGTAGTAACCCGTTATTGAATTCTTGATTGAGTTTTGAATTGTAACTAGCCCAAAATTTTATATTAAACAAGTTAAATAATAAAACCAGGTTATTGGATCACATTTATTATTCTTAGTAGGGTTATACTCTATTAAGATAATATATCCCTTATTAAGACGAGGTAAGTCAATCAAATTTATAACAAGGACATGAATTAGAGTTATGACGAAAGATGCTTCCAAGATAACAACGATGGTTCAAATAAGATTTATGACGAATGGATACTTTAAATTTATGATGTAGGAATTAGAGTTATGATTATGGATGTTTACAAGATGAAAATGAGGGTTCAAATGAGAATTTTGAAGATGGTACAAATCAAAATTATGACGAGGGTAAAATTCAGAGTTATGACGATGGCACAATTCAGAATTTAGACGAGGGTGCCTACATGTTTATGACAAAGGTTATTTTGAAAGGCACATCAGACACGTTTATTTATACACATGTCATTCAATAAAAGGTTATCAAGAAAATTTTTGACGGTTATAACAAAATTACACATGATTGGATACACGTGTAAAATTATTGATAAAATATTGAGTGTAATTCCTATAAATAAATATTAAAGTCTTCTTTGGAGAGAATTTCTCTTATCAAATTTTAGCGCCTTCTGTCGGAAAGTTTTTATTTTTAAAGTTTGTTATTTCGTTTACCAATGGTGATGACTCGATCATGAATGAAAAAAGCTTCTACGAGAGTTCGTTTAATTCAAGGTAATCTAGTAGAAATTCTAGAAATGGTGTTAAATTCACATGGAGATATAGAAATATCAGCGTAAATGAATCAAACTTTAAGGGCAGCTGGTTTGGAATAAAGAACTCGTGAAATGAAGGTACCAAATCAAAATCAGTCAGTTGGTGTGTTTTCTAGAGTGCATCGTATGCATGATGGACAAATCAATTCATATCTAAGGATTTGCATATCTTAGTCTTCAAAATATAAATATCACAAGGGAAGGTATGCCAAAGAATTTTTTTAATGTCCAACTTTTGGAAGCTCAGATTAAATAATGAAAAGATAGAAAATTAAAGTAAGTCAATTGCACACTGAAAAAGAGCAAGAAGCTCAATCTAGGTTTGACAATTTAGCAGATGCGTTCGATTGTTAACAGAAAAATTAACATCACCATTTAAATAGGAGCATAGAAGGAATAAAGAAAGGACCTGAAATGATACTAAAAAGGAATATTTTAGCGAGGTCATATCACTTCATTAGGGTTGAGGATTCAAAAAGTGGTGCAGAGGGTCCTTCCATAATTCAAGATTCAAAGATGTGACGATAGATAAGAAAAATAAATACGATGTGAAGCATGACAAAGTCGTTAAATTCTATTGAAAAATATCAAGGTTTTCTTATTATGATAATCCAACACAAAGATACACGTCACTAACTAAAAATATTTTAACTATTTTTTATAAGAGAGAAGAAAACGAAGTTTCAAACCATCTCATCAAATGTTTACACCCGCTAATGGAAGGTCGAAAGGAAATTTATGTGCGTATCATAATGATCACATACATTTGACAAATGATTGTTTTCAGTTGAGAAATGAAATCAGGTTACTTAATAATGGGGAATCGATTGAAATTATTTATAGGAAAAGTGAGGAGACGTATGAAGATAAGAGTGAAGAGTCGTGTATATATGTGGATCTAGATGGAAAAAAGGATGACTAGATCAAAACAATGGTTGTTTACTATTTCTGGATGAGATACTATGTCGAGAACGAGTTCTAGTTCTAGGAAGAAAAATAGAAAAGATTTAGATGTCTATTTAATTGATGAATCATCATATCATTATAGGATGCTGGTTGCTGATCTATTCTTCACTAACGATGATTTAAGAGAAGTTGTTACTCTTCATAAATATGTGTTGATTGTTAGCTTGGATATTTCAAGAGTTGTGGTTGCTCGTGTTTTGATAGACAATAGTGGTTTGGCTAATATCATTTTAAGGGTAATTATGATAAAATGATCGGGTGCTTTTATTTAAACCAAATGAGACTCAATCAGAAAGTTGTGATGCTAAAGTGCCTAGTTGTATTGGGGTAGTTGAGTTACCAATGATTGTAAAGTATGGTCGTACATAAAAAACTGTGAGGATTTTTTTTTCATTATTAGTGATGTTCCAAATCCCTATAATTTAATTACGGGTCGACCATGGTTACACAAAATAGAAGTTGATACGTCAATGTTTCGTTAATGTCTTAAATATCATGTTGGAATTTATGTCATGATAATTAGGAGAAGCCAGATAGAAACAAAAGATTGTGATGTAATTGATTTGGATCTTCACATGTCTTCATCTTAGCAATTAAACGTTCTCCAATTGGGTGAAGAATTTAGTTTCAGTGTGGATGTATGTGTATTTTACAGATCTTAATAAGGCATTTCCTAAAGATGTGTTTCGTTTGCCTCGAACTGATCAATTAGTTGATGCAACTTCTGGTTATGAATTTTTATCATTCATGGATGGATATTGAAGATGAAATCAACTTTAAATGCATCTAAAAGATGAGGAGCATACACATTTTCAAACAGTGAGAGGTTTGTATTGTTATCGCATAATTCCATTTGGTTTGAAAAATATTGGACCAAAGTATCAAAGGTTGGTTAATAGAAGTTTAGAAACAATTGGGGAATAATATGGAAGCGTATATAGATAATATGATTGTTGAAACTAATTCGTAGGCTCGATAAATAGAAATCTTGAGTGAGACTGATGATGACACTGATGATGACACTGATGATGACTATTCATTGAAAGTCGTTTTTTCTGACGACACCAAGTCTCGAAAGGTAAAATAGCCTGCTTTTTATCAGAAGAGGCTCAGATGTTGCACATTATTAATTACCATCATGAGTACTTTAAGTCATCCGAGTGTAATAAAAAATGAGCGGCGTGGGTAATTTCTAAAAATGTTAAAATTTGGGTCTCTGAATCTGATAAAATCCTTTAAATACTTGATATGATGACGTAGTATTATTTACCTAATGAAGGTTTAAGATTTTCAATTTCCACAACAATATAGAACTTTTTTAAAAGAACTTGTACATTCTCAAGTCAATTAGTGTCAAATGGTTGTAGTTTATTGATGACAAATAATAAAACTGAAAGAGATCCTCTCAAAGGTTTTGGACATGTCCACTTTTAGCATAACATTTGATCAAAGGCTAGCTCTTGACCAAGGAGGATGTTGTTATGTATATTTTTTCCCATAACAAATCTCGTTATTCATCATAAATTATTTTAGGAAGTAAGGAAGATAACCTGTTGTTTAATAGTTTGCAGATGAATCCATTTAGAATTGTGCATAGGATTATAGGTGTAAAGTCACTTCAGGATCAATAATGCTTTAGTTTAGGTAATGGACATATAGTAGTGGCATGGGTACCTAGGGTTATATGAAGATTTTTGAAAAAAAAGCCATATATAGCCTCATACAGGTCTTTTTAGATAATAGACCAACAAGATTTGAAAATTTTAGCAGTGAAACCATCCACTCTAGCAGCACTATTAGGACATAAGGACATGATCAAATCATGCATCTCCTCCTCAGTAGGTAATTACAACATCTTGTTATTATCTTCTTATGTAATTATCCTAAGTATGATGTTATAGATCTCCTCACGTTAACCTTGGATAGATTGATTTGAAATAACGATTTTAAAGTATTCAGAAGCAGAACTGCTCGACTCCTTTTGATCACTTATCCAGTTTCCTTCAATCCATAAGCCTTTAATGGTGTTTCTCTTTGTTCTTTTTTTGACATAGCTGTGAAAGACAAAAGAGAGTTTATCCCCATTTTCAGCAACTTATGTTGCTTTTTCCCTCCCAAAAGGCCCCATATCTAGCTAATAATTAGAGGTGTAGAGCCTAAGCTTTAGATAAAATGATTTTTTCCTCTTGACTTTGAGAAGTTTCATAGTTAACCTTTCTGAATTTAAATTCTTCTTCTACTTGAGTAATTGTTTCAAGCATACTCCCAAAAACTTATTTGTTCCAACTCTTTAGCTTTAGTTTTAATATTTTCAATTTATACTTCAAGATATTAATATGCACCCCTTGAATAACCTTAGGCTAGTTTTTCTCTATTATGTTGATAAACTCAAGTGACGAATCTACATATTTTGGAACCTGAAGGTAGATTTTACATTGCTTTTGAGCATACATAGATACATAAATTCTTAAGAAGGAGTGATTCGAAATGTTCTAGTTAATTTTTTTACATTTGATAATCCAAGTAGTCAGCCTATCTCGTATTGTATAGGACGCTATCTAGAAATTTTCACTTTGTTTTGTTTGTTCATGTAAATTTAGAGGCAATATAATGTACACCCTCAAGCTGGAAATCTTGTATTTCTTCATTAAAGTCTTCCAATAGCCACTAATTGGGGGTAAGACATAGAATTTAAGTACCCCATTACTCTCCATTCAAGTCACTGACTAGAAAGGTCCCTTAAGGAATTCCAGAGGTCAACCCTTTGATTCTTTAGAAATTTACCATAGATTCTAGTAACCAAAAAAATGTTTATCCAGGTATTTGTGCCTTACTTTTAAATGTAAGCGCTGCTCTTTGATTAGTTATTACCTTTATTGTACACTTATCATTCCACAAGACCCAAATCTTGATATTGGTATTTGAAGTACGATGATGGTATCCCAACTTCTTAGAAACCTTATCCAAATTATCAACATAGATCATAGGCTCCTTATACTAGCCTTATTGCCAAACCCTATGACATTCCAATTCAAAAAATTTATAGTCATTTGTGATGGTTTGGTAAGGGTCTGGAAGACCCTTTAGATAATGATCCTTTCATTGAAATAGGATTTTTTAAGTTAATATATGTGGATCTTTTTAATTTCATGTTCATGACTTTTCTCAATTCTATTCTAGTTTTTATTTCTTTTAAACGAGGGGAGGAAGACAGACTTCCTATGTTAGCTTTTGTTGGGGAATTTGGTTGTATCTGGAATTGATCATTGTTTTATTTTTAATAAAAAGAGTTAGCTAACTTAATATCTTGTAAAAATTATATGATGTCGCCATCTTTTGTAGTTATAATAGATGTGTCTTTATCTTGCTTGAGTTGATGTATCCTTTCAGTAATATCATTACTTATAGCAGGGGATAATATTTTGTTTAACATTTCATTGACAGATGAATCTTGATGGATGGAACTCTAAGTAGATCTATTGTAGTCCTTTTGTTATTGAGTAGATTCCATTGATTTATGAGATCAATTTTCAAAATTCTCCTCTTTAATAATAACTGATTTTACCTTGGGGATCCAAACTAGATTATTATATGGTTGGTTTTTTGTTGAAGAGGGTTGGTTATTGCGATATACTTGAGTTTGATCAGGTTCTTTAGGATTAAGTTTAGTCAAATAGCTTGTTGATGGCCTAAGTGATAACAATGACAAGAACAAGTAGGGATTTCACCGTAGATTACTTCTTTCCAATATCCATTATTGTCACCAAAAGAAATCGAGACTTTCGTGATAGGTTCCTTTCTAGTTTCAGCCATTATTTGCAGCAGTTGAAATAAGCTCTATTTTCAATTGGAACCCATACTGCCAGGGGATAACCAATGGACTTTGTTATAGACTCAATCTTATCTTGATTATACATTTACTTCGGTAATTTTGGAAGTAAAATCCAAACCAGAGTAACAGTCAATTCTCTATTTGGATTGAAATAAGGTTCCAATGTCATGAGCCTCATAGGTTTTTCTCTAACAGTCAACACATTACGATGCTAGAGTTTTTTTAGATCTTCTTTCGAGTCAAATTTTATTAAGATGATTCTTGGATCCCAATAAGATATATATATTCTCCAGAGAATCTAAAATTGTCCAAACATTTATAGATATACTCCAATTTAGGTTTCCCTGATGAAAAGTTGAAGTGTATGTTTAGATGAATCCTTTAACTTATCTTTGTCAATCTCTCAAAATTGGATGTAAGGAAGATTAAGTATAAAAGGTATCTTGACATTTTCATGCCTATATTCCTTAGGTTTCGATCTAATACAATCATCAAAGGATTTTGGATGATTTCATGGGATAGACTCGATCATTTGTTGTTGTTTTGTTGCTGTCTTTGGAGACTTTTAACCATATGTAGGATTTGCCCTTATGTTTGTGTTTCTTTTGATGTTATTATCAGTCTGATTACAGGAGTTGAGAACAAAAAGGCAAAAGGATTCAATATTCCTGATCTTGGAGCCCTCAAAAAATAAAATTTATCCACATCTTAAAAAAAACTACAACATTATAATGTAATTAGAATTATGTTCTCTTATTTTCTATGTTAAAAAAAGATAAGTTTGATGTTTTAATTTGGGGTAAAAGAACATAAATAAATTTGTCATTTTTATTTTATCTATTCACATAAATTTGTCGTTTTTATTTTAATGGCGTATCGAACTCATAGAAAAATATTTAAATATCCTTATAAACACAAATCTCCAAAGTTTCATCAATCGGGATCCAACGGTCAATGGTCAATGATTTACCTCATCCATCAACCGAATGCACCAGTGGTATGTTGTAAAAACGAAATAGAAAAAACAATTCGTAAACATGTTGAAAGCTTATTAAAAGTATTTATTACTGTCCATTAATACGTAAATTATATTTTATTTTATTCAAATATCCTATATTGTTCGAATCAAATCTAATTGTATTAAGATTTTATTTTATTTTATTTTAAATCATTTATTTTATTTCTTTGTACTCTAATTTAGGATTTTGAGCCGCTCTTATATAAAACTTCATATACCTTAAGTTTTAAATAAGTTTTTTGAATAATATATTTTTATCTTTGAAAATTCCAGTCTTTGTTACCTTTATATTACAGTTTCATCATGTTACCCTTGAATTAGGGTTTGATCTATCGTTGCCTCTTTTTTTATTTTCGCAGCATTATTAGTTTGGTATCAGAGCCTCAGTTCCTAGTACGGGGCAAGCATGTTTCTGAATTTTGATTTCATCTGATTCAAGATCTAAAGGGGAGAACAACATCTATGGTCATCAAGATCTCGAAGATCGTTTGGTATGGGGGGGTACACCAGGCCTTTCGAGGACGATCGTATTGACTGGTTACTGGAGGATTTAAATTAGTTACCAATTGTCTAGATTAAGGTAAAACTTGCTTATCGAGATGTTCTCTCAAGCTATGAAGAGGTTTTCGGAACCAATTATTTTCATCAACTGGACACGGGGTGTTGTTTTCAGGCTATGAAAAGGTTTTCGAAACCAATTTTTCTTTCATCAACTGGATGACTTCAATGTGACTTCAAAAAAGGAACACTCGAGAATAATTTATCTTATTCCAATAAGGTCAACAATTATAATCCCAATGTACCAATTGAAAAAAAATTGGTTGTTGATGGTGATGGTGTTGTGAATTCGAGGATGAATTCTTGTCAACCATAGAAGGATGATGTAGCTTGGAAACTCCAAACAAAAACCTTTATAATTTTATTTTATTTTATTAAAATATCTTATATTATTCAGATCAAATTGAATTGTATTAAGATTTTATTTGATTTTATTTTAAAATATTTATTTTATTTCCTTGTATTCTAATTTAGGGTTTTTGGCAGCTCTTATATAAATTTTAATATACCTTAAGTTTTAAATAAGTTTTTGGAATAAAATATTTTGTATCTATGAAAAATTTAAGTCTATGTTACCCTTAGATTAGGGTTTCATCATGTTACCCTTGAATTAAGGTTTCATGTATCATTGTTTTTTCTTGTATTTCTGCCGCGTTGTCAATCAATCGATAAAGATATTGAATGATCCAATAAGACAAGATTAGTGATTTGATGATCCAAACATATAAAAAATAGAATAAAACGAGTGATTTGGGTATCCAAAGTACAGGAAAGAACTTAACATACTAAGGTAACACAAATAATTTTAAGAGTTTAAGTGACAATAAAAATATTTAAAAATCTTCTAAATAACTATTCTGTAGTCTTAAAACACCCTTTATAGTTGGAGGATAATTTAGTAATATATGTAACTCCTAAGTGTAGGTTAGGAGTAACTAGAAGTATAAAAAAATTCAGTTAAAAATGATTTACTATATTAGTTGGATTTTTATATTATTTAGATATTCTATATTAATTAGATTTGTATATTAATAAAATGTTCTATTAATTAAATCTTCTATTAATTAAATTTTTTATTAATTAGATTTTTTATATTAATTAGATTTTTTAAATAATGGATTAAGATTTATCACACTCATCCTATAAATAGAAGAAGATATTGTTTTGCAATGTGTGGCGTAACCCTATGCGAGCTGTATATTTCTTTAGAGGGAGAAACCACTATGTCTTTTGAGAGATAAGTAACATGAGAGATAAACACTACAAAGACACCTGTCAATCTAGTCATATTTTCTTACAAAGAGGGATTGAGTTTTTTGTATTTCAGAGTCATTATGTAACCTACTTATTTATAAAACGAGTGTTTGTTACCCGTGGATGTAGGTTTTTTTCACGATCCGAACCAAGTTAAACCTCTTGTTGTGCGATTTTTTTTTTCTATTCTTTGTTGTTAACTTTGTTCTTCAAATAAGGTAAGGGTCGAAGCTCGTATTATCTCCTACAGCCTCTAGGGTAGGTGTACGCCAACTGTTGGTCACTACATCGACAGAGTGGCTAGGATTCGACCTAAGGAGTCTTGTTAGGTATGGGACAGATCTTGTTCGAATATTATTAGTTTTCATAACAAGTGGGGTTGGGAGCGTGAAGATTTGATATCAATATTCACTGTTGGTAAAAACAATAAAGTAGAAAGACAAAGATCACAGATCTCAAAGTAAAGGCAAGCGCAGTCATAATATTGAATTCCACGAGGGAAGTATTCACTTCAAGCTATCGACTAGACTGGAAAATGCTTTAACAAATATGAGGTATGTCTCTGAATTAAAATGTAACCTTTTGTTTATAGGTATGTTAGATGATGAAGGGTTTGAGTATATATGTGGAGATGAAAGACTTAGGTTTTGTAAGACTCGTGTGTTGTTACGGAGGTTGATCAAATTGATGGTGTTTTAGTCATGGATGGGTATGTGGTAAAAGATGTGTCTACTATGGGGAATAGATCTGCTGGGATTCGGCTGGAGGCAATTGAAGGCTTGGCAAAGCAGGTGGAGATCAAATCTAAGAAGTACCTGAAGAAGTTTAGGACTAAGAATAGTATGCTATTAGTGAACTGGCCGTATTTTAAATTTGGTATCCTTATGAGCGGAATCTTGAATAATACCTCAAAGGATGGAATAACTGAGAAGATAAACCATATCTTACTTGGAGTAAGGAGCCCTTGAACCTTATGGATTCATAGAGACGTAATAGATACTAAAGGTGGAGTTGGTGTTGAGATGAAGCTTTAACATAAGGATGGAGATATGTATGCCTCTACGAAAGTTGGGTTGAAGCTGATTTTGGGTTCAGCCTTGTAAAGGAAGTTTAACCATTGATGAGTTTGAGTTTTGACTTGAAGTTTGATGGGTCAAAGCCTTCAGGTGTTCGAACTGTGGAGAAGCTATCAAGTGTTGCTCGGTCTAATCTTGGGATAGGTCATATGGATGTAACCGCAGCTTTTTTGGATTTAGGAGGTCGGGAGATTGGTCTATTAGGGGAAGATTGTATCGATAAAGTTCACAAACTGTATGGGAATTGATCACTTCAAGCGTGCAGGTGGACAGTTTGTGTTCGGTGAGTAATTGGAAGATCACGCTAATGAGTACTGGAGGTACAATATGCATATGTAGAGAATTGTTAAGTGTAGACTAGAAGTAATTCGAAGCAAAATCTTATTTTTAAAAGGGGTCTGCTCTATAATAATTAGATTTCTTTATTAATTAGATACTTTATATTGATTATATAATATGTATTAATTAGATACTTTATATTAATTAGATTTCCTATATTAATTAGATATTCTATACTAGTTAGATGTCTATATTAATTAGATTTCTATTATTTGGGTCTTACATATTAATTAGCTTTCCTATTACTTGGGTCTTCTATATTAATTAGATTCTTTAATTAATGGATCATGATTTGTCATAGCATAGAAGAAGATATTGTTTTGCAATGTGTGGTTTGACGTGATTTGAGTTACATATTTCTTTAGAGAGAAAAAGTAGCTCTAGATTTTTTGAGACAAAAGTGAGGGGAGAAAAGTGAGACAAAATTGAGTCCTTTGTATTTGACAGTCTCTATGTAACCTATTTATTAGAAAATGAGTGTTTGTTGCCTATAGATGTAAGATATCTTTAGGATCCGAACCATGTTAAATCTCTTGTTGTGGATTTTTTTTCGTGTTCGTTTTTGTTAACTTTGTTCTTAAAATAAATTAATATCAAAAGCTTGTATTACCTCCTAAAACCTCTAGGGTAATTGTTCGTCAGCTGTTTGTCACTATTTCAGTAGAGTGGATATGATTCGGCCTAGCGAGTCTTGTTAGGGCTGGGATAGATCTTGTTCGGATGTTGTTGGTTTTCCTAATTGTAACAATGTTTGTAACAGATGAATGGCATGTAGCCATAAAGACACATAAGGAAAAATAGTAGTATAAATAAAGCTTTATATATCATTTGAAAAGTATTCTAATTTTTTGCTTGAGAGAAGTAATATACATAGAGTTGTTTTTTTATTTCTTCAGTTGTTTTTCCTTTATAACCATCGGAGTACTTTATTACAGATTTTTCTTAACATAATTGTTGTTGTCCATGGGAAATATTTCGTAAAGAATCATTTGAACCGATGGTTTTTCCTCGCTCAAGAGATGAGAGAAATTATTCTTAGGATTTTTAGATTTGTAAATATCCAACAGTTATCCCATGTGTCGGTAATGATTTTTTGTCGGTTACTGATAATGAAATGATTCAACAGAACCTATATAGTCCAAGTGTTGTATTAAAAATATGTGAGAATGGAGGAGTACGATGTGCTTCTAAGGTAAACTATCTAATCTTTTTAAATGAAAGAGTTACAAATGATGTTTGTTCATCTAAAATCTTCGTTTAATCATAGAGTTGGAGAAATAAGAAGTATGCATGCTAACATAGTATACAATCAGTAAGGAGTTTTGTCACTATTTCGATAAATTTCTTTTTGTTCGGGATCACTTTGTTAGAGGTTTAATACAATTGAAGGTGATGTTCTAAGTGTTTCTGTTGTTAATGCTTTAAAAATGAAAATTAACGATTTAAAATAAGAACATTATAGATTTAATGTGTTATAAAGTACAGAGACAAAAATAGCTTGTAGGGTTCAAAAATTGTTTAAAACTATATAAGTGTTAATAGAAAAATGAAATGAAAATGAAGATTAGGTAGTTATATTAGAATGTATATGTTATTTGCCAAGGAAACTAAATCCTTAAACGATGGACAAATATGATAGAAATGAAGATCCAAAGTATTATTTGGGAAAATTCAAATATATGATGTTTGGATTCAATCCTGATGATATGTTATTTTATAGAGTATTATGCCTATTAGAGAATTGGCTTGGTTTAACAATCTTCATTCTTGATATATTCACAGCTTTAAATGGTTGTGGACTTTTTTAGAAGTCAATTAATTAGAAACAAAACAGATGAGACTATATAATGGCATGATATCAAAATAAGAGGAAACTTTTAAGAAATTATGTGAAAAAATATATTCATAAGAAGATTAGTTTGGATGCTTTGGTTGCTTTCAAAAGAGGTTTATGAGCATATAACATATTACTTGAGGATTTAATTAAATTTCCAATTGATAAATTGTTGAATTTATTGAGAATATCTAAGATATTTATTAAAATGGAAGAAACTTTCCAAGAGAATTTTATGTCAATTCAGCTATCATAACAAATGTTAGGCCAATCTATTAAAATTTTAATGACGAAGTACGGTGAAGATAGGTTGCTAAGGTGAAAAATCAACCTATATATATTCATATTAAGACAATTTGAACATAAGGTTGACTCGTTTTAATGTGTGTATTGCTATAATTGTTTATAAAAAATTAGGATAAGGTGAATTATCATTCTATACGAAGCATGATATCTCCAAATAATAAAAAGTCTAAAAGATATTACTGTGCATATTATTATGATCATGGATATACAACTGGAGATTGTATTAATTAGACAAATGAGATTTAGAGGTTAATAGACAATGGTGAGTTGGTTGAATTTGTTAGAACTAAAGTACGATAAACTAGAAATGAAGTTATTAGAAATAATAGTTAAAAGAAACAAGATACTAATAAGCAAGAGTTGTATAATATATCTAGAGGGAATACTTTAGCATGAACGTCTAATAAATCAAGGAAGTAGTATAGGAAAGACTTGGAAATACATCTTATGAAAGAATCTTAAATATATATTAAAATATTCCTTGATTTGCCTTTAAGTTTTACTGATTATGATATGCAAGGGTTAGTTACTCACGACGAAGATGTTATATTAATTTTAGTCTAAATTATTGGAGTAATTGTTAGAAGATTTATGGTTGACATGGATAGTTCAACTAATGTGTTGTTTACGAGTGCTTATGATAATATGATTAGTGTGACACCGTATAAAAAGACATAGATAAAATTGGTTAGTTTTAATAGACGGTCAACTAATTGTGTAAGTGAAGTGGATTTTCTAGTGATATGGATAAGGGACAACAATAAAAATATATTAACAACAAAAAAGTGGATTTGCCACTAATATGGGATAAGGGATAATAATTCAAGTAATATTGTCGCATAACAATTACATAGTCCATTAAAGAATGATGGGTTAATGGAATAAAAAAAACCTTTAATAGAATGACTGCCGAACAAATTGATAACCCAAGAGAAACGTTAGGATTGACTGAACATTTGGATGAAACACTTAACGTAGACTTGCCAGTGATATGTAAATTGATTGACTGTTTAAAGTTATATATGAATGTTGTTTTAGGAGTACAACTAATGTTATGGGAGTAAGTAAAATTTTATAATTATTACGCGTTAAATATTGATAATAAATAATAAAAATTTCATAAATGGGATATGGTTTTACATTTTAGTCAAATAAAGTTAATAATACTAGGAAAAAGAAAAGAACATGTAAAAAAATAAAACACTTGAACATGATAAAGTTCTAAAGTAAAATTTGAATATCAATGGTAAAACAAATCTCGAAAACATAAATAATAGAAAATATAAAACAAGTTTAGTAAATCAAATGTCAACAAGAGATTTGAATTAGGAATTAAAACTTAGAATTGGTATTTAAATCCTAATAAATTATATACGAAAAATATAACAATTTTGTATATCCTATTAACTACAAGAGGCTCCAAAAATAGTATATAAGTAAGAACACGGGTTTGAATAGTAATTCGTCCATGGACTATCAATTTTAGTGACATATAGTCCCTAGATTTTCAAAAGTCATCTCGTACTCCCTAGACTATCCAATTTGGATAAAGTTAGTCCATCGCATCTCTTGATTCATTAAAACTTCCACGTGGCACCATACTCAATAGAAATTTGTATGACTAATGGTTCCTCAACTTTAGTTCCAATTTTAACCTTTGACTAAATGCCTTGTTGGCATTAGAGTGGCTAAGTGGATTTTTTTGTCATACGTTTGGTACTAATTCTCCCTCTTACTTTGTATATATTTTCTTAATACCCCCGTCACTCTCAAATTCTCTCTCACTCTGTATATATTTTCGTCGTATCTACGTCACTCTAAAATTCTCTCTTACTCATTATATATTTTCTTTGTATCTGTATCATTTTTTTATGTTTTTTTCTTTCTTTCCTTACTTTTAAAATAATAAATAATTTATAAGCTTATTTATGTTACATGTTTGTAATTCAAATGAGTTTAGCTACTCTGTTTGAATTTCAAATATATAAGATAAATTATTTTATAAGATTATTAATTATTTTAACAGTAAAGATAGAAAGAAAAGAGCATAAAGAGAATGTTTTCCAAGTGAGTTTGATTCGAAATAATAAATAATTCCTACTCTGAAATCAATAGTGGCTTCGAAGACACTGCACAGTGTGTATTCTTAAATACAAAAGAAGTAGTTAAACCCACTCTGAATTACAAGTATATAAGATAAATTAGTTTATAAAATTATTTATTATTTTAAAAGTAAAAAAATGAAAAAAACATAAAAAGAGTGATAATGTACGAATGAAATATATACAAAATAAGAAAAACATAAAAAGAGTGATAATGTTAAGAGTGATAATGAAACTATAGCTCTGATATCATTTGTTGGGAATATGGGCACCGCATATTCCGCTTCTGTAAATCAGTATGGACAAACTAATCTCCACACTAGTATAACATTATCTATTCTAAATCCAAAAACCCAAATGACTTTCATTTCAGTCCATTTTTAACCGACATTATACGATGAGATGTATTAGTATATTTTTAATGTGTTTACCGTAATAACCAGAAATATGTTCTTATTTTAATAAACTCAAAAATATTCAGGATATTTTAAAAATAATTTATATAAAAAGAATAATTAAAATAGTTTGATACGTATGGGCAATTAGACCCCAATTCCAACGCAGTCCGATAGGTAAATTTTATTTTGATATTTAAAAAAATAATCTTAATTTATACAACATACAATATTTTTTATAAATTAAAAGTAGGGTCGGATCCTGATATTTTGACTACAGTTCGGGTTAAATTTATGTTGTAATTTTGATTCCTTTTCGATGAAACTTCATAAAAGACCCCAGGTCGAGTTTATTAATTAAATATTAATAGATAATTATTGAAGCAATACGACGCGCTGTGTGACATCTTCTAATCATGTTTGACTTTTGTTAATTAATTATACAAAGAATCACAATAACTTGAATCTCTTCTTTCAGACCCAATCTCAATCCTATCTTCTTTGCAGATCATCATTACCAGAAGTAGTTCAAGTTCGGACGAAATCCCAATCCTATCTTCTTAGCAAACCATTACCGGAATCAGTTCAAGTTCGGACGAGGTGAGTTTGTTTGTTAGCTTTCTTTCTTTTAATGTCTTCATGTTTAAGTTTGAGTAAGAGATTAACATCGGTTTTTGAGATAAAAAGACTTAATTTACAAACTTATGTATATATGCCTGTCAATCTATATCTTTTATTCGAAGTTTTTTTTGGATAGAGACTAGTTACATATCAATCCTAATAAAACTATTTTAAGAAGGTATAGTAAGTCTCTAGACGATGATCAATATTATTATTGATATCTTCGTATGTAGCTTTTCATATCTTATGGAGATACTACTTTCTCTTCTTTTTAAATACGAGATTTATCTTTTTACTAAGAACAAGGAAGATCCTGTAATTTCTAACAATTTACGATAATATATATACTCTTTGAAGTGTATGAAATCGTTAAAGCAATATGATATTTAAATATAAAAGTACTCGATAATTGAAATATTATGCTTTACCTTTCAATTAAAAAAAGTTGAATGTTGTAATAATATTAGTGGTAGTAATATAATTGAAAAAGTTTACATAAGTATGTTAGCAACAAGTATGTTAGCAACTTTAATTTTTATTAAAATAATATATAACTTGCAAATTATTTTGTAATGATGTAGGTACGACAAAAATGACAGATACCGCTGCTAAAGTGGTGGAAATTGGTTTACCTTATTTTGTGGGCGGTGTAAAACTTCAATACCGTTATTTGTTTCGCTTTGGTGCCTTCAGAGATAAGCTCTACAAAGAATATGATAAATTGAAAGGTGTTGAAGAGAGTGTGGTATCTCGTGTCTAGGCTGATCGGAACAACGTCGAGAAATTTATCCTAATGTGGAGAAATGGTTGGTGGATGTCTCAGCTATCTTGGTTGAGGCAGATAAACTAATCGATGATATGAAGAATAAGGAGGGGTGTTTCATGGGACGGACCTGTTGGTATCCGCTAAGTAAAAAGTTTGAGAAAAAAACAGTCGAAATTATTGAACTTCGAGAGGAGGAAAAAAGTTACAAAGAAGTGAGTCTGCTCAGGACTCACTTGCCTATACATTATGTTTCATCCAATGACTTTATGGTTTCTAACTGTTCGAAAGCAGCTCTTGATGGAATCATGAAAGGTCTGAAGGATGAAAAAACCAAAGTGATTGGTTTGTATGGCATGGGTGGAGTTGGGAAGACTACTTTGGCCGAGCAGGTGATCCAATCAGTCAAAGATTCAAAGCTGTTTGACAAAGTTTCGATGGTTGTTGTGTCTGAAACTCAAGATCTCATGGCCATTCAAGACAAGGTTGCAGCTGTGCTAGGTCTCAAATTTGAGGATGAGAATGACGTGAGAACGAAAGCTGGCCGGTTAAGCTTGCCTTTGGGAAAAGAGGAAAAAGTTCTGATTATCTTAGATGATATTTGGGATTAAATCTACTTGCCAAAGATTGGAATGGCATTCATTGTTCATCAGCTGCCAAAGATTGGAATGGCATTCATTGTTCATCAGAAAGGCTGCAAAATTCTTATCACAACCCATTTTCATCGTGTGTGCTCTCAGATTGGTGGTGCAGAAGACAAAGGTTTAACAGTAAGAGTAAATGAAATTGATAGAGGTAAATGAGTTACTGGAATGAGAAAAGAGAAAACTTCATTCATTTAATAAAATAGTTGGTTTAAATACACATAAAAGTCACTAACACACGTTAAATGACTGACACAAGTTAAATAAAATACAAGTAAAGTAAAGCATGTTTCAAAAGGTTTAAACTCTGATTTTGTCATAAAAGACACTCAAAAGACATGATGAGGAGAAGCAAAAGACACACATTGTTAACATAAAATAACAGCTTCTAAATAATTCTAACACTCCTCCTTGTTTAGAAGCTGTTTAGATTTTTTTGGTCTTGTTTTCTTCTTCTTCGATTTTTTGCCCCTTTCACTAGCAGCAACAATTTTCGCTACTGTCTGTCTTTCAACCAAAAGATATCTTTCAACCGAAACCTCAAGACTGCTTGTTTCTATCACAAGTTGTTTGTTGATAACATCATCAAACTGAACTTCTACACCAAACTTATGTTTGTCCATTAAACTTCCATTTTCAACGGCTTCCGACGATAGAAGTAAAGCATGATTTTTCTTTTTAACACCAACATCTGTCAAAGCATTGACACTGTCACCGGCTTTCCAAATAGTTGAGGAAATTCGGTTAAACTGTAGATAAGACTCCTTTAGATGAATCTCATCAATTTGTTCTCGAAGTAATGACCTGTGACTTTCTTGATGACTAAAGTTCTCAAACATTTGATTAGACATATACAACGAGGACTCAGAATTAGAACCATAACTAGCATCATGGACTTCTCGAGGCAGGTTGGTTAACCTGATACTTTCCTCTACATGAATTTCAATAGCACCATAAGATGGCTCACTAAAGCAAACTTGTTCCCTTTCATTTTAACCTTGAACAAGTCTTTGTCAGTAGCATCTTTGATCAAACACTGTTTCTTCTCAAATAACACTTTGTAGCCTTTATCATGTAATTGACCAACACTTAACAGATTTTGATTAATTTTTGGTACAAATAAAACATCTGAAATAAATTTTGTACCTTCATAGCTTGTAATAGCTACTGTACCTTTTCCCTTGACCTCCAAGTGTTCACCGTTTCGATCTTCACTCTCTTGACTTCGCTGTCTTTTAATTACTCAAAGAGATGTTCATCATATGTCATATGATTTGTGCACCAACTATCAATCAACCAGCTTTCACTCGATTCTCTGCCCGGAAGACAAGTGACTACAAACAACATATCTTCTGCTTCTTGATCAGCTACCTATGCATCTGCTTATTGCATCTGCATCTGATCCTTGACTTTGCAGATTACAGCTTCATGACCGAATTGATTACAATTTGAGCAATTAGCATCAAGTCTCCTCCAACACCTGTATGGTGGATGACCTTTAACTTTACAATGGCGTCAAGGTGGGTAGGATTTTCTCACATCTGCTTCTTTTCTGTTTTGAGTATTGCTAGATGAATCCTCACTCATTGACTTGAAAGTTTTATTCTTTTTATACCTTTTGCTGTCTTGATGCTTTGCAGGTATTGCACCTTCAAGCACCTCTTCTTGCCTCATAGACCTTCTTTGCTCTTGTGCTTGCAAGGAATTTAAGAGTTCTGTTTTGGTGTTCTCCAAAGTAGTAATGGTTGCTTCAAACATCTCTGGAACCGTCACCAATATCTTTTCAACAATCCTAGAGTCTTTTAATTCAAACCCAAGGAATCTCACATTGTTGGCAATGCTAAGAAGTCTGTCTAAATACTCTTTCACGCACTCTCTTCTTCTGCAACTCAAAATCCCTAATTAAATTTAGGACTTTCATTCCATGAATCCTTTCATCTCCTTCGTACTCAGCCTTGAGGTAATTCCAAATTTATATGGCTGTTTGAGAGACATTTTCAACAATCGATAGGCTTTTGCTATAGAGACGACCATAACCTAGAACAATGGTACCATTACAGTCTCGCACTAGACAACCACCACTAGATTCACCAAACTGGTTACAAGCTCTGTCCGAATTAAGTTTGAACCTATTAGTTTTGGGGTTAACCCAAGAAAGAGATATAAAAATTATAGGCTTGTTAAGATGATTAATACAGACTAAAGAAGAGCCCATCTTGCTGTTGAAGCCCCAGTGGCTTCTCTTGAGGAGATCAGCCCGATCAAGAGTATATAAAATGTGAGTAATATAATCGATTATTTCTTTAATATTGAAGCTCTGATCTTTATGTTTTTGCTTGTTCCTGGAAAACCAAATGGCCCAAGCAATGATGGACGGAAGAATGGTCCTGATATCGAAAACATTGCATGTAGACCAATACCAAGACCTTACTAAATGAATAAAAGTTATAGTCCAAGAAATCTGAATGTTGAAAAAGGCAGCAAAGTAGGACTATACACCCCGGGCATTTTGGCAACTAACAAAGACATGATCTAGAGTTTTTTTACTATCACAATGTTGGCATTTTGAAGCTAATTGAAAGTTTTTCTTTTGTAGGAAAACATCAATGGGGAGCCAGCCATAAATAATTCTCTATACAAGAAAGAAGCATTTAAGGGGAGTAATAGAGTTCCATGTTTTATTGAAAAGGTTAGAATAGTTTCCTATTGAAAAGGTCATCCATAGAGATAATCCAATTAATAGTGTCAAGATTAGAGCTAAGGGATACCTTCTGAATTTTAAGAATTTCAGAAGAAGTAACAGTTGATTCAAATGTTTTCATGTTCCATGAACCATTGTCCCAGAAATCCTTGACCTCTCTACCCTCAAACCCTGTTCTATTATCATCCATATTGAATGGGATAAATGGTTGTGAAGAGCATCATTTATCTACCCAAAAATCCATGTTACCAAAACTAGGAAGTCAGACAATAAATCTCTCAGCACTATCCCTGTTACTCCTGAGCCTAATCTAGATTTTAGAGCTCTTAATAGGTTGAGGGGAAGAAGTAGGATGATGGCTATGACAATAAATTGAGTATAATATTTTCGACCATAGAGATTTATGGGCTCTCAAAAACAGCCATAGGCTGTGATAAAATACCACTTGAAGGTCAGCTATCTTTCTCACATTTAATCCTCATTCCTCGAATGGTTTGGAGACTTTAGACCACTTAGCCCAGATTATAGAGAGATTGTCTTCTTTACAGCCCCACGTAAAAATATTGTAAATTATTTCTATCATTTGAATAACTTATTTAGGAATTATGGAGTTTTGGATTGTGTAAATAGGGAAGGTAGATAGAATAAACTAAATCAATGTGACCCTCCCACCAAAAGACAGAACACTAGTATCCCATTTAGAAATCTAGTTTATGATTTAGAATACTAATTCATAATAGTTGCTGACCCTATTGATGTTGTTGATTGTGATACCCATGTACTTGAAAGGAATAAAGTTGTGCTCGAACCCCAAAGTAATTTTCAGGCTCCTGATTCTTTGAGGTAACATCTTCTTACCCACTATTATCTTAGATTTATCTATATTTATAAGCTTACCCGATTTATCTTCATAGTGAGACTATAAATTATTAATTTCAAAGATGGAGGAGTTATAGCCATTTCAACAAATAAGGAGATCATTAGCAAAAGAAAGACAAATTATGTTGATGCTCCCTCTCTTCTTGTAGTTGGTAGCATGATAATCTAGGGTTAGTTTATTAAACACTCTAATAAGGTACTCCTCAGCCATAATAAATAGACAAGGAGACAATGGGTCTCCCTGTCTTAAGCCCTTATTAGATTTAAAAACCCTTGCATCTTCCCATTTATGATTATAGAGAAGTGCATATAGTCTATACTCCTTTTAATCAGCCTTAGAAAGTTATGACCAAAGCCAAAAGCAACCAAAACACTTAATAGGAAAGTATGATCAATTTACAGATGTGATGTGAACTTGTTCATGAATCATCTTTGCGTATGATTTATGCAGTTTATTCTCTATAAGTTACATCAAATAAGATAACTACGTGATGTATTGGATGTCTAATACGAAGTCATCCTATGGTTCAATGGCCGATAAATTATCAAAAAAGTAAATTTAGATCATCTCTTTTGATTTAATATGTAAGTGTGTTCTCACGTAGTAATAACTAGTAAACCAAATTCTAATAAGTTGATATTGTTCAAATTAACAACATTTTAATTTGTATAGAGGCACTGTGTAGATGTTCTTAATAAAATGAATATACGAAGAACATAGTATGAAAGTTTTATTGATAATACTCTTAAAGTTGAGTACTGAATAATATATATATATATATATATATATATATATATATAAATAATTGTACATCTTAGGTTAAAGCATATACTAATTAACTCAACCATCAATTAATTAGTTTGATATTGTTGAAATACTTCTTTTATTCATGGTGCAGTTAATAAATAGAGGGTTTTGTGTTTGAAAATGAAACGACTTCATGCATGGCTAGTAGCCGTTGCATGGCATGTAGGCATGTAAGCCTCAGTGGTATCATTCTATATCCATCTTCAAGATGAGGCTTCAAAGAAGTCACAAAGACTCATCTTGGACACGAAAAGGGCAATTGGGGAGTGTCTTGATGAAGATATCTGTAAGTTGAAGCTTGGTAGGAACGTGAATAGGTTTGATGAAGCCTTGCAGATACTAATTTCCACAATATTCCAGTTGATATCTAGATCCTTTGTTCATTCATGGAAAATAAGATTAGATGAAATATGAATAACAACCATGTTGTCACAGTATAAAATAATAGGTAAAAATAAATAAATATGCAAATATGTAAAGATATATGACAACCATTGTAGCTCGCAGACTATGGAAGCCATGGCCAAATATTGTACTTCAGCATAACTCTTGCTTACAATGGTATGTTTCTTTGTTTCCAATAAATTAAAGAAGAACCTAAGAATACACAAAAACTGGTAATAGACCTTCTTGTTAGGATCTATGATCCTCAATTAATGTCACAGTAAACATCGATGATTAAAGGAGATCTTGATGAAAAAAACAGACCTTATGATGGGATCCTTTCATATATTTTAATACATGGATCAAAGAATTCCAATGTATGGTCATTAGTTGGTGGACATACTGTCTAAGCTGTTGAACATTAAATATAATTTTAGGTCTAATGAAGTTCAAGTACAAAATCTTTCTAACTATCCCTTTCTACCCACCTTCGTTCTGTATCAGTTCAGATTTGGTTTTTGTCAAGTCTCCACCAGTAATCATAGAGGTCTAGAGAGGCTTGCATCCAAGATTTCCAGCTTATGTTAACATAAATAGAATGTATTTACTTTGATTTAAAAAAATACAGTCCTTTTGTTGTAGAACTTCAATACCAATGAAGAATTTAGCTAAACCAATATATTTCACAATGAAGAGATTGTCCAAATACTCATTGACTTTAGCAACTTGTTTAGAAGAATCATTGATTAGTAAAATATCATCTACATATATAAGTAAAAATGCATCAATGTTGGATTTTCTTAAGATATAAGGCAATTGTCTGCTAGCGATTGGATGAAACCAAAAGAAACAAGTTTTTCGGTTAAGACATGATTCCATTGTCTTGAAGCCTGTTTCAATCCACAAATTGACTTGATACCGATAGTTCCAAAAATATTTGGAGGAGATACATGAGTAAAACTTTGTCTAGATGGGCAAATTCGTTATTCAAGCTACCAAATAAATATTTTATATGAAGAAGCTCCACTTTTTAGAGACTGAAAGTCATAAAAAATAATTGTCTAATCATTAACCAATCGCATTTCCACATGTCTAAACAAATTACTAATTGTGGTATCACACTCAAGTTTATTGTTTGTTACCAATTGGTTCTTTTTGTTGATTCATTCTTCCCTCATCAGTAGCCCCCCGGTCTTTGTGAAAATATGCGAACAAAGACTATTATATGATCAATCTTATCATAATCAAATTACTTGGTGCTTTAACTCTTAATTTGTCAAGTGAAACACCTCTCATCAAATACAAAACGTATCTCTACGAATTGAGCCTAACATTCGTCATCAAATTTCGTCAAAAATTCCATGAAAAGAAATCTTCCACAAATGTTTGAGCAAAGAAATATTCCCCGAACTTGAGCAAATTAATATTCCTCGAATTTTTGAGCAAATAAATCTTCCATGAACTTTTCCTCGAGATTTAATTAACTTGTTCACAGAAAGCACCCTCAGAAATTTTCTTAGCATCCATTCCGAATATTTTCCCAAATTTTATTCACTTGTGATGTCACAATTTTTCTGACACCATGAATGAAATTGCTCTATTTTTTATCAGATTTCGATTGGGATGCCCTTTGTGTGTCCATCTTTCTGACACAAACTAGCTAGGAGCAACGTGACGCGTCGCTAGACATTTATTACCTCTACATCCGCTTTCCAATTTCTGGGGAAACTCCATTGTCAGTCAGATACAATGACTTGATTTTTTTATACCAAATTGATGAATTTGGGATTGCGTTACCCTCTAAATCTTTTTTTCGTGGAATATTTTGCGATGATTAACCTTTTCCCCATCCAAGTTGGAACCAAGATGTGGTTCACTCTCATGGCATGCATCATGGATGGGGTAAGTGTTTCTCTAGAAGAGTTGGTTGGCCTTTTAGGTTTAGCTAAAAATCCATATTTCCCATTCCACTTTTTGACTTTTGGTTGGAACCAGAAAATCGTTAAGGACTTGCTCAAGGCAGACAAAAAGTGGAAATAACACTTTCTTTTTATCTCAATCCTCTGGGAGACAGGATCCAAGGCAACCACCAATAATCCCCACAAGCGGTCACCTAAATGGAATAAGAGAGGTATGCATCCTTTTTATTTTCCTCTGAATTTTTCTCATGTCGATTCTCATACATTTTTTAAAAATCATTAATAGCAATGACTGGCAAATCTAAGTCATATGCTGACTTCGTGCCTAGAGAAACAACCATCTTTACCGAGTTAAGTTTGTAGGCTAAAACTGTCTGGTCTAACAAATTCGGACTTTGCTTTACGCCTACTAACCTTGCCAAGAGTCGCCTATGGAGGTTCAATCCATCAGAGCAGTTATATTTTTAAAAGCTCATGGTTCTTCCAACTCAGCAAGATGTCTTAGATCGATTGGAAGCTAAGGATGTTGTAGTATTTCTTCCAACAAGACCCATAGCCAAAAGTCATCTAGATGAAGACTAATACAATTCTTTGAAAAAAAAAGGAAACTTCTGGTACCGAAACTCACGATGAGGAAGACAATGCTGAAATTCCAAGATTAAAAAACCCGAAGGGTCTTAAAAGCTTTCTACCCAAGCATATAAGAAACTCCCCAGTCAAACTCCTCCTAAAAATAAATTCCAACAAAAGTTAAAAAGCATTCTAGAAGTGATCCTAGAAACTTCTGGCGCAGTTGGTTCCCCAGAAGATAAAGTGACTGAGCATGCCAAAAATTCATCAGAAAGGATAGTCATTGAATCCGACTCCTCCCAAATTCCACCAATCAATTTAATCATTCAAGACCCTCTAGAAAATATCCAAAAGACTGAGCATTCACCAAAAGATGAATTTTCTCTTTGCATTCACAAGCTGCTTCATTCCTCTGGTACTATTGGAAAAAAGATGCAGTGTTTGAAAGATCGGAAAAATAATTATACATCTAACGCCTTATTAGCCAAACCACGGGTCCATGAGCTTGAGCAACAATATTAAACTCTTGAGAAACAAGCCGGTGTGATTTACAAAAAGCTTGTCTTAGCTGAGGATTATGTCATGCTTATTGACAAGTGTTGCTAAGAAGAGATGGATCTTTACGTAAATCAAAACGACACTAAGGATATGCTTATTGCAGCTTACAAAGAAGGAAATGACAAGGCCTCTGACTTCTTCTTCAACTGCTTCAAGGATTTTGAGAGGGTTGTAAAAGAAAAACAACATATCTTAGCATAAGCTAAGAAAGATAAGGAGGATGCAATTGAAGATTATGCTGCTAAGTGCGTGAACAAATTAAATGCGAGAGACACAACCGTTAGATCTGGGTTGATCATGAAAGTTCATGAGCACTACCCTGATTTGAACTTGGGTAGTTTCTGAGAACATGTCCCATTCTAATATTATTCTTTTAGGATATCTTTGAGTGATAGTGAAGATCCAAAATCTGATGAAGGAAATTCTCTTGAGCCTTCAGAATAATCTTTTTTTGTAAGAGTCCTCATAATCTTTGAGAAGATTTTGTTAAAGTCCTCAGAATCTTCGAGGAAGTTTTGTTAAAGTCCTCATGATCTTCGAGGAAATTTTGTAAAAGTCTTCATGATTTTTGAGGCAATTATGTTTACCAAATCAGTGATTTATGAAGTACGTCGGACTTTTAACTATGTTTTCATTATGCTTCGAATAATTAAGACAAACTTTCGTTGGAAGACCTTTTAGGTCCAAAACTAAATGGTTTGCGACCAACTTTCGTCGGAAGACCTTTGGTCCAAAATTAAATGGTTCGAGACCAACTTTAGTTGGAAGACCTTTTAGGTCCAAAATTATGAGAAGAATTTAATGCAAAAGTTTATATATATAGAATCGGCTAATAGGGTATCGTTAAAACCTTTCTATGCCATCAGGATAGGAAAGAGTCTGCCACCGATACTTTACATAAAAACATATATATTTTTTACATTCATTCTAAATACAATTTAAAATGTTCTATATTCCTTAGGTGTTTGACACTTCTTCCTTCTTTATCTTTAATTCGATACGTTCCAGGCTTCACTCTTGCTACTATCTCATATGGGCCTTCCTAGTTAGGACCTAACTTTCTGAGGTGTTTTTCCTTGGTATCAAGAAAAACCTTTCTTAACACTTGATCTTCCACTTTAAACTCTCTTCGTTTAACTTTGGAGGCATATTTACTTCTCATCAATGTTTGATAATGTAGCAACTTTATTTGTTCATGTCTTCTTTTTTTATCGATCAAAGCCAGCTCCACTGCTCTATTTACATCATTAGAGTCTTCGAAATACGTCATGACACGATATGACGGAAAAACTTCAAATCTTTATTGTGAAATTGAGGTTCATTATCTTGTGTGATTTTCATTGGAACCCCAAAGCGACAACAAATATTCGAAGTAATAAATCTAATGACATCTTTAAATTTTGTTCCTGCTAATGGCTCTGCCACAACCCATTTTGAAAATTAATCTACTGCCACAATTATTGTCTGTCGCCCTTTAAAAGCCATTAGTAGAGGTTCAACAGGATCAATGCCCCATCAGTCAAATGGTAGTGCCTCAGATATGATTTGAAGGGGAACTCCTCGTTTATGAATTATATTAGCAAATGTTTGACAAGTATCACACCTTTTGACAAAATCTTTAACATCGGAAGAAATTGTAGGCCAGTAGTATTCTGCCAAAAATACTCTTCTTATTAGAGCCTTGTACCCGCAATACGCAGATCCTTCTCCATCATGCAATTTTGATAATATCATTTGCAATTAATTTTTCCCCAAACATCGGAGTTAAGGTCTGTTGAACGCTTTTTTGTACAGAATGCCTCGAAGGACCATGTATCCATGAGACTTAAAACATATTTTTTAGACAATGATTTTTTTAACTGGTAACTCATTATTTTCTAAAAACTTAATGATATCTAGCCTCCAATCCTTCTTTTCACAAACGGATATTCAAAAGTATTCATCTATTATTCCAACTTCTTGCTCCAAATTATTAATGATTGATGGGATTTCTTTTGTATGGATATGCCTCTGAATATTAAATAGTTGCTAAAGAGTCTGCCATAGAGTTCTTTTCTCTTCAGTCATGTTCATAGCTGACCGTTTCGCAGGGTAAAGCCAAAATATTTTGGTGCCTTCAAATATTTTAGTATATGATCATTTCGAGCTTCGGATTGTTCAGATGCATAATTAACGAGGAGCTACGAACCACTGACTAACTTAACTTGTTTAGCCCCACAGATTTGTGAAAGTATTAAACTTACTAAAGTTGCCTTGTATTCTGCCTAATTATTTGTTTCTCTAAACCCAAAATGGATGGTTCGATGCATAACTATTCCTTCTGGAGAAATCAACTGTACCTTAGCCTCACTTCTTGATGTACTCAAACCTCCATTTGTTCGAATTATCCATTCTGTTTTGAAATTATTCTCATGAATTTCCATATCCGAACGCTCAGAATGAAACTGTACTAAGAAGTCTGCTAAATCTTGTGCTTTGATCGCAACCTTGGGCTCAAACTCAATACCAAAATCTTAAAATTCAACCAACCATTTTGTCGTTCTCCCCAAAATGTCAGGTCGTTGAAGTAAAGTTTTTAATGAAAAATACGTTCGTACCATGATAGAATAAGCTTAAACATATAGTTCAGTTTTCGAGCAACAATTACTAAAGCAAGAGCCCATTTTTCGAACTATAAATACCGTTTCTATACATCCAACAGACTTTTACTGATGTAGTACACTGGTCTTGGAACATTTTCTTCTTCTCCGCCTAACACAACACTTACAACATAATTTGAAACTGCTACATAAACAAATAATCTTTCCCTCAGAGTAGGCTTTTTGAGAATTTATGGTGAAGAAATGTATTCTTTAATCCGATGGAAAGCCTCCGGACATTCTTTTGTCTAGTTGAAACAAATTTCATGCCTTAGTACCTGGAAAAAAGGATCGCCTTCACTCTAGAAGAGTGATATATAAATCTATTCAGCGCGGCCAACCGACCTGTTAATATGGATTTCTTTTATATTTCGAGGGGGGAGTCATAGACGTTCAAGCTTCTAATGGTGCGGGGTGAGCTTCTATACCTTTCTCATTCACTATTTATCCGAGGAACTTTACTGATCAAACCTGAAATTTTAATTTTTCTAGGTTAAAATTTAAGTTAACCCTTTTTAAATTATTAAAACTCAACTAGATCATAAAAATGATTTTCATCTTTAAGATTTTTTACCAGCATATCATCGATATATACTTCAACATTTCGCCCAATTTGCGCCTCATAAGTTTTATTCACCAAATGCCTATAAGTTTCCCCTGCATTCTTTAACCCAAAAGGTATTACTTTATTACAGTGCAAAACCCTTCCAATGATAAAAGAAGTATTCTCTTCACCCCTCAGATGCATCTTGATAGGATTATACCCTAAATAAGCGTCCATAAAGGAAAGTAATCGGTTTCTTGATCTGGAATCTCTGTGGGACAGGTAAATGATCTTTTGGACGAGCCCTAGCTAAGTCTGTAACATCTACGCACATCCGTCATTTTCTATTTTTCTTTTTGACGGACACCAGATTTTCTACCCACAAAAAATATTGTGATTCTTGAATGTGCCCTACTATGGATAAACGTTCTACTCTGCCGATATTGGCTCATACGCTTCTTGAGAAAAAGACCTTCTTTTGGTATTATTGGTCTTACGTTATTCTTAATTTATAGCTTATAGAAAATTATTTCAGGGGGCACCCCAGTTATGTCCTCAAAAAACCAAGCAAACATATCTAACTTTGTAGATAAAAATTCAATTAGTCGTTCCTTTAAACTTGGGATAACTTCGTCCCAATGTTCAAAACTTTACCATTTGGATACACATGATCCTCGTAACTTTCATCAGGAACCTAAAGACCGAAGGACTCCCTCAAATCATCAATAGGGGTTGTCTCCGAGGAAGTCTCAGCTAATTGCTATGCTTTTTCTGATTCATTCCCCCCGAACTTGCTTAGAAGATAAAGCAATACGGTAACCCTCTGTAGCCATTTTTTGATTGCTTCTAATTGTCATAATTGATGAGTCCGGATTTTCTCACCACTCACTGTAGAAACCAGACAGGGGAAATTCAGACAAAAACCACCCACTGAACCATCCAAACAGGACTAATGTATTAAAAACTAATCATTTTATGACTAAGCTAATTGCTTACCTGCTTAATAACTAATGAGTTTTTGAACTCGACCCGGTTTCATAAGTATGACCCGAAAGCCCATGTGGCCCATAATTAAGGGTATAAATACCCAACCACTTTCATTAATGAGGGTAATAAACATTTAATAGAACCGGGCAGCTCAAATCTCTCACTACAAACCACTTAAACATTAAATACCTTTGAAACACCACAAAACATTTGACAAGTTTATCCTCAGTTGAAAATAATCCACACCAATAATATTATTCCCCCACAAGATATTTTAAATATTTATGAACAGTAGACATTACATCTTGCATCTTAGATAGCCATGACCTCCCAAAAATATAAATGTAAGATGTTGGCGCATACACCACAATAAAAAAAATTTAATTTCTTTTCTAAACGGACCTCAGCCCAGTTCAACCCCACTTTCAAACTCTCCAACCACTTCAACTGTCACCCTTGTGAATCCCACAATAGGTCGACCTGACCTTCGGATCACAAGAGGTACAATAGTTTTCTTATAAGGACTCATGAATAAAGATGTTAGCGGAGCTGCATGCGTCACTTAAAACACTTTGTACTTGATCACCAGCCATCCCTCCTGCAATTATTATTACAATTATTATTGCAGTTTTGTAATATTTCCTACGCTATACAATACAACACAATCTATATTTAGTAAATAATTAAGTGTTATGTTTGTTTAACATATCCTACGGCTATTGACGATATCGTAAGGCCATTGGTTTTGTTTACTCAACCATTGAAATGATGGACAAAGTCTTGGTTTTTACATTTTAGACGGTATCTGTCTCGATTCCCTATAGGTCAAAATATAAACATTTCATATCTGTAATTTCTTGGCTACGATATTACATTGACCAAAAGCCGACTTTTGGACTAAGAGCGTTAAATTTATCAGGTTTACAAGAACAGAGTCAGGTTTAATGTACGTAAGGTTTGGATAGAATTGGCCGGTTCAAGTGATTTTGAGTTTTAGTGATCACGAAAGAAACTTTTGGGAAGATCGTGATATCAGAATGTTCAACCTTAAAATATAGCAAGAAGGATAGTAAGGTGATTATTCTAAATTCAGTTCACAAAGACAATTAAATAAATTGTGGTTTGGAAATACGATTAACACTTTGAGTTGATTGTGGAAATTTTGATATAGATCCCGAGTTTCCAAAAAAGAAATTATGGGAAGTCGTCCAACATCTCCTATCTTGGGAAATATAGGATAATGCAAGGAATTCAAAGAAGGTATTAAAAATGGAAGAAAAATCAAATGCTATTCATGAGAAGGAGTTAGTAGGCGCCCTTAAGGGGGTAGCCGAATTGGTTGAGTAAAGCATGCTTGTGACCAAAGGTCATGAGTTCGAGTCCCTCTACATACGCCTTCCCGGCTGAGTCTGTCACCTTGTGTGGTTTACCTTCTCGGGTTGGTTTGCAGGCTATTGTGTCAGACTGAGGGTTTACTCTGTGCGCACTCATTGCACTCTGAGTAGCGGCTGCGGTTCCCTCCGAAAAAAGGAGTTAGTAGGCATTGAAATCCAAAGGGTCATCAATGTTCTTTCTTGGACATAATTAAATGACACTCAACATCTTTAATAGGAATATGAGAGGAGTCGGGAAAAAATGTACAATTAGAAGACTCCAATCTATATAAAGAGTAGAAAACATTGATTTTATTGTGATACAAGAGTCGACGATCTCAAGTGAAAACATTGATAAATCAACAAAGAAGAAGGGATTTCATTATAGTACATCAAATTCAAGTAACAAAATATAAATATTTTGGAAGGATAATTTTAAAAGCAGAAATTATTATAAATCATAAACAATTTTTGCTTTTAAAAGTATGTCACACAACTATAGCTAAGGAATTATTAGTGACAGTAGTTTATGCTAAAGGAACTAAAGAACCAATAGTTGAGCTTTAGGATGGTTTAAGAGAAACTGCAGATCGAATTAAACCTTGGATTGCTATGAGTGATTTCAATGCTATAACTAATTCTCAAGAACAACTAGCTTGTTTTACTTTGTGCTTGAGAAATATGAATGATTTAATAATGCTAAAGACTGTTTCCTAGAAGATATTGATTTTTTTGGTTCAAAATTCACTAGGTCAAATAATAGAAAATTAAAGAGATTAGATAAAGTCTTGTATATCTCAGTTTGGTTGGGTTATTTTTAAACCACTAAAGTTAGACATCTATCAAGATTGAGATCTGAGCACTCTCTATTGTGTATAAATATCTCAATTAACAAAAATATAATTAAATCATCACTTAAATTCTAAAATATGTGGACTTTGCATCCTGATATTTTAAAGTTAGCAGAACAAAGTTGGAATGAAGAAATGTATAGTCCTTCTATTATAACCTTTTGGAATAAACTTAAAAGAGTTAAGTCAAAATTGAAAGTTTGGAATTGGGATTCTTTTTGAGAACATTTTTAAGTCGTCTTATTCCAGTTGCGATACCGACTACGACGGGTTTGGCATCCAGTTCTTTTAGTTCAAAGGTATAGGTTAAATTTGTTACAGTTATTTCAATCTTTTTCTTCCAATTCTAAGAAAGAGAAATCCCAAAAAATTCGTCAATAAATGACGAACCCCATTATACAGATGATAGGAGAGGGCTAAGGCAGAAATCTCGACGGAGATTAGGATAAGCTTTGATGAATAAACGAAAAGTTGATAGAAATTCTCATAGGTGAAGAAAATCAAACCCATTTTCATACACAAAATATAAAAAAAATAAAACTATAGTCGCTAGGAAAGCCCGGAGATTCTATGGTAAATTGGAAATGTCGAAGTGAGTTGTGGCTTATAAATAGGAAGATGAGGAGATAACGGGCAAAGGAGATTCATGATCTTAGGTTGGATTTGACTTTTCTCGCTCCGCTCGCGGAGCGACATACAAAAAAGAAAAAGAAAAAACATTGTGGTTTGGAATGATTTATTCTCAATGGCTCATTCCTAACTGTTGGATCAATCAGACTGTGTAGAATGAGTCTGCGTGGTATTCATTGCCTTGTACTGGCAGTTGGTCTAAGGTAAAAAGTGAAAAGAATAAATCGAAAAACAGTTCTCTTGTCTGGTTGTCCCCTCTCTCTGAGGATAGAACCCGACCTTCTCCCATATAAAATTGGTCACCAAAATCAAGGAATGCGCGTGAACAAAGAACTTGATCGAGAATGCATCGCGGCTATCTTTCCTTGAGGAATTCCCACCAGATTGGGTGAGGTTTCCATTATGCTGAAGTTCAGTTTGGTCCTAGCCCGAGCTAGTGCAGTGCGAAGGATTCTAGTTCTCATTTGTCTCCCCTTGCCTTGAGTGAACAACCGCAATCCCTCTATATAGGCGGGCACAAAAGATAAATTCATCTTTTTAGTCCCCATTTTGCCTAATTCTTTTCATACTAATTGTTGTTGACCCAGTAAACAAATTACTCTTCTTTGTGTAGTCTACTAGTTCTCATTGAGAATAAGAATTTTAGGAAGAGCAGTGTTGCTCTGTTAACCTATTAATCTGTATTCTCCTAATCAAACTTCTGGTACTAACTCATTCATACTAAGGGCAGTTAACCCGTAAAATGACTCCTATTCTTTTGTTTCAGTTGTGATTGATGAAAATGGAAAACAAGTAAAATAAGGTTGGTTATAACCTGTTCGAACCAATAAGTGTCATTTCTTAGGCAAATGTTACAATTACAAAAGCTAATATTCCTCCGTTCAGGAGTTAAATTTAGTGTCATGAGCACATCAAATGAAATAATAAATAACGAAGATGATTTCGCCCTTATTTCAAGTACCTAGACGTGAAACACGAGGAATGGGTCTAATAATCAGCCAATCGTCGTGCTCTATCCGTCTCACCAAGTGAACTGAAAACTGCTATGAGATTAACCAAATAATGGAGAATAAGCTCAAGTACTCTAAAGCACATGCAATGCATTTGCAACTCTTAGAAAGGAAATTTATGGTGGATAGAAGAGTGGGGTTAACTGGATGAAAGATAGGGACAAATCCAAAAAGTGTTTTAATAACTTTGTTAAAAAGCGGACAAAAATGAATAAAATTCATGGCATACTAGAATGATATTCTTGGATCAATGATCATAAAGATATTGGGAAATCAACAAAGTTACACTTCAAAAATTTAATTAACGTATCAGAATCGACAAGGGGAATAAGTTGAGCTGTATAATATTATACCAAAGTTGGCAACATATCGGGATAATGAAAGGTTATTACATTTACCTTAAGAAGAAGAGATCCTCAACTCTGTGAAATTATTGAAAACCAATAATGTTGCTAGGGTGGATGGTTTCAATACAAATTTTGTTCGAATTATGTTCGCCGATCATCTCAAATGATCTTTTACAGCATTAGTAGTCTTTTTCTAAAATCATCAGGTTCCTCAAGGATTCTTGGCCACAGTTTTATGTTCAGTACCTAAAGTGGAAGAAACAATGGAATAAATATCGACCTATTAGTTTGTGTACAATCTTCAATATAATTATTTCTAAAATTGTTAATGAAAGATTATCAAAACTACTCTCTAAACTCATATCAGAAGAACAATGAAATTTTGTTAAAGAAAGAAACATACATGATAATATACTAATGACTCACGACCTAACACATAATTTCAATAGAAAATTTGAGGAGGAAACACGATGATCAAATTAGATATATCAAAAGCTTTTGATAGGGTTCCTTTCACTTTTGTGATAAATAATTTAGAAGGTTTTTAGGTTTGATAACATATCGTTTGATTAGATTATGAGATCTATTAATTTTAATTGGTTCCATATACTTTTGAATAATGAATTAAATGGATACTTTAAATTTATGAAAGGTATTAGACAGCAGATCCTATATCTCCTAGTCTTTTTATCTTAGTTGAAGGATACTTAATAAGAGGTCGAAAGAAGTTATATCCAAACAACAAAGGGATGAGATATCATACAAGTAGTCCTATGATAATTCCATGTCTGGCTTTTGTTGATGAATTTATAATATATGCTAATGGATATACTCCCAATCTTAAGAAAATAAGTGAATTTCTAAATCACTATGAAGTATGTTTGGGTCAAATGGTTAACAAAGATATAAATTTTATTGTTACCCCATCGTAAAGGCTTCAGCCTAGAAATCTCTGTTATTAAAAACATAATGGACTTAAACATGGAAGATTACCATTCAAGAATTCTTATTTATATAAGGAATCCGAGTTGGAAACGTTGATGAACAAAGTTGTTGTGTCCCTTCAAGGTTATTATAATCTATCACCTTCAAAATTGTTGTTTTCCTAAATCTATGATAACAAGGATTGAGAAAATTTGTAAAATATTTCTTTAGGGTTCTTCAAAAAATAAGACAAGCAGTATAGTGGACTAGTTGGAGACAATTATGCAGACTTCTAAGAGTGACCTTGTTCAAATTTTGGTTGAACTCATTTCTCAGTTCTGATTTCTAAGAGTTTTTCTTTAATCGTGGGACACATATCAGGCTTTGGTTCGACCTCTCAGCCGTTTTTCTCCTAGATTCTCGTACCCACAAGGCTAGAAAGTGACATGGGCTTTAACTTTCACACCTGCAACTTTTAATCATTGCTCAAAATTGATTTACCTTCTCCTAGGTAACTGCCATTTTTAACTTTTATATATAAACCTTCTTACTGTTTCATTGTCTTCAAAATTACAAACATTCCTAGTTAGAGAAGCTTACTTCATCTTCAAATTTGTTCTTGAATCATATATGTTCACAACCAGAAACGCCTTAGTAAAATGAGTTTGGTTGAACTTATATGAGTTAGAGAAAGCACAAAAAATTGCATGAGACGAATGCATTGCTGCTGGTCTTCCTCTTCACCTAGTGAAAGAAATGATTAGCCAAAGTTGAATCAAATCAGGGTTCATCTTCTTCAAAAACTACCAAGGTTAGGAAATTTCCATTTGTAGCAAACCTTTCACCTCTTCCATCAGGGTCCTCTGTCCAGGAGTCCCAAGATATTTTACTTAAGGAGAAATCTATATTTAGCATAAGAAAGCCCTCGAATTTAATCGCAATGGAGTCAGATGCAGAGAAATGTCCAAATAAATTAACTCCATGTCGAGTCATGCGTCAATCTAAGTCAAAATCCACCCCTTCATCTTCAAAGCCCTCCAGTTTGGAGGCAATAAAAGCTGTGCGAAAGGCTACACCGTCCGGGCAACAGCCCCTAGCAGAAACCATACTATTCAAACTGCCATATGTACAGCCATCCGAACAGCCATCTGTATAGCCATCCGAACATCATTCCACAATAATGGAAAAAAAATGGCGGACAATCTACATGAAGCCCCTTTTGAGGTGTCCGGTCAAACAAAAGATACAACTGCCGATCGGAAGGGAAATCCCAAGTTAGCTATGACTCATCCGGATGCGCTTCCAAAGAGTCTAGAAGGTACAGTAGGTCGATTGTTTAAGAAGGTTAGCGTGAAGTATTTGATGTCCCTTCAAAACATAGCCTACGTATACACCCACATTGTTGAGCTGGGTCGGATTCACACTAAGTGGGGAATTCCAGAGTCTGTGAAAGTAAGAATTTCGATCACCCCAGAGACCCCCATGGATTGCAAGCTCAGTGAAATAGTGGTTTATACAGAAGTGTTGAATTGGGGACTCCGGTTTCCTTTCGATCCGGAGATAGTCAGATACTTCCATTTGATCAAGCTGTGTTCTAGCCAACTGAGCCCCAATTCTTGGTATACTCTACTGGCCTGTATCATGGCATCTAGGCTGTCTAAGATTCCACTACCAATGGAACGGTTTGCTGATGTGGCAAGCTTGTGTAAAAACCATCATACCATTTTCTAGCACTACAACATGGGGAATGATTACAAGGTAGTGGACGATCTCCTGGAGTCTGAAAAATCGTGGAGAACACAGTTCTTATTCATTAGTGTGGCTTTGGAGAATAGAAAGAAAATCAAGGCTGACTCAAACCCAAGCAAGCTAACCAGTCGCTGGAAGAGCACTAGTGAGTTTCTCTTATTTCTTTTTTCGTCTTTTAAGCGTTAAGTTTTTAATCCGAACTGACTTATATTTCTTTTCAATGCTTCCGAAGCATTTTTCGGATTATGTGAAGGAAGGTAAGGATACTTGTGCCAAGTTGAACGCTTGGGCCTTAGAGAAGTGGGGAAATGCTTTTCAGAACTGCCTCACTTCGGTAAATTACGTGAGGTCTCATATGTGGAACAACAGAGGAAGAAAAGACCTCACTTGGGAAGAGCTAACCACCCCTCCTCTTTGCAGATGTCATTCTAAGTAAGACAGAAGCAAAAGATACCAAAATCTTCCTGGCTTTCAGGGCCAAAACCCCTAGTCATTTGAATAAGATGAAAACATGAAAAAGAATAAAGCCTCAACAGGCCCACCTCAAACAAATACTGAAGGGACCGGTTTGAAGAACCAATGAGGTATAAACACTGCTTTACTAGAAGTAGTAGAAGTAACTGTGAAGGAGGCTGGTGGGTTAGCCAACCCACCCAACATTCCGAAGAAGGACAAAAACCGTAAGGCAGCACCGATGAGAAAGCTGCCAAAAAGAAGAAAGTTACTCTGGGAGCAGAGATAATCCTTTGTCCTCCTGAAGTCCCTCCTCCAGCTCCTACCGATGCTACCTTGCAAAAGGAAATTCCAACCAATATCCATTACGAACAGGTTACTGGTGATGATAACGATGAGGTAGATCTTGATGCCTTTCAAAACATCAATATCTATTTGAATGATTTAGAAAAAAGATGACTTTGCGGGCCTTACCGTCCTCCTAGCTCTTCCAATGTTGTGACTTACAATGGTGAGACAATATTCTAGTGAACATGACACCTTGAGTCATGCCCTCTTGGGTTATGTTTGACCAACGCTCGATCTGGAGATACATGTAAGGGATCAAATTGTTAGCATCAACACCCTAACTACAGAAAAGCAAAACTTGTCAACCAATATTCTCACCACTCAGCAAAGCATAGAGTTAGAAGCAGCCAGCAAAGATCATCAAACCAAATACTCCGATCTGGAGACTTCTTCTTCAAAAGATATCACAGCTTTGATGGAGAAATTGCAAACTAAAGACAATATTATCCAGACTTTCTCCGATGACAAAGCTAAGTTGGAGAATACTATCCAGGAGAAGACCAAATAGAAAGATGCCTTGGAACGTCAACAAGCTCAAGCGATAACTATAGGGATAGAGAAGTATGCTAATGGAATAGTGTATTCTCTGGAAAATAGGGATGATGGGATCAAGTCCGATATGGTCCTACTGTGCCATGAGACCTTTCCTAAGAGGACCCTTGGTCCTTTGTGGAAATATGTGGACTATGAAGATCTTTCTTTCCATATGATGGCTGATAGGGACAAGCACAACTATTCTAGTGGGATAGACTCCGATGATGATGAAGAAGTGGGTGAGAGTTCAAGTGTTGAACTCAAAAGTCCCAAAAAAGATGGTGGTGAAGAAAAGTCTGAAGGGAACAAGCCCTAAGGTTACATCATGTCTTTTTTGTTTTGGAAAGACTAAAGTCCTTGGATGGCCAAGACATTCTGTTGCGATGTTTGTTTAACCTTTTTGTTGTAGAACTTTAAAGTCCTTGAGCAACCAAGGAATTTTTTGTGTAGCATTGATCGGTTTAAGTCCGATCAGTTTCTAAATATCATATTCCCTTTTGTTTAAATTTTGTTTAACTCTTTTACGACCAATGTTTAAATAGCCTTTCTCTCGAGTGTATTAAACATTAGTATCCAACATCATTAACCACATGTGTTTAATAAGTGTGATCAAGTGCTAAGCATATCCGATCAAATGAAGAAGACTTGAAAGTCAGGTTGTTAAATAACCATTTAATGTCCGAATTGAAACAAAATTGCTCCAGACATTTGAAGAAGGCATCATATATTATTGAAAAACTCAGCCACCTCATTAAAACCTCCCTCTGCGCCACCAGGGTAGGAAAGCGTATACCCCCTAATATTTACATTGATTTTTAAAAAGTAAATATTTACAAAAGAGCCTTATTATAAGTATAACCTAAGATGCTCAACGTTCCATGGGTTTTTGAGAGCTCTTCCTCTATGTCTTGGAGCCTATATATTCCTGGTTTAATCTTTTCACAGACCAGATAAGGGCCTTACCAGTTCAGAGCCAACTTACCGAACTGCTTCTCCTTGGTGTGTAAAAATACTTCTCTTAAAACTTTGTCCCTTATTTGGAAATCCCTTCTTTTAACTTTGTCCCTCTTCATCAAGCCTTGATAATGTGATGTTCTCAGATGAGCTTTAACCCTTTTTTCTTCTATAAAGTCTAATGGATTCCTAACGGCTACATGATTAGCCTGTTTGGAATAGTTTTGAACTCTGTGAGATGGTAAAGTAGCTTCTCTGAGAGTAATTGCATCCATCCCATATACCAAATCAAAATAAGACTCTTGTGTGGCAGCCTGATGAGTAGTTCGATAGGCCCACAATAATTATTGTAAATAACTTGTCCATTTTCCTGCAGCTCCTTCTAAATTCTTCTTTAATCCAGACAAGATAGTTCTATCTGTAACCTGAAGCAGGACATTTCCTTGAGGGTGCAAAGGAGAAGAAAAACAATGTTCAATCACTCTAGAGGTACAGAAGGTTTGCATGTCTTTATTAACAAACTGTGGCCCATTGTTTGTAGTAATGTTGTGGGGAACCCCAAATCTGCAACATATGTTAGATAAAATAAATTTAATTAATGCCTTCAAAGTGGTTCCTGCCAGAGGAGCTGCATCTATCCACTTTGAAAAATAGTCAATAGCGACTATGATTGTTCTACATCTACCGGATGCCATAAAAAGAGGCACAACAAGATCCATACCTCATCTGGCAAAAGGTACTGGTTCAGATATGGATTCCATAGGAACTGCTGGCATATGGATTTCATTCCCATATTTTTGGCAAGGATCACACTTTTTCACTATTTCTTTAGCATCTGCCATTATGGTTGGCCAGTAGTATCATGCTAATAGAACCCTTCTCGTTAAGGCCCTATAGCCACAGTGTGTAGAACCTTCCCCATCATGTAGTTAATACAAGTTGAGATTCTTCAAACCCTAAACGATGTAGGAGAGGTCTCTTGAAAGATCTTTTATAAAGAACCTCTCTTAGTATTAACAAAACCACGAGCCTTGTACTTGATGTTTTTTGCCACAACTTTATCCGGAGGTAATATTCCATCAGAGATGTATTGGAGAAGAGCATGTCTCTGATCTATAGGTTGAATAACAAGTATGTTCATACTTTCTTCATTATCTTTTTCCCGATCTAGTTGTACGGATGGACATTCCTACACAAGAATCCATGGGTAGGACTAATAATAGGTTATAGTTTCCAAAGAGTCTGCCAGGGTGTTTTCCGATCTAGGAAAGTGCTCTTAGAAAATATTTTTAAAGTTTGCGTCAACTTCTTTCAACATAAGCAAGTACTTAACCAACTGTTCTTCCTTTAGTTTAGATTGTCCCTGAGCATGGTGAATAAGCAATTGACAATCGCTCATCAATCGGACTCTCTTAGTCCCACATAGGAGAAAAAACTTAAGACCAACTATGGCTGCTTCATATTCAGACTCATTGTTAGAAGCTCTAAACCCAAAACATATGGCCTGATACATTCTATCACCTTACGGAGAATTTAGACAAATTCTAGCTCCATAACCCATAGTACTTGATCCATCATCAGTTCAAACTTCCCATTCTTTCTTAGTATAATTTCCTTATTCCTGTCTGGAGGATCTATTAGCATGAAATTGTTCCAAAAGGTCAGCCACCGATTGGGATTTAATCGTTGTTTGAGGGGCAAAGTCAATATCGTAATCACTCAGCTCCATTGACCAATTGGTCATCCTGTTTGATACATCAGCTTTCTGAATAACACTTTTCAAAAGAAAGATGTTCGAAAAATAATGGAATAAGCTTCGAAGTATGATCTCATTCTTCTTGCTGCAATTACTAAGGATCCAATTTCAAGTATCTTCTTTCAGCATCCAACATACTCTTACTGATGTAATACACCGGACGAGGGTAATTTTCCACATCGCTCACCATCACAACGCTTATTGCATATTCAGATACAACTAGATACACATCGAGCTTTTCTTCCCGAATAAGTTTGGAAAGAGTTTTGGGCGAGGATAAATGCTTATTTATTTCAATAAAAGCCTGGTCACACTGTGGAGATCAATTGAAGGCTTTAACATTTCTCACTACTTGGAAGAATGGAGCGTATTTTTCGGACGATCTTGAGATAAACCTATTCAACGTAGCCAATCATCTGGTCAGCCTTTGAACTTCTTTAATATTCAAAGGAGGGTCTATTGCTAGTAAGGCATAAAGTTGATCTGGATCAGGTTGAATTCCCTTTTTACTTATTATATAGCCCAAGAAATTTCCAGATCGGACCCCAAATATACACTTCTGAGGGTTGAATTTTAAATTCATAGCTTCTAAATTGTAGAATGTCTCTTGAAGGTCAGATATTTGTGAATCTTCCTCCAAGCTCTTAACCATCATATCATATATGTAAACCTCCATGTTTCTGCCAATCTGATTAGCAAAAGCTTTATTCACTAACCTCTGATAAGTAGCCCGAACATTTTTCAACCCGAACGACATCACCTTATAACAATGAAGACCTATGTCTATAATGAGAGTAGTATGATCTTGACTAACATAGGGTTGGCAGTCCACAAAGGGTACTAAGATTGTTTAATGTGACCCATCTTGGTTAAACGATCAACTTCTTGGACAATCAAATATGCTTTTTCCGTAGAAAAATCCCTCATCTTTTGTACAACTGGTGCAATGTCACTACGGATCGACAACTTATGAGAGATGATATCTAATCCTACTCCAGTCATATCACTATTACACCATGCAAAGACATGTTGATTATTCATAAAAAAAGACAACAACCGGTGCTTTAATTCTGGCGCCAGCTTGGAACCTATCTTAACATTCTTGCCATCTGCAAGAGAGTGGGTTTCAACTTCTTCAATAGGTATTATCACACTGGGAGCCTTCCTGGGATCATCAATTTCTTTTTCCCCAACAGAAGGCTCAAATAGATGCTAATCTTTGTTAATTATGATTGCCCCTAGAGTTTTAGGGGCAAGGGAAGTTGCGTAGCACTCCCTGCCTATCTTCTAACTGCTCCGGAGAACACCTACTTGTCCCTGGACTTCATACTTAAACATTGGTGGACCGTAGAGGCCAAAACATACATCCTACAAAGCCAAGACCTCTCGAATATTGCATTATACGTTGTTCAGCAATCCACCACCACAAATAGTACTCTTACCATCTTTTTAAATGTTTATTTCCCAACAATAATTTCTCTTCGAACTCCTCGATCACGTCTGTAGAACTTCCTGTGAAGCCTACAATGGTTATGTTCGAACATTGTATAACCGAAAGGTTTCTCATTTGCTTGTAGGAACTTAAGAACATGATATTTGTCGAACTGCCCGTATCAATCAGAATTCAGCGTATAGCGTTTCCCCTATCAAAACTCATATTACCACCGCATCTTCATGAGCCCCTGCAATGTCCCTCAAGTCATCTTTATCAAAAAATATAATTAGATATGGGGATTGACACTGATAGGTGGACATCCCACCATCTAATTAGGTGGTCAAATTGTGAACATGGATCTTCTTTGATGAAGTGGAAGGTGAAGTCACTATATCTCCTCCAAAAATAGTTAATGATTCAAAAAAGCTGATCTGTCACTCACGGGTTTTGTCTTTTATCACCCCCACCTGATTTCGACTCGGATATGGATCCAGATACTCAAATTTTACATCAAATCTTTCAACAATCACCATTGCACCCTCTTGTGTAGATGTCCCAAGATTGTGCGAAGGACCCGTCCGGGGAGCATTGGTTTGCGTATTATCTGTTATGCTCCCACCTCGCTTTTTAACATAGGCCCCCAACTTGCCCCTTTCAATGAAGTTCTGAACCTCCTACTCCAATGCTATGCAATCCTGAGTATCATGGCCTATGTCATTGTGATATTGATAGAAGCGAGTGCTCCGGTTTTCTCTACGGAACTGCAACGCTGCTAGTTTTCTAAAATTCACCTCATTCTTAGTTTTGTCATAAATTGTAGCCACACTCTCCCCAACTCAAAAAACCACTCAGGCTGGACCTAGGCCCCCCTCTTACTTCTGGTTTGCTGGCTCTAAGTTTGGTTAGATTGATTTTTCCTTGACCGATTAGACCGTTGTCCGGTCTCATTTTCCATATAACCGGATTGGTTTGTAGCGAGAGGAGTTGTCGTCGTAGTGGTAGATCTCACTTGGCGGTGTACCTTTGTTTTCTTGGTATCTTCTACATTGATTTTTTTCCCACTTGATTCAACAAACCACCCCAGGTCATAGCCTTCTTCTGAGTCACATAATCGGCTAAATTCTCTAGATTCAGACCTTGCCTATAGGAAGCAATTGCAACTAGCTCAAAGCAATCTGCTAGCACATTTTTTGTATTCACAAAACGATTTACGTACTCCTTCAGGGACTTGTTTGGTTCCTGAGCACAATGGATAATGGTGTCCCCATTATTCTTGAGTTCTTTACTTCCAACCAATTGCCTCCGAAAGGCAACCCAGAACGCATCAAAATTTCTTATAGACCCTTGAGGGAGACTGTTGTACCATTTGAGGGCACTTTCTGCGAAAGTTTGAGAGAAAGCCCTACACAGTAGCTTGTCATCGTCGTCAAAATATATCATGAAGTTCTTGAACTGTTACAGATGGTTATCCGGATCTCGACTACCATCGTATTTCTCCATGTTGGAGCTATCAAACCTTTTAGGAAGATGCCCGAAGTGTATTTTTGCGGACAAAGGCGATTACATCCAATTCTTGTTGCGATTGAAAACAGTATCTTCATTGGGGGTTGCAAAAATACCATGCTCATACTGAAAGACAAAGGGACCAATCAACAACTGATCAATATACTTGTGAGCTGACTCCTTACCCTTACCATTGTGCTTCTTAAGCCTACCATTTTTATCCCTCTTCTTCGAATGTTTTTTAATCAGCCTCATTTTCTTTTTAGATCTTCCCTCATCACTACCTGAACATAATGATTCCTCAAGTTCTGCCTTATTTGATGAGCTGCTAGAGGACTCAGATGTAGAACTCTCAACAGGCTTGGATCGGTGTGTTTTCTTAGAGTTGAGATGAGTTTTCAAAGATTGTTCAGTGTCTCCAAGATTGTCAGTGTGATTAAGTATTGACGCTCCGGATTTTTCCTTAACTCTTTTTTCTGCTTGTTTCATCGCTCTCACCGTGTCTATTTCAGCCCTCGGATGTTCTCGCTCCTCGATGGTATATTCCTTGTTTTCTCTTGCACCTTCCACCTTCCACCTCTGGAGGTGGAACATTATGCTCGTTCGGATCCATCTGAACTACTTTGTTTGCTGGTTTTGAATGTGAAATTCAGGTACTCTTGTGCTCCCATTGTGGTCGTCAATATAGTGTGGTTTATTTTTGTCTAAGGGTAATCTTGTAAAGTATTTTGGATGGTTTGTGGAATTTAATATTTGTGGTGGTGAGTAGAGAGATAATTAACTTGTGTGCTAGTAATAAATTCTCATTACCCTCATTAATGAAAGTGGTTGGGGTATTTATCCTTAACTACTATCCCATGGGATTATTAGGTCGGATCGTGAAGTCGCGTCGAGTTGAAGGACCCATTAGTAATCTGGTTTGAAGTGACCAGCAGCTAGCTTAGTCAACATTTAATATATTTCTCCTGTTCGGAGTTTTATAATAGTGGTCATGGTTTGAATTGCCCATCGGATTATGTAAAGGCACAGTAGCTCAAATATCCAAACTCATGACGACCAAATCAGTAAATGTTATTAGAACATGGTTTGAAGAAATAAGACGTTTGTCCATGTTATTAGAACATGGTTTTGGTCTACCAAACAAGAAACTCATACAAGGACTATCATACCTCTTAGAATTTATTAGGGTTATATGGAATGTCAGCAACATGACCAAATATCTAGGACAAAATATATCTTCTAGAGCAATGTTTGATCATATTTATAACATAATTTGAAGAATAGATAGTGAAAACCTTAATAAAAGTGCTTATTCGAAAGTAAATGTTAATCTTGCTACTGAATTAGGTTGTTTCAAGCACACTATTAAGCCTATAATTTGCAATGTTATTAAATGGCACTCTGTTGCAGAGAAGAGACTAAAACTGAATACAGATGAAGCTTGTAATTTAATGGGAGAATCTAGTGGAGGAAATATATTAATACATAATAAATGATAACTTATCTTTGCATTTGACAGAATTTATGGATAAAAAAACCTGTATTATCAGAATGTCGAGCTCTTTCAAATGGCCTTTTATTCTGCAAAGAAATGAACATATCTCAATTACACATTAATATTGACTCTTGAAAAACTTGTTCATGTCTAGTTTAAAGCCTTTAGACTGGTAATAGAAGAAGAGGAAGACGAATATTGAAATTCGAAGAGAAGAGAAGTAGATTAACAGCAACCATGGTTCTGAAGGCAAAATGTTTTTGATTTAATGAAAGAAAATTTTACCCACAAAAAAGTCAGTTTATAATACGCCCAAGAAGCTGCTCTTTGTGAAATTAAAGAGAGAATAACAAAACTAAAAAGAAAAACATGGCAATCATCTGCCAAACAATCAAATTCAAAAGGTTAGCTTAATGGTTCCACAATTACCGCATACAAGTGGAAAACGTTAAGAGGACAACCAGATTGTTAATGGTTTTTGGCTAGTTACAACCTATAAATATGGTTAGCTTTTTTTAATCACGTCAAATAAGAACATATGAAAGATGATTCAAAAAAACATTTACTCCTAGAGAGAGAAAATAGAAAATTGCAAAAAAATATTATTTTTGTTTCTTTATGAGCAGATCAGAAGAGTAGATGTTTATGCCGAATGGAAATTTTGGCTTCCTTTTCACGAGTCCTCAAAGTTTTTTTCCAGACACTAGCACATGCATTCAGAGATGAATTTATAACATGGAAAGCATCAAAGTTGACATGCTCTTCTTTCAATTCTTTCTTATATTTTGTAGACATATAGCTCTTTATTTGCATTACATCGTTGTGACATTCAAACCTATCTTGTTGAAGAGATCGAAATTGATCGATAAGATTCCTCTAAGGGCGTTCAACCGACATGTTGTTATTGATCATTTATTTTTTTGGCGGATAACTACTTTACTCATAGCTTTAGATTGTTCTTGAACAACTTTAGCTTCCTTGGTAAGTTTTTTGGCATTCTTCTCAAGAGTGGCGACATGTCAGACTATGTTGTGGAAAAAAATGTTAATTCATCCGATCTATGTAAAAGAAAGGTTGATTCATTAGAATCATAAAAATCGGGAATGCTGACAGAATGGTTTGGTGACTGGTCTACTACGACATGTTCAATGGTTATGTCGACAACATCTAAGGCACTTTCTTGTTCAAAATGTTGTTCCACGGTGTCCACAAACTAGGGGACTTCATTTTCTTCACCTTTTCCAACTATCTCTAGTGTTGAAAGGGGGGAGGAGACAACGATGATTTCTTATGGGATGGTTTCTTTATTAGTTTTTGAAGTACTCGTTTTCCTCTTCTCGAAGCCAATGTCTTTTTTCTCTTCGAAGCTTCAAGATATCTGTTTTCGGTATCAAGAGAAGTTGACTCGAAGTAACCCGACGTTGCTTTAGTACCAAGAATAACATTCTTTGCGTTAGGCGATGATACTTCTTCTGTTTTTGCTTATTTCATTTCTTTGGATTGGTTCCCTTTTTATTCTTATGGATATTCGAGGGATCATTCTCTCATGTTGAGATACCAAATTCCTATCTAATATGGCATTAGGTGCTGAATTCAATATAGAAAGCTTAACATTTAGAGATTGGAACACATTAGTATGCGTTCAGACATGCAAGTTGTGAAGGTTGAAGTTTATCTTCTTAATAGCTCTTTTGAAACATTGCATATGCATGTGCAAGAGCAAAACATTTACCTAATTAAGAATGAAGCTTAACCGCTTCAAGAAGTTAGAACTTGGTTTTGATATGCTTAAGAATGATAAGGGCACAAGGCTAGTAAAAGACAGTGTCAAGTAAGAACATTGGAGAATGTTAATTTATGTGTCTATTATCTTCGAGTATTTATTATGGATAGTTAAATGTTCAATCCTTAGTGATACCTTGATATTCGAATATTTGAAATGTGTTATATAATAATATGAAATTCAATCGTCACGGTATTTCATTTATGCATAAATTTGTTATTTTCTTTGATTTTGTTTTAGTTAATCACGAATTGCACTAAAATGAGGGAATAACCGACCAAAAAAATCCAAATCAAATCCGAATGAATTTTTCAGATTAAAAATTTCCATGAATTTTCATAATAGCCTTATCATTCAAAATAAAATTTAACTTAATCTAGGCTTCGCCCCTTGGACCCACTAATCATAATATATTCTAACAAATGTGTACTCCTTGCTTTCCGACTTGCTCGATAATATATTATGAATATATTGGTCGACTAGTAAATCCAATTAGATTAAAATATCCAACATAAATTGCTAAAGATATGAAATGACATAAATAAGCTAAAAATTATGATTAGTCACTAGAATTTGTCATGTCTATAAAAAATACCACTGATGTTTTTTAATATCAAAATAATTATTTTTGTTGGTTTGATTTTTCATATGTGGTCACTTTTGTTTATCTTGATTTGCATTTTTGGTCACCCGTGAGTGACTAAAAATGCAAAAAAAAACTAATAAAAGTGACCATTTTGATACAAAAAATAATAAGTGACATTTTTTATACACATGACAAGTTTCAGTGAATAACCAAGGTTCTTAGTCGACCTAAGCAGTAAATAGACAGAGTAAAATAACATAAGTGATTTGACGATCGAAAATTGGAGAAGAAAACAAATACAAGAAGAAACGTAATTTGGCAAAAAAACGTAAACAAAATATGCTAATACAAATGATTTAAGATTTTACATGACAAGAAGAATATTCAAAAAAAATTTAATTAACTATTCAATATTAATAAAACACGTTTGTAACTTAGAGGATAATTTAGTAATATATGTAACAACTTTTGTAATAGATGAATATTATGTAGTCATAGAAACACATGCCATTCATCTACAGAGTTAATGCTAAATACTAGTATAATAAAGGCTTAACATGTCATCTGTTAAAGATTTTAATTTTGATTGATAGATGTAATAAATATACATAAAAAAAATTATTTATTGAGTTGTTTAACCTCTGTAACTATTTGAAGTACTCTATCAACGATTTTCCTTAACATCTTTGGTGTTTTATGTGGGAAATGTTTTACGTAGAATTATTTTAACCAATGGTTTGATTCAATTATGATAAACGTTTCTTATGATTGTTTGGTTTGTAAATATCCAACACTTATTACAAGAGTCATTAATGTTGCTTCGTTAGTTTCTGATAATGAAGTGATTGAACAGAACCTAGATGTTTCAAGTGTTGTATTATCGATCTGAAAGTGCAGTATGATGTGTTTGTAAGGTAAATTCTCCAATATTTGTGACTGAAATAGTGCAGAAAATGATGATCCGTTTAACAATAATTCGTTTAATTATAATGTGGAAGAAATAATAAGTATGTATATTAGAAATAATCAGCAAAGAGTTTTGTAACCAGTTTGACAAACTGCAACTTGTTCGGGATCTCTTTTTCAAAATTTGATACAATTGAATTGAAGGTGATGTTCTAATTCTTTCAATTTCCTATATTTTAAAAATAACAATGAATTATTTAAAATAAGAAAATTATAGATTTAATATGTTACAAAGTCAGAGAAATTAAAGACTTGTTAGGTTGTATAAAAAAATTCAAAACTTTACAAGTGTTAACAGAAAAGGTAGCGGAAAAAGAAAATCAAGATAGAGTAGTTATGTAAGCATGTATATGTTAGCAGAATATCTTTTATCTCAAGATATTTTGGAGGAAGAGTTCCGGAAGAAACTAGTTATTATCGGATGGATATATATGATATGAACATCATTTTGAACAGTTTAGAAACACGATGCTTATATTTAATGTTGATAATACTCTTCTTTGTAGAGCATGTTTTATGTATTTTAGATAAGATGCATTGTCTTTGTTTAACAATATTCTTTATGGATATATTCATAGCTTACAATATTTGTGGACTTCTTTTAGAAGTCAATTAATAAGAAACAATAAAACAAAGGAAAAGAGACTATATAATGATGTTATATCAAGCGCATAGTGAATCTTTAAGAGATTATGTACAAAGATTTATTCTAAATATGAATAAAAAGTGTAGAAGATGTAGGGTTGGTAGATTTTAAACAAGGTTTATCCTCATATAGTAAATTACTTGAGGATAATATGGGGAATTTGTTTAAATTATTTGAGATGTCTATTAAAGTGGAGGAAACTTGACGAGAGGAGTTTATAGCGGTAAAACTACCATAACAAAATAGAACAATCTAATAAAAAGATTAATGACAAACTAACGTCAAGAGAGGTCGCAAAGGTGCAAAATTGACCCACATATTCATATTACGAAAATACAACAAGAATGTTTACTCATCTTAATGCAACTATTGCTACAATGTTATTTATAAAACTTGGGATAAGGTGAACTATTTATCTCCAGAATGCATGATTTCTCCACATAATAGAAAATTTATAATATATTGTTATGCATATCATCGTGATCATAGACATACAACTAGAGACTATTTTCATTTCAAAATATGAGATTTAGAGGTTAATTGACAGTTATGAGTTGGTTGAGTTCGTTACAAACAGAGTATGAGAAACTAGAAATGAAGTTGTTAGAGGATAAAAAATGTGACTAGTCTCTCACATTTACCACTAGTCTTAATATTGTCACTCACATTCACTTGTTTAACAAACAGTCCCCTACGTTTCTAAATGTTTGCTAACATGGACTTTCATGATTCTATCCAATTTTTTTGTCCAATAAAACGATTGGGCTCGCTACATCAACGTCCATGTAGGATATTCAAATTACTTAATTTTTTACCATTTACTATTTACCGTAACTATTTATCTAAATTCTAAACCGATTTGACCCATTAGCTTTAAATTAAAACCCAACTCATTAACCCACTAACCAACCCATACCCATTAAATTTAAACTAAACCCAAATCATTAAGTTTAATGATATGCTTTCACCAAATCAAATTCATTAATTAATTTCATTAAATCTATTTCATTGAACCATCGAACCAAATTGATTTACACAATGCTAATTGAATGGTCAACATAAGTAGGGGTATAAAAAAATCAACAAGATATTTGTAGATACTTGGTCCCTTTTACGAGCATGGACTCACCAATCGTTTGCTTGATGTCTCAGCCTGGAGGAAGCAAACTTTTTAGTATAAGAACTCCAAGACGGAGAATAAACACTAATTATGGCTATAAAGATCCCCATAAAAGAATCTTGCTCCAAGAATACTATTGGCCCATAATTATCGAAGATGAAAATAAATTAGTAAATAATTGTGAATTTGTCATCTCTTCTCAAACTCAATACAAGTCTTGGTCATGCTATTTGAGAAAATTTCATAGGTAAATAGTTTTGGAAGATGGAGAATTGGTATTGTATGTTTAGTACCAAAAGCCTCCTAATGAAGGAAATTCTTAATGGTAGAGTATACTACTTCTCCAAGTGCGTAGTGACACAATTACCTGTACAAATCAAAGTTAATGGTTAACTTCCTCAAATCAAACATATTTTTCATAAATAGGATACCAAGTGTTTCATAACTATGTTTCATTAACATTACATTATTGCGATGACGATTTTCCCGAACCATAGCACCAATTATCGGTTTGAAATCTAAAATGTCCCAAATAGATTGTCCAAAATTTAGTAAACATCGACATTATTTGTCCTTGGATCTTAGATTTTTTCATGTGGCTTCCTTCAACATATTTGAAATTTTTTTTTTTTACGATACTGATCTACTTGGGCTAAGTGAGGGCAGCACCCCCTTACTCCATGGTAAATCCACCATTGGGAATAGGTAAGAAGTCGAGCGACTTGGCCAAGCTTGAAACCAATATCAAGTTTTTTCGTACTCTAAAGGTTGAAAAATTTGGCATCCACTGTAAATATGTAATTAAAGCTTATTCTCTTTACTAACATGATAGTCTTTCTTGTTTACTTGCTTGGTATTCATACATTTGGTAGCCAAAAGTGATCATTTGTCTTTAAAATATTATGTGGCTACGTATTAAGTTAATATAAACGTAAAATATCATTTTTTATCTTAGTCAAATAAAGAGAGAAAATTATGGTATTCAATCGTATTGAGCCAAGTTTTTTTATTATCTATCGTAGTGTCCAGTTTTTTTCTCTCAATCTGATTGGTATATTTATTTATTAAAATTGGTATCACAAGGATCTTAATTTAAAGCCTAACAAAATAGGACCTTTAGATAAGAATTATGAGAAAAACAGTCAATTCATTACAATAAACCATAAGGAAAACAACAGCAAAAAAGTTGAGAACCAAGATGAACCACCACCCATCTTCACCTAACGTGTCCATTGAAAAGAACCACCAGACCAACAAACGAAGAATTCATATCCATAACTAGATAAGAAATCCAGAATTCAAATCTAGAACTAGATAAGATCTCTTCTCAAGTATCCAATTCCCAATCTTTCAAGCAAGGTAATGGCTCTGAGATAATTGGGAGCTTGATCCTGATTGGAGTCCAGATTTTGAGTAGTATGTAGGGCTACCTTAGCAACCCAATCAGGCGCCTCATTTTGTTCACGAAATATATGAATCAAAATCACATTAGAAGAAATTGGCTTTCAACAACAACTAATTGTAGGTTTAAGGAACGAGGGGGAACTCTCATAAAGAATCATACCAGTGAGGATATTTGAATCGGTTTTAATATTCAGCTGAGAAATCCCTTTTGAGTGACAGCGAGCTAAACCATCGAGAAGCACTCCACGCTCAGCCACAATCGATAGGCTTTTTCTAAATGTACGATTACAGTCTCACACTAGACCATCACCATTAGATTCACAAAACTAGTTACAATGTATGTCCGAATTAAGTTTGAACCTATTAGTTTTAGGGTTAACCCAGGAAAGAGATATCAAAATTCTAGGCTTGTTAAGATAATTAATACAGCCTAAAGAAGACCCCATCTTGTTGTCGAAGCCCAATGGATTTTATTGAAGAGATTAGCCCTATCAAGACTATATAAAATATGAGCAATATAATCGATCATTCCTTTGACATTGAAGCTCTGATCTTTATTTTTTTTCTTATTCCTAGAAAACCAAATGACCCAAGCAATGATGGGCGGAAAAATGGTCCTCATATGGACAGACTTGTGTGTAGGCCATTACCAAGACCTTACTAAATGAGTACAAGTCATACCCCTGGAAATTTGAATGTTGAAAAGCGCAGCAACGTAGGAGCATACACCCCATGTATTCTGGCAACTAACAAAGACATGATTTAGAGTTTATGTACTCTTAGAAGCTAATTGAAAGTTTTTCTTATGTAGGACAACATCAATGGGGAGCCATCCATATAGAATTTCTGGACAAGAAAGGAGCATTTACGGGAAGTAATAGAATTCCATTTTTTATTGAAAAGGTTAGAATAGTTTCCTTTATTTCTAATTGAATCCGAAAAATCTTTAGTATTGAAGAGGCCATCAGTAAAGAGAATCCAGTTAATAGGGTCCAGATTAAACCTGGATACCTTTTGGATTTTAAGAATTTCAGAAGAAGTAAGAGCTGATTCCAATTTTTTCATGTTCCATTAACCATTGTCCCAGATATCCTTGACCTCTCTACCCTCAAACCCTACTCTATTATCATCCATATTGAAGGAGATAAATGGTTGTTAAGAGGAACATTTATCGACCCAAAAATCCATATTACCAGAACCAGAAAGCCAGACAATAAATCTCTCAGCACTATCCATGCTATTCCTGAGCCTAATCCAGATTTTAGAGCCCGGGTGATGGCTATGAAAATAAATGGAGTATAACATTTTAACCCAAAGAGATTTCTCGGCTCTAAAATATAGCCATAGGTTGTGACAAAATACCACTTGAAGGTCATTTATCTTTCTCACATTTAATCCTTATTCCTCGAATGGTTTGCAGACTTTAGACCAGTTAACCCAGTTGATTGATAGATTTCTTTCTTTAAATTCCCACATAAATTTATTGTAAAGGATATCAATAATTTGAATAACTGATTTAGGAATGATGAAGTTTTGGATTGTGTAAATAAGGAAGGTAGATAAAATAAACTAAATCAATCTCAGCCTCTTACTAAAAACAGAACAATAGTATCCCATTCAGAAATCTTGTATATGATTTTGAATACTAATTCATCATAGTTGCTGACCCCATTGATGCTGTTGATTGTGCTACCTATGTACTTGAAAGGAATGAAGTTGTGCTTGAACCCTAGGATATTTTTCAGACAGTTAATTTTTGAGGTAACATCTTTTTGCCCACTATTATCTTAGATTTATCTTTATTTATAAGCTGACCCAATTTATCTTCATAGTGAAACAAGAAATTAGTGATTTGGGAGATGGAGGAGTTAGAGCCATTTCAGCAAATAAGGAGATCATTAGCAAAAGCAAGACAACGTATGTTTATGCTCCCTTTGTTCTTGCAGTTGGTCGCAGGATAATCGAAGGTTAGTTTCTTAAACCCTCTAATAAGGTACTCCTCCGCCAGAATAAATAGACTATGAGACAAGGGGTGTCCCTGTCTTAAGCCCTTATTAAATTTAAAAAACTCTTTCATCTCTCCATTGATGATTATAGATAGATGAATATAGTCTATACTCCTTTCAATCAGCCTTAGGAAGCTATGACCAAAACCAAAACCAGCCAAAACACTAAATAGGAAAGTATGACCAGTTTACTGATGTGATGTGAACTTTGTTGGTGAATCATCTTTGCGTATGATTTATGCAATTTATTCTCTATAAGATACATTAAATAAGATAACTAGGTGATGTATTGGATGTCTAATACGAAGTCATTCTATGGTTCAATGGCCGGTAAATTATCAAAAAAGTTATTTTAGATCATTTTATTTGATTTTATATTTAAGAGTGTTCTCGCATAGTAATAACTAGTAAACCAAATTCTGATAAGTTGATATCGTCCAAATTAGCTGCCTTTTAATTTGTATAGAAGAACTGTGTAGACGTTCTTAATAAACAGAATATATAAAGAACATAGTATGAAAATTTTATTGATACTACTCTTAAAGTTGAGTACTGAATAAGTTATATATATATAAAGAATATATAAAGAACATTGTCAAATAAGCTTATACTAATTAACTCAACCATCACTCACTTAGTTTGATAGTGTTGAAATACTTCTTTTATTCATGGTTTTAGTTAATAAACAGAGGGTATTGTGTTTGAAAATGATAGGTTCATGCATGGCTAGTAACCGTTGCATGACACGTAGGTATGCAAGCCCCAACGATATCATTTTATATCCCTTTTCAAGATAAGGCTTTGAAGAAGTCGCAAGGACTCATCTTGGACACGAAAAGAAAAATTGGACAGTATCTCGATGAAGATATCTGTAAGTTGAAGCTTGGTAGGTACGTGAACAGGTTTAATAAAGCCTTAAAGATACTAATTTCTCACAATATGGCAGTCGATATCTAGATTCTTTGTTAGTTCATGAAAAATAAGGTTAGATGAAATATGAATAACAGCTATTGTAGCTCGCATACTATGGAAGCCACGGCCCGATACCGTACTTTAGTAGAGCTCTTGCTTACAATTCTTTGTTTCTTTGATTTCCAAGAAACTAAAAGAGAACCTAAGAATACACAAAAACTGGTAATAGACCTCCTTGTTAGGATACATGATCTCCAATTAACGTTACAGTAGACCTGGCTGATTAAAGGAGATCTTGATTCAAAAAACGGACCTTGTGACGGAGATCCTTTCAGATATTTCAAGATGTGGATCAAAGAATTCCAGTGTATTGTCCTTGGTTGATGAACATACTGACTAAGTCGTTGAACATCAAATGTAATGTTAGGTCTAATGAAGTTCAAGTACAAAAGATTTTTAACTATCGATTTGTACCCGCCTTCGTTCTGAATCAATTCAGATTTGGTTTTTGTCTCCACGAGTAATGATTGAGGTGTAGACAGGCTTGCACCCAAGAATTTCAGCTCATGTTAACATAAGTAGAATGTATTAATGTTTGTTTTAAAAAAATACATTCCTTTCGTTGTACAACTTCAATACCAATAAAGAATTTAGTTAAACCAATATATTTCACAATGAAGAGATTGTCCAAATACTCATTGATTTTAGAAACTTGTGTAGAAAAATAATTGATTAGTAAAATATCATCTACATATATAACTAAGAATGTCTCAATGTTAGATTTTTTTAAGATATAAGGCAATTGTCTGCTAGTGATTGGATGAAACCAAAAGAAACAAATTTTTCGGTTAAGGCATGATTTCATTGTCTTAAAGCCTGTTTCAATCCATAAACTGACTTGATACTGATAGTTCTAGAAATATTTGGAGGAGTTATATGAGTAAAACTATGTCTGGAGGGCCAAATTCGTTATAGAAGCTACCAAATAAATATTTTATACAGAGAAGCACCAATTTTAGATAGAGAAAGTCATAAAATATAAATTTGTAATCATTAACCAATCACCTTTCTCCAAAAGGGGTGATATGCTTTTATAGTACATTTGTTGGGTTCTACATGTCTAGACAAATTACTAATTGTGGTCTCACACAAGTTTATTGTCTGTTACAAATTGGTCATTTTGTATTACATAATTATCAATTACTCACAAAATACTTTCTTTATGTCAAATTATACCCTTAACTTTCTAAAGTCTTCTTGTTGATTCATTCTTCCCTCGTAAGTAGGCCCCACAGTCCTTATGGAAATTTTTGAACAAGTACTGTTATATCACCAATCTTATCTTTATTGAATTACTTGGTGTTTTAACACTTTTAAAGCCCATATATTTCCTATAAAATACCTAGCTCCTTATCGATCTCATATCAACAATTTTTAGGGAGATAAAGTTCTGAAAAAAAATTATTTTAGAGAGCCAAGTGGTTTATGCCAAAGGATTTCCCTATTTCAGGCTGGTTAACAATTAGCCAAAAAGCCAAAGAAATGAAAGTTTTCGGTCTATACGTCGACCAAATCCATAACCACATGTTGTCACAAAGTATGGTGTCTAGCCTCCCTCAGATACTTCTACTGCAATCATCCCTTCAAACATATGCTCTCAACCCCCCCAATCACGCTTGCCCAAAAACTGACAAGAGTGACTCTATCAAAATGGAAAAAGATAAACACTCAAAGGACTCCTCCTCTAAAAGGAAAAGACATCATAAAGGTAGTAAACATAGAAACAACAAACATTCCGAGGAGTCTCCACCGGAAATTCCTGCCATTTCGTCTTCCATTCCACTTGGAACTCCTCGTCCATATCCAGAAATCCCTCCTCGTCAGTTGATAAAGAATGATGTTGCTCTGATGACAAAGCAAACCCTCAAACCATTTCCAGAGACTGACTTAAATGTCTCTCCTGCTCATCCTATTACTATCAAGTCTGATGATGAAAACGCTGAGGATGCTTTAGCCTTAGGTTTTAGTGAAGAAAAAAAGTTGACTACTTCTGATGGAGCGCTAGTCCCAACTGAGGTGGAAAAAAGAAATGCAACTCCTTCTCAAGCATCTAAGGAGAAAAACACCATTATTACCTTGCCTGAGAAAGAACCAAATGCCAATACTCTTCAAATTAACGAGAGGAATTCTCCTTCAAATAAAACTGTAAAGTCAAAAGAAGATATTCTACTCCCGCCTTAAATCGATGATTTAGTTGGGAAAAACCTTAAAGTAGTCGAAAACAAATACCTTCTAACCCTTGCATAGACTGCAATAGAAGTATTATGATTTTGTCGAAGAGGCCAAATTGAGAACCCAATGGGGAATTCCTTCTGCTATCTCTATACGCTTTCTAATTGCTCTGGAAAAACCATTGTGAGTCAGAGACAATGACTTGATTGTTTTTACCAAACTGATTAATTGAGGATTGCATTACCCCATAGATCCTTTTTTCGTGGAATATTGTGTGCTGATTGACCTTTTCCCTACCCAAGCTGAACCCAACATGTGGTTCACTCTCATGGACTCCAGAATTTCGGGGGTAAGTTTTTCTCTAGAAGAGTTAGTTGGCCTCTCAGGTTTAGCTAAACATCCATATTTTCCCTTCTTTTCCAGAAAATCGTTAACGACTTGCTCGAGGCAGACAAAAAATGGAAACAACATTTTCTTTTTTATCTCAGGCCTTTGGGAGACAGGATCCGAGGTGACCACCGATAATCGCACAAGCTGTCCACTTAAATGGACTAATAGAGGTATGCCTCGCTTTTATTTTCCTCCGAATTTTTCTCATGTCTATTATCATTTTTTTAAAATTATTAATAGCAATTATTGGCATATTTAAACCCTATGTTGACTTCGTGCCTAGAGAAACAACCATTTTTACCGAGTAAAGTTTGTTCGCAAAAACTGTGTGGTCCAACAAATTATGACTTTGTTTTACGCCTACTAACCTTGCCAAAAGTCGCCTATGAAAGTTCAATCCATTAGACCGGTTTTATTTAGAAGAGCTTATGGTTTCTCCAACTCAGCAAGATATCTTAGATCGATTGAAAGCTAAGGATTTTGTAGTCTTTCGTCCAACAGATCTAGAGCCATGAGTCATCTAGATAAAGACTCAGTCAATTATTTGGAAAAAATGAAGCTTTTGGTACCCAAACTCACGATGCGAAAGACAATGCTGAAAATTTCAAGGTTGAAAAACCTGAAGGGTCTAACAAGATTTCTACCCAAGATCATAAGAAACTCCCCAATCAAGCTCCTCCTAAAACAAAATTCCAAAGAAAGTTAAAAAACATTATAGAAGATATCCAAGAAACTTCTGGGGCAGTTGGTTCCCCCAAAAGATGACGTGACTGAGCATTCCAAATATTCACTAGAAAGGATAGTCATGGAATCTGATTCCTCCCAAATTCCTCCAATCGATTTAATCGTTCAAGGCCCTCAAGACAACATCCAAAATACTGATTCTCCAACTTTTGTATCTTTTGAGGCTGGTTCCTCGTCTAGTTCCTTTGAGATTCCTCGAGAAGATGAATTTTCTCTTCGCATTCACAAGGTGCTTCATTCCTTTATTACTATTGGAAAGAAGATGAAGTATTTATAATATTGGAAGAATCATTACAAATCTGAAACCTTATTAGCCAAACCACGGCTCCAGGAGCCTCAACAACAATATTCAACTCTTGAGAAACAAGCCGTTGCGATTTACGGAAAACTGGTCCGAGCTGAGGATTATCTCGTGCTTACTGAAAAGTGTTTCCAAGAAGAGAGGGTTCTTTACGTAAAGGAAAATGACACTAAGGATATGCACATTGCATCTTACAAAGAGGGAAACGACAAGGCCTCCGAGTGCTTCGCAAAGTGCTTCAAGGATTTTGAGTGGGTTGTAAAAGAGAAACAGCTTATCTTAGACAAAGCTAAGAAAGATAATGAGGATGCTGTTGAATCTTATGTTGCTAAGTGCGTGGAAACATTAAATGCGAGGGACGTAACCGTTAGGTCTGAGTTGATCATGTAAATTCATGAGCGCTACCCTGATTTGAACTTGGGTAGTTTATGAGAACTTTTCCTAGTCGAATATTGTACTCCTGGGATATCTTTGAGTGATAGTGAAGATACGAAATGTGATGAAGGCAATTCTCCTGAACCTTCAGAATAATTTTTTTTGTAAAAGTCATCATAATCTTCTAGGAAATTTTGTTAAAGTCCTCATAATGTTCGAGGCAGTTTTGTTAAAGTCCTCATGATCTTTGAGGCAATTTTATAAAAGTACTCATGAATTTTGAGGAAATTATGTTTATCAACTCAGTAATTTATGAAGTACGTTAGACTTTTCGAACTATGTTTTCATTATGCTTGGAATAATTTAGAATAACTTTCGTTGGAAGATCTTTTAGGTCCAAAATTAAATGGTTTGAGACCAACTTTCGTTGGAAGACCTTTTAAGTCAAAAATTAAACGGTTCGAGACCAACTTTCTTTGGAAGACTTTTTAAGTCCAAAATTAAATGGTTCGAGACCAACTTCCGTTGGAAGACCTTCTAGGTCCAAAATTAAATGGTTAGAGAACAACTTTCGTTGGAAGACGTTTTAGGTCCAAAATTTTGAGAATAATTTTATGGCAAAAGTTTATATATGTAAAATCGGATAATAGAGCACCTCCTTAAAACCTTCCTGTGCCATCAGGGTAGGAAATAGTATGTCACCGATACTTTACACAAAAACATGTATATATATTTTACATTCATTCCAAATACAATTTAACATGTTTTAGGTTATCTCATACCCTTCCTTCTTGTGCCATCAGGGTAGGAAAAAGTATGTCACCGATACTTTACACAAAAAACATGTATATATATTTTACATTCATTCCAAATACCCTTCCTGTGCCATCATGGTGTTTGAGACTTCTTTCTTCTTTATCTTTAATTTGATACGTTCCAGGTTTCACTCTTTCTGTTGTCTCATATGGGCCTTCCCAATTGGGACCTAACTTTCCGAGGTGCTTTTCTTTGGTATCAAGAAAAAACTTTCTTAACACTTGATCTTCCACTTTAAATTCTTTTCGTTTAACTTTGGAGGCATATCTACTTCTCATAATGTTTGATAATGTAGCAACTTTATTTGTGTCTGCCCCTTTTTTTCCTCGATCAAGTCCAGCTCCACTCCTCTATTTACATCATTAGAGTCTTCAGAATACGCCATGACACGATGAGACGGAAAAAATTCCTCGGATGGTACTATGGCATCCATTCCATATACCAATGCAATTGGAGATTCTGATGTTGTTGTTCGAGGTGTTGTTCGATATGCCCAAAGCATTTTTTGGAGTTAATACGACCATTTGCCTGCCTTTCGTTCCAAATTTTCTTAGCCCATCAAGAATTGTTCGATTGGTGACTTCTACTTGCCCATTTTCTTGTGGGTGAAAGGAGCTGAAAACAATTGTTGTATCCTCAAGAGTCACAAAAGGAAATCAAATATTTATTATCCAACTGAGGTTCATTATCTGTTGTGATTTCCACTCGAACCCCAAAGCGACAACAAATATTCCAAGTAATAAATCTAATGACATTTTTAGCTTTTGTTCTTGTTAATTCTCTGCCTCAACCCATTTTGAAACGTAATCTACTGCCACAATTATTGTTTATCTCCGTTCAGAAGCCATTAGTAGAGGTCCAACAAGATCAATGTCTCGTCGGTCAAACGACAGTGCCCCAAATATGCTTTCGAGGGGAACTTCTGGTTTCTGAATTATATTAGCAAATATTTGATAAGTATCACACCTTTTGACAAACGTTTTCGCATCGGGAGAAATTGTAGGTCAATAGTATCCTTTAAAAAATAACCTGCTTATTAGAGCCTCTTACCCACAAAGCGCAGATCCTTCTCCATCATGCAATTATGATAATATCATCTGCGATTCATTTTTCCCGAAACATCGGAGTAAAGGTCTATTGAATGATTTTTTGTACAAAATGCCTCCAAGGACCATGCATCCAAGAGACTTAAAACGTATTCTTTTACACAGTGATTTGTTAACTGGTAACTCATTATTTTCTAAACACTTAATGATATCTAGCCTCCAATCTTTCTCTTCACAAACGTATATTCAAATATCTTCATCTATTATTCCAACTTCTTGCTCTGAATTTTTAACAATTGATGGGATTTCTTGGTAATAATCCATGGATATGCCTCCGAATATAAAGTAGTTGCTAAAGAGTCTGCCACCGAGTTTTTTCTCTTCAGACATGTTTATAGCTGACTTTTAGAAGGGTAAAGCTAAATATTTTAGTGCTTAAAATATTTAGTAAATGATCCTTTCGATCTTTGGATTGTCCAGATGCATGATTAACGAGGAGGTGCAAACCACTGACTAACGTAACGTTTTTAGCCCCACAGATTTGCGCAAGTCTTAAACCGACTAAAGCCGCCTCATATTCTGCCTGATTATTTGTTTCTTTAAACCCAAAATGGATGGTTTGATACATAGCTATTCCATCTAGAGAAATCAACTATACCCCAGCCCCACTTCTTGATGTACTCGAACCTCCATCAGTTCGGATTACCCACTCTGCTTCGAAATGATTCTCATCAATTTCCATATCTGAACGCTCATAATGATACTCTACTAAGAAGTGTGCTAAAGCTTGTACTTTGATCGCAGTCCTGGGCTCAAACTCAATATCAAAATCTTCTAACCAACCGACCACTTGGTCATTCTCCTAAATTTTTAGATTTTTGAAGCAAATGTTTTAACGAAAAAGACGTTCATACCACGATAGAATGAGCTTGAAAATATGTCTAATCTTTCGAGTAACAATTAATAACGCAATAGCCAAATTTTCTAACTTCAAATATCGTTTCTCTACATCCAACAAACTTTTACAGATGTATTATAATGGTCTTGTAATATTTTCTTCTTCTCGGACTAACAAAACACTTACAACATAATTGAAACTGCTATATAAACAAATAATCTTTCCTCCGGAATACACTTGTGAGGATTTCTGGTGAAGAAATGTATTCTTTAATCTGATGGAAAGCCTTCAAATATTCTTTCGTCGAGTTAAAACAATTTTCATACCTTAATACCTGGCAAAAAGGAGCACATTTATCCGTTAAGCGAGATAGAAATCTATGCAGCGCTGCCAACCGCCCTGCTAATATCGTTTTTTTTTTTATATTTCGAAGGGGAGTCATAAATGTTAAAGTTTTGAACTGTGCTGGGTCGGCTTCAATACCTTTCTCACTCACTATATATCCGAGGAACTTTCCTGATCGAACCCTAAATGTACATTTTTTTGGTTTAATTTTAAATTGACCATTTTTAAATTAATAAAACTTTCTTCTAGATCATCAAAATGATCTTCATCTTTAAGTTTTTTTTACGAGCATATCATAGATGTATACTTCCACATTTCGCCCAATTTGCGCCTCGAAAGTTTTATTCACCAAACGCTTATAAGTTGCCCTTGCACTTTTAACCCAAAAGGCATTACTTTACAATAGTGCAAACCCCTTCTAGTGATAAACGAAGTGTTCTCTTCATCCATCACATTTATATTTATATCATTATACCCTGCATAAGCATCGGTAAATGAACGTAATCGATTTCTTGATGTGGAATCTACCAATTGATCTATCTGTGGGATACGAAAATGATCTTTTGGACAAGCCATATTTAAGTATGTGAAATCTACAAACATTCGTCATTTGCTATTTTTCTTATTGACCAACACCGGATTTGCCGCCCACAAAGAATATTGTGATTCTTAAATGTGCCATACTCTGGATAAATGTTCTACCTCCGCCGCTATTGCCTCAGATTTTTCTTGAGAAAAACGCCTTCTTTTTGTATTATCGGCCTTACGTTATTCTTGATTGATAGCTTATGGAAAATTATTTCAGGGGCCACCCAGTTACGTCCTTGGAACACCAAGCAAACATATCTAACTTTGTAGATAAAAATTCAATTAATCTTTCCTTTAAACTTGGAGATAACTTCATCCCAATCTTCAAAACTTTACCATTTGGATACACATGATCCTCATAACTTTCATCACAAACCTAAAGATCAGGGTACTCCCTCGGATCATTAATAGGGGTTGGCTCCAAGGAAGTCCCCACTAATTGCTATGTTTTTTCTGATTCATTCCCTCAAACTTGCTTGGAAGATAAACCAATACGGTAACACTCTCTAGCCATTTTTTGAATGATTCTAATTGTCCCAATATTATTCCCCACAACATATTTTAAACATTGATGAACAATAGAGATTACAACATGTATCTTAGATAGCCAAGACCTCCCAAAAATAGCATTGTAAGATGTTGGCGCATATACCACAATAAAAAAATTCAACTTCTTTTCTAAACGGACCTCAGCCAAGTTCAACCACACTTTAAAACTCTCCAACCACTTCAGTTGTCACCCCTGCAAATCCCACAATAGTTCGAGACAAACTTCGGATCACATGAGGGTCAATAATTTTCTTATAAATACTTATGAATACGATGTTGGTGGAGCTGCCTGTGTCAATTAAAACTCTTTTTACTTGATCACCGGCAATCCCTGCTGCAATTACTACTAATGTTGTTCATTTCCTCCTTTCGATCCAAGTAATCTGTTGTAATATCAAAAGAATCAATTTTCTCAGATAACCAATGCATTTTCTTCGTTCGATGCTTATTTAGTTGTCGGATTTTTCTAAGAATGTTGCTTTACAAAGTTGGTCAACTTCGCATTTTCAATTAATGCTCGTATTTATTTTTTCAATGCTATAAATTATTTTGTATCATACCCAATGTTGTCATGATATTTACAATATCTATTTTCTTGTATAGGGAAAGGCTTGCGAAATTGTACTTGACTTCGAGTTTTATCAAATATTATGGTCATACACTTAGTAAGATCTGTAAAATAATCTGGATGAATCCATTTATTAGACATTGGCCTAGCTCCCTGTTGTGTGCTATATTCTTGTTAGTTTACCTTGGGCCTCGAAGGGAACTAATTCGTTAGTTTAGGCTGTGGATTCATCCGAGTTGCCTAGGCAGTAACAAGCGATCTTCGGAACTGGTTCTGCTCCAACTGACCACAAAAACCTATTTCTGAAGCCTGAGTTTCTTCCACCAATATTTTTCATTAAACTTGATAATCAGAGCCCCAAACGTCAATGATTGACTTTCGGTATCCTTTAATATTCCTAGAAAAAGTCCAATTCGATAAGATGCTAAAGCCGTAGAGCCTTTAAAATATTCCATATCTATTTTTGCTTTGACAAAACAATTGGTTTAATTTTTCAAACTTTTGCCTACAATATATAATAGTGTCACCAGTAGCTCAAATTGTTTTACTTCCCACAAAATATTGTTGAAAAACGTTCCAGAATATGTCAAAGTTTTTTATATAACCCTACGGAAGTCGGTTATACCATTTGGAAGCAACACCCTTAAATGTTTGGGAGAAAGCCCTGCAAAGTAACTTATTATCGTCATCAAAATTAATGATATTTTTTTAAAATTGTTCAATATGACTAACAGGATCTTGGGTTTCGTCGAACGTTTCCAACTTAGAAATGTCAAAATGCTTTTGGAGGTCGCTATAAAGTATTTTCGAGGAAAAAGGAGAGGACCTCCAATTATGGCATGCTCTGTAAACATTGGTTCTACGACCCTCATGTGCCATTTCATAGAGACCCTCCTCAGAAGGAGTTGTGTATTGATTACTTACTCGATATTCAAAATTTTGACTCCCCGATGGATTTTGAGTGTATGCAATGCTTTATTTCTTAGCATAATCCTTAGAGCCTTGCATTTTTCCTCTCGAGTCCTTAATCTGATAATCCATTCGATATTATTTTCTATGTTTATTTCCATATTTCTTTTTTTTATTTTCTTCCTATAATAACCCCTTTCTGGAGAAGATTGACTTGAATCATAGAATGAATAATCACATGATTGAGACGATTCATATTGATACCTTGACTTTAGTTTTTTCCTCGGATAATAGGAACTGTGCCTCCGATATATATCTTTACTACTACTGATTCGATGGTAGTCATCTAGTTCATCTTTCTCAATTTCATTTTCTTTTCGAACCTCATATCTAATTTTCTTAAAATCTATCGCAGTGTCTCTTTCAGAATTCAACTTTTCAATTTCTTCCAACAGTTCTTTTCTTCGAGCAGCCAAGATGGATTCTTTAAATATATCACCAACATGTTGATCATCATGTTGTTTATCAATCTCCATCTTATTTCCGATGACGTTCTCTTCGAATTCTTTTTTAATAATCAAATCATTATTCATGACTAATGCTCCTCGGATTTCAATCACTTTTCTTTCGATATTCTAACAAGGTTTTGGAAGACGATTTCGGGTACCCAAATAGTTTCCCACAGATGGCTCCAATGATAGTTCTAGAAATCTTTGGAGGATATATACGAGTAAAACTATGTTTGGGGGTCAAATTTGTTATGCAAACTACTAAATAAATGTTTTAGAGAGAGAAAGTCATAAGCAATAATTGTGTAATCATTAATCAATCACACTTTCCTAAAAGAGACGGGGTGTTTTTCCAGTACATTTGTCGAGTCTCACATGTCTAAACAAATTACTAATTATGATCACGTCCTCAAGTTTATTGTTTGTTACAAATTGGTCCATTTGTATTACATAATTATGAATTACTCTTAAAAGATTTTCTTTATGTGAATTATACCTTTAACTTTCTAAAGTCTTCTAGTTGATTCATTCTTCCCTCATCAGATACGTTTGCACACTCTATGATCTCTTTTGTCAAGAAGACCAGGTGGTGGCTTCATACAGATAGTGGATTCTAGGAAACTATGTAAGAACGAATTATTAATCTCCAATTGATGCATTGACAATCCATTGGAAGCAGCCAAAGCAAAAATAATTCTTACAGTGGCATATTTGGCAACTAGAGAAAATCAATCATTATAGTCTTCTCTTTTTATTTAAATACCCTTTAGCCACAACTAGAGGTGTTATCGGTTCGGTTCGATCCGGGTTTTGACCGAACCGGACCGGACCGCTAAGCTTTCGGTCCTATTTTTTGGAACCGGACTTGACCGCTAAATTTTCGGTTCAGTTCGGTTCAGTTCCGATTTTGGTTCGGTTCAAATTCGGTTCGGTCCGAGTTCGGTTCGGTCCGGTTCGGTTCAGTTCGCTTAAAAAAATTAAATTAAATTATAAATTAATTTTCAATTTCTTTACTTAAATAAGATACAAATTAAAATTTAGAAGTTAATGTTTGATTTTTATTAAAAATCGGTAATTAACTATTTATTTTGGTGATATAATATATAAAAAATAAAAAATAATAGTAAAATAGTCGGTTTCAACCGTTTTATAGGTTCGGTTCCATATCAATTCTATCATTTTACAGATCTTATCGGTTCGGTTCCATATTGGTTCCGTCGGTCTATCGGTTTTATCGATTTGGTTCCTAGTCGATTCTCTCGGTTTATTGGTTTTTTCGGTTCGGTTCTTTACCAGTTTTTCTATTTCGGTTCCTTATCGGTTTTGATTTTGAAAATAGAACCGCGAACCGAACCATTAAAGTTCGGTCCAGTTCTCGGTCCGATTTCTATCGGTTCGGTTCCGATCCGGTTCTCAACTCTAGCTTTCAATTTGTCCATAGTTCAATCAGATTTTCTTTTACCCTTGAAAACTTATTTGGATTCTATATATTTCTTGTCAGAGGGTTGATGATCAAACTAATCTTAAATATTATTAGAGTTTAAGACCTACAATTCTTTTTCATGACTATGATTCATCCACGATGATGTTGATATCGTTATATAAATTATTATCACTCTTTTTTAAATTTCATAATGTCATCGGCGCTTTTGTTTAGAACGAAAAGAATTGAGTAAGTGAAAAAATACAATTGACTTTTGAATTTAATATTTTTTAAGAAAGTGCGTTTGTTGTTAAACATTTTATTGTTCGGCTTATATGGAGACTTTAAGTTCCACTATTTTTGTTTAGTTAAGGATGAAAAGGAATGCTGTGTTTTTATTTAATTTTTTATTATTTCAAAAGGAACCGTATTCTTTGAAGTAGTTGTTATTTTATTAGAAAACTATCGCTTGATAAAGGTTAAATACCAATAAGTTATCCGGTAGAACTTTTCGATTTCACTTACACGACAAATCTTATGTATATTAATATATAATAAAAAAATTAAGACCAAGTAGAAATTTGTATTAAAATGAAAACAAATTCTGGATATGACATTTTAAATATGGTTCGTAGATTATTTTATTTATATTATTTAGACCGTAATCTATATAATATATGTAGTAGATTTGTTTTCGTGGTTTTTGATTTTTTTTTATTCGATTTCTTAATTTTTTGGTTGAAAATTTATTAAATATAAAACAAAATTCTATAAAGATGGACTATAGTTGTTTTGTATTTGTAAATTAAAATAAAAACGTATTTATAAGTTTTTCTATATTAAAAAAATTAAGTGTTTGTTATATTACGAAAAATGACCTAAAACGTAAAATTAATTAAAATAATAAAGACCAAAGTCATTTCAAGTGAAGTCATAATTTTGACAAAAAATAAAATATAATCATTCCATAGTAAATTTTTACACTATAGACAATTGATAGAATCATTCCATAGTAAACTTTTAAGAGAGTAAAATTTATCGAGCCTTATTTTATAAAAAAAATCAAAATACAGATTGCAATCTTTTATACGAAAGTATGATGAAATCAATGGAATCAGCAATTGGTATTTTTTAAGTAAACCGGAAGTCAAGCCATCAGATCCGAAGATGCATTGCTATTAAAGCTCATTATATGTTACGGTACAAATCATAGAGAACGTATCCAGCGAGGTGACCCTATAAATAATGAGGGTCGAAACTCTGTCCAAATCCGGGTAACCAAACATGTGTCTAGTAACAAGGAGATATTTGAAATGGTTAACTAGAACGTTGGATATGCCGGAAGGATTGTTAACGAGTACATCTTAAGTATGTGAAATTGAGACAATTTTGTTACATAAAATACAAATTTCCATACTATTGTGAAACAATTTGGTGTTCCTATCACCAAGTTGGAGTCAATTATCTTTACAAATTTGTTTAAAAAATGATTCTATCGTTCTACTGAGGAAAATAAAGTTAGATAAAACCTCAATTTCTTTAGAGACAGAAGTAGAGTTTGTGGGGTTTTTAGCAAGGAAGGATTGTTCATGGAAAATGTCATTTTGAGCATTTGAAACACGGTCTAATGTCATTACATTCGTTGCGATCAAGTTATCTTAGAACAAATTATAAATGGACGTGTTTTTAGGAGACCAGGTTCATACCATGTGCTGGCATAGGTATGTTTTAGTAATTGAAGATAATTTTTTTGAATTGAGGATGAGATTGAAACATGTTGAAAATTTTAGTTATGGGAGGTTTTTTTCGACGCATACGAGGGGTTCCCATGTTAATACTACTGAATAAATCCTGCTTCTTTCCAAACACTTCTCTCACCAGCAATAACTCCATAACCAGACACAATCCGGTGACCAACGAAAAGTAATCCAACTTTATATCTCACAGGTCAACATCAATACTACCATGGAACACTAAGATGATCAAGATGACATAATAATCACATCCATGACTATATGGACAAGTAATCACCTCTGAAGAGGCCTCTCAGAGTGGAGGATATTTATTTAACTAGACTGATGATGTAGTATAGGCTCACCAGCGATGGGGAACCATTATATGGCCTCACAATAGAAAACTGCATGAGAAGAGTTGGGAACCACTAACAGTAAATGACCATACTAAACACCATAGTAATGTTAGGTGCGACCAAAGTCCCACATCCCACATCGGTTAAACATGGGAAGAAAGATCAGTACATAAGTTAAGAATACATCTACATTAGTGTGAGGCCTTTTGGAAGTGGACCAAAAGCAAAGCCGTGCGGGCCAGTGGGCCCAAAGCGGACAATATCACACTGTTGTAGATATCGGAGTATTCTTACTTATATACAAACACGGAATATGTGGACCCATTATTCCCTACAAATGGTATCAGAGCACCAAGCCCAAACAGAACGCGATGTGGTGGGCTGTGATGATGTGGGTGAAATTCTCAGGATGTCGAACATCTTGCGAGGAGCCATACTCAAGGTGATTGATCTCCCGGATAGATGGAGCGACATATGGCTCATCAAGCAGGTGGCTTGATCAAGGAGTGGCGCAGATTCATCTAAAAGATGGAGCGCCAGATGGCTCATCAAGCATGTGGCTTGATCAAGGAGCGGTGCAGATTCCTCTATAGATGGAGCGCCAGATGGATCATCAAGCAGGTGGCTTGATCAAGGAGCAGCGCAAATTCATATAAAGATGGAGTGCTTGATAGCTCATCAAGTAGGTGGCTTGATCAAGGAGCGACACAATGTCATCTGATAGTGAGCAGATAGATCAGCCGTAAAGCTCTAGAGTTCAGGTTTCTCTCCACCTAACTAGAGTAGGCGGATGGAAGTCAATTGAGAGGAGGCTAGAGTGGTACTTTGTTCGAGAGGAGGATTGTTAGGTGCGACCAAAGTCCCACATCTCACATCGGTTAAAAATGGGAAGAAATACGGAATATACTGACCCAATATTTCCTACAACTAATACTGAGGACACGTCTAGGCATTCCTCCAATGAAGAGACTGTAATTTGCAAACCTCCGAAAATGTATAACATTACATGCATTTACCCGATTAAAGATCAAGAGTAGACAGAGCGACAATGTAGCATTTTGAGGCCTCAGGTGACTAGCCAGAGAGAAACTCAAGGGGTTAAGTGTATGGATCTTGACCTATACGATGTATACGACAACAACGAAACCGTCGACATAAGAGGAAACGAGTGATATAGCCTCCATATAGAGTTTGCATCGCGACGAAGAGAATAAGACCATAAAAACACAAAAACCTGTCAACCAAGAGGAGGCACGAGCACCATCACCCTCAACACATGGTGGTGGTGGTCGTAGTGGATTTGGCACGAATCAGGTGGCATCGGTGACGGGGTAGAGGTAGGGCAGGGCATGATGGCGGCACCAAACATATATATGAAATGAGCCCTATTTAGAGAGAGAGAGAGAGAGAGAGAGAGAGAGAGAGAGAGAGAGAGAGAGAGAGAGAGAGAGAGAGAGAGAGAGAGAGAGAGAGAGAGAGAGAGAGAGAGAGAGAGAGAGAGAGAGAGAGAGAGAGAGAGAGAGAGAGAGAGAGAGAGAGAGAGAGAGAGAGAGAGAGAGAGAGAGAGAGATGAGAGAGAGAGTGGAGAGAGAGAGAGAGAGAGAGAGAGAGAGAGAGAGAGAGAGAGAGAGAGAGAGAGAGAGAGAGAGAGAGAGAGAGAGAGAGAGAGAGAGAGAGAGAGAGAGAGATACTTCTCTAATTCCACATTTCGAGTTGTTTAATTTTTTTCTTTGGGGTATACCCTGGAAGCACCTAAATACATGTGGAATACATCCAGAAACCTAAATACAATAAAAAACAATACAACGATAAAAACGAAATCTATGAAATTATTAAAATACATGATATTACAACGAAATACATAAGACAATAAAAATAACAACATAATACACTGGAATTACAACCGGTAATTACCAAAAAGTTAGATCTAGATTTGAGAACCCAAAAAGAAGGGTTCTTCCACGATAAGTGAAAACAAAAATTAGATCTTAGCTGATATCATGGTGAAAATTAGAAGAAAAAAAATAGATGAAACCATAACCCTATGTTAGAGAGTAAAAGAATTTGGAAAAACCAAAAATTAGATCTTAACTAATATCATGGTGAAAATTAGAAAAAAGAAAAAGTAGATAAAACCATAACCCTATGTTAGAGAGTAAAAGAGAATGAGAGAAATAATTCCTAAAATCTAATTAATCAAAGTCTAAAAGGCGAAATAGGATATAAGATGCATTATATAGCAACTACTCAAAACCTTAACCCGAGAATAAAGAAATTACATAAATGTCTTAAAATAAAATATTATAATAAAATCAAAATAACAATTAAATATTTAAATAATGCGTAAATATAAAAAACTAGTTTTTCATCTGTCGAATTTAGATATCAAACTTTGGGGCGGGTCACATTTTTAAAATCTGGTGGGCTCGTCGAAATCATCGATTTGAATACCTGTTTGACTCAATTCCGATACATGAGCGAAAAATAAGCCGGTCTGGTCTGTATTCTTAGCTACATCATTAGCCCACATTAACACTAAAACCAGTTAAAAACTAGTTAATAGGACACTGTCAAATCTAAAAAGCGGCAGAGAACAATCAAAGATCGCACCAGAAAATAGTGACAGACCATGGCGGAACGAAGAGAGACAAGATCAATTCCAGGTAAAAACGGCTATGCTCGAAACAACAACGACGAAAGCAATATTAGAATAGTATGATACATCGATAGAGATCATTAAATCAGTCAGTGACCGAACGAAAAAGACTCGACCCAGTATGAGGAAGCCAACATCGGCAGTAGAAGAATAGAAGTGATTTTATAATGTCTAAGATAAAACCACCGCAGAGTCAAAGCGATCCTCGGAAAAAAGAGACCATAGTCACACATACAAAATAGGAATAAGGGAGAGAAAGTTATAAATTTCATTTAGATACTCCCTTAGATGCATAGCCAAACATGAAAAAAGAGATAGAAGGATATTAGGTCGTTGGAGAGGAATCAACTTGTTAGGAATAATTAAAAGGACAACTATCGAAAGAAAACAATTTTTAAGATTTTCTAAAGAGAGAAATCTCTCTTTCAAAGATTTACATCTCTTTGATTAAAATTTAGATATACTTGAAATCAAGTTTTTGATTTTTATCCTTGAGACTTTTGATTTTGTAGAGGTTTTTCACAAATTCTACAATTTCTATAGAAGTTTTTTTTTTTTTACTTTACCAAAAAAAATAATTTTTTTTGTCGATTCTATTTTTAATAAATTTTTAAATCGATTTTTTTGTTCAATGTATTGAAAAACAAATTCATTTATTATCTATATCTATAGTTTGATATTTCTCTTTGATCAATTGTTTTGAAAATATTTTTTAGATAACTCGTAGTTTAAAAAAAATTGATCCAAAATAAAATAATATATATACAAATTATACTTTATATTTATTACTCATTTTAGAAAAAAACATTTTGATAGTAGTTTTTAATATTTTGAATATGAAATATTTTAATAATATGATTAATGTTAAAAAAACATTCTTGTTAGATTTCCAGTTTCAAGTTTTAAAATCATAAAAGATTAGAGAATCATACCTTTTTATAATATTTTCGACCTCATCGCCGGAAAAATCAACACTATGAGATGGTTGTAGACATTTTGATATACATCACAACTCTCCACAAAAAAAAGTTATGGGAAGTCGTCCAAAATCTCCTATCTTGGGAAATATAGGATCATGTAAGAAATATAAAGAAGCTATTAAAAAAAATGTTATTCATGAGAAAGAGTTAGTAGGCGGGAAGGTATTGAAATCTAAAAGGTCATCAATGCCTTTTCTTGGACATAATTAAATGACACTCTCAATCCTTAATTGGTATATGAGAGGAGTCAGGAAAAAATGTACAATTAAAAGACTCCAATCTATAGGAAGAGTTGGAAAACATTGATTTTATTGCAATATAAGAGCCGATGATCTCAACTGAAAATATTGGTAAATCAACAAAAAAGAAGGGATTTCATTATAGTATATCAAATTCAAGTAAAAAAAATATGGATATTTTGGAAGGATAATTTTAAAGCAAAAATTATTATAAATCATAAACAATTATTTTCTTTTAAAAGTATGTCACACAACTATACCTAAGGAATTATTAGTGACATTAATTTATGCTAAAGGAACTAAAGAACAAATAGTTGAGCTTTAGGAAGGTTTAAAAGAAATTTTAGATCAAATTAAACCTTGGATTGCCATGAGTGATTTTAATGCTATGACTAATTCTCAAGAACAACTAGCTTGCTCTACTTTGTGCTTGAGAAGTATGAATGATTTAATAATTCTCAAGACTCTTTCCTACAAGATATTGATTTTTCTGGTTCAAAATTCACTTAGTCAAATAATAGAAAATTAAAGAAATTAGATCGAGTCTTGAATAACTCAGCTTGGTTAGGTTATTTTGAAACGATTAAAGTTAGACATCTATCAGGATCGGGATCTGATCACTCTCCACTGTGTATAAATATCTCAATTAATACAAATATCATTATATTATCATTTAAATTCTAAAATATGTCGACTTTGAACCCTGGTTTTTTAAAATTAGTAGAACAAAGTTGGAATAAAGGAATGTTTCGTCGATCATCTCAAATGATCTTTTTCAGCATTAGTAGTCTTTTTCTCAAATCATCAGGTTCCTCAAGGAGTCTTTGACACCGTTTCATGTTTCGGACCTAAACTGGAAGTGAAAAAATCTAGAGTACATATCGACCTATTAGTTTGTGTACAATATTCAATAGAATTATTTCTAAAATTCTTAATGAAATATTATCAAAACTACTCTCTAAACTCGTATCATAAGAACAATGAAATTTTGTTAAAGGAAGAAACATACATGAAAATATACTACTGACTCACAAACTAACACATGATTTCAATAGAAAATTAGAGGAGAAAACACGATGATCAAATTAGATATATCAAAACCTTTTGATAGGGTTCCTTTCACTTTTGTAATAAATATTTTGAAAGCTTTTGGGTTTGATTAGATTAAGAGTTGTATTAATTCTAATTGGTTCCATATATTTTTGAATGATGAATTAAATTGATACTTTAAATTTACAAGAGGTGTTAGATAAGATGATCACTTATCTCCTAGTCTTTTTATCTTAGTTGAATGATAGTTAATGAGAGGTCGAAAGAAGTTATATCCAAACGATAGAGGGATAAGATATGATACAAATAGTCCTATGATAATTCCATGTCTAGATTTTCTTAATGATTTTATAATATATGCTAATGGATCTACTCCTAATATTAAGAAAATAAGTGACTTTCTAAATCACTATCAAGTATGTTTGGGTCAAATGGTTAACAAAGATATAAATTTTATTGTTACCCCCTCATAAATGCTTCATCCTATAATCTTTGTTATTGAAAAATAGAATGGACTTAAACATGGAAGACTACCATTCAAGAATCCTTATTTATATAAGTAATCAAAATTGGAAAATTTGATGAACAAAGTTGTTGTGTCCCTTCAAGGTTATTCCAATCTATCACCTTCAAAGTTGTTGTTTCTCTAAATCTATGATAACACGGATTGAGAAAATTTGTAAAAGATTTCTTTGGGGTTCTTCAAAAATTAAACAAACAGTATAATGGACTAGTTTGAGACAATTATGCAGACCATATAATGAAGGTTGACTCAATATTAGAAGCATAGATGATATAAAAATGTATTCTCTAACAAACTTTGGTTTAGGTTCAGAGAAAATAATTCTTTATGGACAAATTATGTGAACTCTCTATATTGTAAAACTCACCATCCATTACAAAGTCAACTTAGTTTCAGAGATTAAAAAAATCTAGAGAATACTTTTAAGAATTAGAGAATAAACGAAAGACTATACCTTTTAGAAATTTGACAGAGGTGATATTATTTTTTGGCTGGAGAAATGGTGTAATAAACATAATTTTTTCTTTCTCCATCCAAAAATCAATCTTTGAGGAAATAATATAGAGTTTGTGGTATAAAGAAGAATGGAATGAAACAAAGATGAAAGAATTCTTCCTTCCTTTTGACATAGAAAAAATTATGAGAATACGACTAAATCAGCATGAAGAAGATAAAATTAGATGGAAACTGTTTTCTACACGAGACTTTAATACCAAAAACACTTGGGAATATTATAAGAGATTAATGATAACAGCCAAACCTATTCAAAAGACTTTGGAATAACTCTTCTGCTAAAAGATATTTTGTTTTGATTTGGAGAATGTTAAAAGGTTGGGTTCCAGTTGACTTAGTGTTGCAAAACAGACATTCATTTTTGGCATATAAGTGTCAATTATGCAATAATAATGAAACCATCAAACATCCTTTTGTGGAATATAAAATGTTTTGGGTTTTTCGGAAGCTTTTTATAGGGTTTCTTGGTATTTATATTTAAAGAAATAAGATTTTTTCCATGTTATTAGAACATGGTTTTGGTCTACAAAAAAAAAGAAACTCATATAAGAACCATCATACGTCTTACAATTTATTAGGGCTATCTGGAATGCCAGAAACGTGACCAAATATCTAGGATAAAATATAACTTCTAGAGCAATGTTGGATCATATTTATAACATAATTTCAAGATTAGATAGAGAAAACCTTAATGAAAGTTCTTATTGGAAAGCAAATGTTAATCTTGCTATTGAATGGGTTGTTTCAAGCACACTACTAAGCCTAGAATTTCCAATGTTATTAAATGGCAACCTTTCTCCATAGTATCCCATACAGCATTTGTTTCAAGGATATTTTCATAGGAATACACTAATTTTCATAGTTGTCTTTGGTGAATTTTGGTATTTACAATTTAGACATTCCATTCGCCATGATTTTGTAGAACATTTGCCTCTAATACCACTTTGTTGGAAAAATAAAACTCACACAACTCACTTTTAGAGAAGAAGTATTTGTATATAATATATTTCTTTGCAGTATGACTTGATTACAGATATGATAATACAAGGCTTTTGTTGTGAATGAGTCGAATAATGCCTTGCAATATACTGTGTTCGGCAATACAGTTGTGTGTCTTTGATATTGTTATCTTTAGTTTTATGGTATTGGCATCTTTAGTCTTGTGTATATGAGCCCATTAGGGCTATTATCTATAAAGTTATATTTCTTCCTTATCGATAGACTACTAGGGCTACACAAAACACAATCTGAAATTTGTAACCATTTTCTATCATCGTGAAACACTTTTCTCTAGCGGTGCCCGTGGACGTAGACAATTGTCGAACCACATTAAATTTTGTGTTCTTTTTTATGTTCTTTATTTTTGTTCTGTTCTTAAGGCATTTGTGATAAATTACATAGTGATGTATAACAAAATTGTTATCACAGCATTGGTTGTGAAATTAGGTTTTGTAATTAAGCTTTTACAATGGCGTCTACAGCAACAAAATACATGATTGAAAATTTTGATGGGGGATCCAACTTTGCACTGTGGAAGATTAAACTGAAATCTTCACTGGTAGTTTAAGGGTTGTGGAAAGTTGTGGAGAATAAGTTACCAGAAGAGATTAAAGAAGATGAGAAACAAGATCTTTAAGAAAGGCTTTGTTTGTATTGCTATCGTGACCAACTCCCTATGAAAACTTCGTAGATAACATAATATATAGTAAGGATTAGTTATATCTAACAGATGTCAAAGGGGGGTTGAAATCAAGGGATTTGAGACTAGCATAAGATCTAGGAAGAAATTGAGTTCTTTAAGAAGAAAGAACTAGAGGTCCAAATCGAAGGTAACGAACTCAAACTGCTATGAATTGTGTGAGCAAGGTCATTATAGGAGAGATTGTCCACAACTGAATGTTAGGAAGGGAAATCAAAAGGAAAATACAGCAAACATTGTTAAAGGTGTGAACGATTCTGACAATAGTGAAAACAGTGGTAGAGGAGATGTATTATCTGTGAGTTCATACCGTGGGAAAAACTCTTACGTACTCGATAATGGCGTTACATACCACATGTATCAGTTCAAGTAGTGGTTTGATATTTACAAGCTAATGTAGTGAATTATCTATTTATGAAACAATCACTCGTTACCTGTTGGTGGTATCAGAAACATCAAAATTAGAATTTTTGATGGGATGGTTAGAATGGTGACGTGTTGGCATGTTCCTGGGTTGAACAGAAACCTGATTTATCTTGGCACACGAGACTCTCGGGGTTACAAGTATCATGCGAAGGACAGTGTAATCAAACTGACAAAAGGCTCAATAGTGTGTATGAAAGGCAGTTTACAGAAGGGGCTTTACATTCTCCAAGGGAGTGTTGTTATGGGAGATGCTGCAATAACATCATTAGGGAGTAATAACCAAAGTAGGTAGGAACAAAATAAGTTGTGGCTCCACCAAGGGGGTAGCCGATTTGGTTGAGTATGGCATTCTTATAACCAAAAGGTCATGAGTTCAAGTCCCTCTACATACGCTTTCTCGGCTGAGCCTGTCACCTTGTGTGGTTTACCTTCTGGCGTTGGTTTGCAGGCTATCGCGTCAGACTGAGGGTTTACCATGTGCGCACTCATTGCACTCTGAGTAGCGGCTGCGGGTTCCCTCCGGAAAAAAAAATAAGTTGTGGCATTCGTGTCTTGGTCACATGAGTGATAAATGATTAGGTTTTTTGGGAAATAGAGTTTGTTGAAAGGATATAAAGCAAAATCGTTAGAATTTGTGAGCATTGTGTGTTTGGTAAAGAAACAAACTCAAATTTAACAAATCAGTTGTAAGAAAGACTAAAGGGACACTGGTCTACATTCAATCAAATCTTTGGGGCCCAAACAAAATTCCATCGAAGAACAGAGCCAGACACTACATGATTTTGATCGATGATTATTCAAGGATGGTGTGGGTTTACTTTCTGAAAAACGAAAGATGAGGCATATTCAACCTTTATCAAATGGAAGACGATGACTGAGAAGCAAACAAGAACAAATATCAAACTTCTTAGGACAAATAATGGGTTAGAGTATTGTAGTCCTGAGTTCAACGATATCTACAAAGGTGACAAAATAGTGCGTCATCACACTTGTTCTAGAACACCACGACCGAATGGGGTCGCAGAAAAAATAAATAGAATACTTTGTGACAAGTTATAAAGCATGCTCTCGCATTAAAGTGTGAGAAATTATTTTTGGGCTGAAGCTATCAATACAACGTATTACTTGGTGAAGCGGTCTCCATCAACGACTATTATTTGTAAAACTCCTTTTGAGATTTGGTTTGAAATTGTCAGTTGATTACGAACAGTTGAGGGTGTTTGGTTATCTTACGTATGCTCATGTGAGAGATGGTAAGCTTGAGCCGAGGTCAAAGAGGTGCATAATTCTAGGATATGCTACTAGAGTGGAGGGGTATAGGTTATGGTGTACCTCTCCAGAGTCTCCAGGTTTTCTCATCAGTAAGGACATGAATTTTAACGAGTTTACTTTGATAGACAGTCATAATGAAGTAGGAGAAATGGTGGAATCAGGATCGGTTGTGAGTAAGTAAGTGGAGCTTGAAGTAGAATCAATTCCTAGCAGGTCCAATAATTCGAGTACTTATGAGTAGATCCATATTTAGGAGGTGAAGCGTCAGCATCATATGATAGTAACGAGGATGCACCCGAACCATAATAACAACCTTATAGCATATCATTGGGCATAGAAAGAAGATATATTAAACTTCCAAAAATGTATGTGAATCTAGTTGCATATACTTTGTTAGTTGGAGAAGAAGTTGAGATACAGGAACCTAGTCGTTATAGAGAAGCTATAGCGAGTTCGGAGGGAGATCGATGGATT